>OZ010701.1:3559923-3719934 GCA_963932265.1 Thymelicus lineola | reverse complement strand
AAAAGTAAGTGTTAATTTTATTATTGTCTACAGTTTTGTAACGTGTTACAATCTTTGGTTATAATATGTAATGTGTTAAGAAGTTATTCTGACTATTTTACGTATACTTACTGCGAAAATCTGCTCCCTGCGTCAATGAATTGTTTTACTTCTTTATTGTTATTTTTACTACTAGGTGCATTTATTTGTTGTTGTTCTCACTAGACGCGTTGGAAACGTACCTGGACAAGAAACGTGAGCTCAAATCTTAATACATAGTACGGACATTAGTTTCCCTACATTACTGTTTGTATACGGAGAAAATATTTCGATACAGTTAATACTCAGTCACTCACTGCATTTAAATTAAAAGATTACCATCTTATATGTTTAACATGGAGGTACCGTTGGTTGTACCGGATTTTGTGCCAAAGTGATGCTTGCGGTATTTGGTTAACATGCAGTTTAATACTACACTTGTACACAAAAACTTGGAACATAACGATCGCGGTGGTGCTGATCGGGTATTTGGCATAGTAATGATTTTTCCTGGCCATTAGATTATTCAAATTCATACCAGCAAATATGAAATTACTAAAAATCTTATGATTTTAATTTTTTTATAATGAATTGCTGAATTTTTTTTAATTCAGTTACTAATTAACATCCAAGATTAAATTGAGTTACAAGGATACATCAACACCAATCAGCAGGGTATTAACTTTCTGTTCCGAGGCACATCAGTCATGTATTTAAAACTTAAGATTTTAATATATCCTCCTAAAATACAGGGACTTTTAATATTACTCAAATGTTCAAAAACGAGCAGTTCACCCTATTTAATTCACAATGCCACACGTGGGCACTCGCAACTAACATTATTTTGAAGTTCTGTTGTATTTGAGACTATTCAGACATATTTCTATTATACAAGACTAAGTTTGAAAAAGTTTTTAAAGATTCAGGTCTAAAATGAAAAACGACACAATGTGACAAATTAATTTACATTCCATTTTAATCATTCGACTATATTATACAATTTATATCTTGTTTTACAAACGTATACACAAGCTGTGACTTCGGCTATCTATATAGCTTGTTGCATATCATTTTAATGTTATAGAATAGGTAAGCTTTCTGTAAATTATTGTAAAATAACTACACGACTGTATCTAGAATAAGCTTTGATTCTTGTAAATTATAGATTAGGTACTGTATATTATAATACTTTAGTTATTCGAAATAAGATTTCACTGTACATAGTTGCTAGTTAAGACATTTTTCTTGAAAATGCTCAGTTTCTGTTGACGTTCGAAAATATTTGTACAATTAGGTTGTTGAATGTAAGACTTTATTTTTATATAATTTTGAGTTTTAAAATTTATTTGAGGGGTTTTTTATACAGTTATTTCAGTCTCTCTAAATTGTCATTGTTTGATAGTGATAACAAAGGATTTATGACAAGTCACCACCTATTATCAAGTACCAGTTTGCTTTGTTGTCGATGAATACTTAGACCGTACAAAGTTCTAATTATACTTAATCAGAACCAATAGAAAAATTGTTATGAAACTTATTTTGAACTTTCAATTAATTTGAAAAATATTCGTTAACACGGACCTGGGAATTTAAAAAGAATGCCATTACAATGTGTTGTTCAAATTTTTTTTACATATTTTTCGACTTATGTCGTTTTTTCATTGAACTTATTTTTGTTCATCATAAATTGTTATTGTTTTAAATGAATACTCATTCCAATTTGAATCTAAAACACATTAAGTTGAAATATTGAAAACATATTTTATTACTAAACGAATTAGATTAATTTAAATAAATAAATTAATTAAATATATTTATGGTACTGTCCTGTGCAATATGAGAAAACGTTGTTCTTTTGATTTTAAAGGCTTCATAACTGTATCGTAATTTAAGGTAATTATCATTAAAATTGTAATAAAGTTGTAATTAATATAATTAAAATTGGGAGTAAGCTTGTAACGCAATTTACCTGTTACGTTTATTTTTTATTTTGATCTGAAGTCTTTAAATTCAGATTTTTTTATTTTAACTGACGACGAGAAAATGACAGAAATTTTATTTCTCCAAATAAAATAAATGATTAAGAATTTTCATATGAATTGTTTTATTTCGTAATTAACAAACTTATGGAACGCACGACTTACAAGAGTACAGTTATTCAACATAATATCTTTATGAGGAAGTATAATATTTATTTGTCTAATGATTACTGGACAATTAAATGCACAATACAAACAATACTACATTATATTTTATTTCAGATCATGATCTATCTGTGTGGCTAAATTTCATGAAAATCCGTCCAGTAGTGTGAGTGAAAGAGTAACAAATATTGAAAATATTGAAATTGAAAAGGTGATATTAAAATCTTACTTCAATAAAAATCAAAATATTACTGGGAAAATATATTTTGTCGTTTTATGCCTGGTATATTTAACTACTATTTTATGACAATATTAATAATTTTAACCCCCTTTAGGGCATTAAGTCTCTAAAATGATGTCACTCGAAATTTTATTCCTTTCAAAAATATAATATATTCTATGTTACAAGTAAATCGGACGTAATTCATTCTTATTTTCATATAATTTTCACACCCCATTTTAACCCTTTGGGAATGACATTTCGAAATAGGTTTAAGTTGTGCGTTGTCTGGCAGTCAGAAAAGTTAGCATTTTATTAAGTAGATACCAATAATAACTTGAGATTCATTACACATAGTTAAAACTTAACTATACATATACAACAGTCTTCAAATGGACGGATAAAAGACTTTAAACACGCAATACTGACTGTATTTAATAGTTCATATACTCTTATATTTTTTGTAATGACATAATTGAATAAATGAATATGTTATAGGTATATCGATAGAATTACATTTTTATATAGCGCAGTGCAATTCATTTATAATATATTATGATACATAAAACACAAAAAATGCTTGTACGGATGTCCTCTATAGACTCTGAAACCATCCAACCGATATGACTCAAAATGGTTTCATTTGAAAGACAATAATCCGAAGGTGGTTTGAGAGCACTAAAAACAATGCATTAGGCACATTCCGTCCATTGATAAAGTCGATTTTCCACTTTTCCCATACAACAATTTGAAGATAATATGTGAAGATGACGCATCAACGTCAACGTCAATGAAAAACATTGATATGTCATTCTCATCAGTTTTTTTTTCGCGTAGTGGAATACGCCGGGTATCCACTAGTTAATAATATGATATACAAGATATTAAACAACAACATACAAAAATATCAACACTTAGCCCGTACACATCCGCTTCACTAAATAAAATAGCTACCTATATAAAATTGAGAAAAAGAAAGACATTTAAAAAATGTTGACGATATTTCATAGAATTACTATTTTAAATTTTTATAAGTTTAACAAAATATGATTTCACTGTCGTCAGTTAATTTTATAAAAACTAAATGAAATAAGAAAATATATATTTAGTGAAGCGGACGGGTTAAAGCTTAATTTTGTATAATTAATATGATACAACGTTATATGTAGAAACAATAATTTTATATAGTTTTTGTATAATAAAGGATATAATAATACCCTAAATAATTGATATAATATCGTTTTGTTATCCGTCAAATCTGTAGACCGTAAATGAACTGTTCCACATGGCTATTGAAATTTTAAAACCAATGCAAAAACACGTGGTGCGTTTATAAGACCATGATAAAACCTAAAACTATGCACAATGCTACAAACATAATTATTGTATAAACTTGATTTTCTACTTGATAAATATAAAAGAAAATATTACACCAAAATTAAACTGATATACAATACATATTTAACCTACCTTAGTAACTACATAAAGGGCATATTAGTCAGTCTATTTTGTTTATAGATACTCATATCTATCTCGGCTAGGCTAAAGAATATCATTGCACATTATCAGTGTGTTAGACACTAGCATGTGTATCTCTTGAAATACAGATAGATGAGTAAGAACAATATGTTGTTGGTGTGATAAAGCGAGACAGATAGATAACCCAACAAGTATATCAAGAGAGTGATGACCTTTATTTATTAGTCGCTTATAAATATGCAAGGACACTTATTGTACACTTACAACTACATTATTAGAAACTAAATTGACAGCGCCGCTATTTTGTAATCTCACAGATAAAACTCACAACTGATTCGGATGTGAGATTAATATATAGCTGACACGTGTGAATTATAGTATTTTTATGTAACCCTTTTTAATGTGATACGTTTATATTTTTTTTCGATTCAAGTTACAAATAAGTCAGACAAATTATTATATTTCAATTATAATTGTACAAAGTTTTACATTCAATTTTTACCATCTTAGGGGATAACTTTTCAAAATATCCCGTCTTATGCTACCCCACGTTATAAAGTGATCCCCTATACTATAGAACCGTTATATTATGTTATTATTACCGTTATAGGGCCTATACAAAGTTTCATGTGTCTAGATCCACTGACGTTGCAAATACTTATCACCCGTAAATAGATCTGTGAAACTACAAAATAAACGCGCTTATACATTGAACATTTAAATTATAAAAGTCAAAGAAATTAAGTAATTAAATTAAGTCAAGCAAATTGAACAGTTTACACAAATAGTAAGCTACGCAGAAAATTTTAGAATAATTTAGAAAATATAGAATATTTCTACTAATATACAAAAATACTAACATAAAATATGTAAATGCAAAATAATAATAAAAAGTTACAGTAACACATTGGTACAAATTGATACATCTATTTATACAGGTAAAGATTCGTCCCTCATTGAAACTATATCTTACATATAATGTTAATATTCCACCAAGATTTCTATATTTGGCGACTGCATCTCAAGTATGATCTGATATTGGGAGAACACACACAACCAGCAGTAAATCTGAAAAGACACGAACAGGCCGATAAAGAAACAACTACACGATTCAAATATCCATATAATTATGATTAAAACTTATATGTAATGGCAATTATAACTGAAAAATAAGAACACTATTGTATTATACCCATATTCCATCTTCATCATCCGACCCTGGATTATGATCTAGGATGTACTTCTAAGACAAATCAAAGAGTCCTTTGATAAGGTAATCGTGTTTCATTTTAGAACTCCTAAGCCACCTTTCCTATCATCTGTATAACATCGTTGTAATGCATTCTCATCTGATTTCCATATGTATACCAAATTGGAGCACAATCAAAAACCAAGAAATGGATCAGACTTGCAAGATTTGATTACACATAGACAGGTGAATCTAATAGAAGCTTTTTTTATTAATTAATGGTCCAAAAATTTTAAAGTTGGTGGGCTCTACAACACCATGTTTAATTAAAATCATATTTGTACAAATACATAATAATTTCTGCCTGTGCGCCATTAAAGAAACGAATCTAAAATGGCGGAAATTATCATTCCCTCTCACTCGCACGCTAAAGACTGGACTAACGTGCAAGTGAGGGGGAATGATAATTTCCACCATTTTAGATTCGTTTCTTTAATGGCGCGGCTTATATCACTCTCCTCAAATGTGATTCAACATGTTTTGCAATATCACCCAGGTTAAAAATTATGATCTGTGGATCATGATACATTGGTATCAATGTGTCATCTGTTCTGAAGGATACAATCAATTATTTATTTCTATTATATACTCACATTATATGCCATCCAGAGGAAATCAATCAGAGCAGCAAATGTAGCATCCAGCTGAAATTATAACAAATGAGTGATTAACAATAGTAAATACTAGCTATACCTCCCAGTTTCACCTGTGTTAATTTGTATATATTAGTAGGAGTATTGATAGTTCAGTGATTTTAGGGTTAATCTCTTTCGTGGGAGGTTTGGCAACAAGGCAAGCCCAGTTGTCTCATACAACCCAGGATCTCGGGATCTTTGGCCCAATACAGAACACTCTATTCCAAACGTATAATATTTACCAACAAATAATAATATGAGTGTTAATAACTGCAGAGTGATTATAGTAAGGCAATGATAGTAAGCTGGGCTTTTTGGCTTGTATGGCTGTACCACTACTGATTGAAAGTGTGTGATTAAATGCTTAGGAGGTGTACCTATATTAAGCTCAATTTAAGTTATAGCCTGAATACTTTTTTTCCATTTATTATTGCTTAAAAATCAAAACAAATAACAAGGTAATGCAGCCTTAATGAAGCCACTGAGTCTTATAGTCTAATGCTACGAACAGAGTTCACATCAATACTATTTCACTGATTTATAAAAAGTTAGGTAAGAAGTAAAAAAATCTTTTCACTAAAGATTAACCTCTTGTAGGCAACTATTTTAATAGTCCCTACAACATGAAAAAAAAAGTGAGGAACTAAGGAATGTATAATATAAGAAAAGTTTAAAAAGACAATAATAAAAACAACATAGTACTCACATAAATATAGTATCCTCCAAGTAACCACAGACCGAATATGAGTTGGAACACTATTATTAATCCCATGGTAATAAGCCAGGGAAGTAACAGACCTCGCATCCAAATATTCATTCCAATAAGCTGAAATAACACACATAATAATAAGTTTTGTTAGTTTTTTTTTAAATAAATAACCAGCAAGGAGCAGATAACTACCTCAAAGTATGCATGTATTAAAATGGTTGGGGATCCTGCAATGTATATGCTTTTATATATATTATTGCTTAAGTTTGGAGTGTATGGGAATCAATGATAGATTACCAATCAACCTTCCTTTTTTATGGTGCGCCCTGTTAAGGAACCCAAAGGCATATAAAGTTTTTTTTATGGAAATAGTCGGCAAACAAGCTGACGATCCTCTTGATGGTAAGTGGCTATCGTCGCCCATGGACATCAGCAACACCAAAGGCATCAGTGGTGCATTGCCGGCCAAGAAAGAGAAATGTAAAAGAAACAAAGAATTGGCTCTCAAGCCCCCAGCCGGAACACAACGAGTCGTTCGGCGGCTGATTCATGCTCAAGGGTGGTAGCTATCCAGGCGAACCCCATGGAGAAATAATAATAGCAATAATGGTTAACAATTAAAATCAATATCACCAATATAATGCCTCGAAGGGCCACCACCAGCTGGCCGGATTTAGTCGCCTCTTACGATACCCATCCGGTGTGGGATTGGGGTTAGTATTCTAAGCCTCCCTAATACAGCTAAAAAAGTAGGTTTTTTGTTTGAATTCCCAAAGCTGTGTTTCAATCGAAATGACATTTCTGTATAGTGGTAGTATTTTTAATTCCCCTGTCTAACACCATACTGCAAGAATCCTGTATAAAGATTATGATTGTTTGTCTACTGTAAGTATCCAAGATTATGATAATTTTATAGTCCCCACGAACTAAGAACGCATATTTGTCGTTTGTCATCGCAGTGACACTAGAGATGTACAAAAAAAATCGATTCACGAAAGAACCAATTTTTGCAACAAAAAGATTCAAAATTGTAAGACTTTTTAATCGATTCAATAATTAAATTGTAAATTCTAAAAATCGAAACATTTAGATATCCACAAGTAACTGGAATGATACTGCCTCCATTGAGCTACTTAAGTTACTTTACCATACCTATACGCTCAATAATTATGTATTTACGACTATAATAAAATATTTTTTTCCTAAAAAACTCATTGTTAATTCGTCCGCGCCGCATCCAGCGTATGAAATTTGGGTTTCGGTTGAATAATGAATATTCTAACCGTATTTTAATCAATTCAAATGGCTGCGGTTAGAGATTATCGTAATAAACACTTTTGGTCATGTTCTTATAGAAGAGAAGAAATTAAATTGTTTAATTGTTAAACACAAAGAAAGAAATAAAATAAATTCATTTTTATTTTAAGTTTCGATTATAGTAATGTATCGATTATTATGGTTTTATAAGTAGTTTCATGCCGTCACATCACTTAACGTCAGTGTAGATTTTGTCATCTTCATATAACATTGATTCGACGCCTTATTTTTTTATTCAATTTTGCATAAATTATGATTTGATGGGATTTTTACTAGATTATAACGTTTAATATGATTTATAAATAACGTCAATACGAATACGATACAATACGAATAGGGATTTTTAACAAATTTTGCCAAAATCCTTTGTTCGTAAGTATCCAACTATTCATGTCAAATAAATAATTATTACATTTTGCTCAAAGACGTACGTACAAGGTTGGTTCATATTAATAAATGGCAGCTATCATTAATGCGTTCTTAGATAATTTTGAGTATAGAGGTTTTATTTGGCTTCCATCCATTAAGTTTTTATGCCACTCAAAGGCCTCATGACAACATGGGACCAACTGCTTTACATGTCCTCCAAAAATAGAAACACTCAAGGAATTTTTGACACTAGCTATCAGGCTGTCACTCATTCAAGTACCAATCAAGTGCCAAGTGGTTTTTGTATTCACATACATAGTAATACACAGTCATACCTAAACTAAGAGAGAAATAAAAGTTAACACTTTACCATCAGTACAGATGACAGGATAAGGATCACAAGAATAATAATAAATATTACGCCAAAGACTTGGAGAGCTGAAAACAGAAAATAATGACATTTAGTATTCATCTACTGTAAATAATAGACAAATGGGCATGTGAGCTGGGGCATACGATCCATTCGATTTTCGGATCGGATCGACAGAATACGATCCAAAGTGCGGATTGATTCAAATCTGCAAAGATCGGATGGAGTCGCATCGGAATTTATTAATGACATTTGTTATCAGTTTTGGAGGGTTTGAAGAATGATGAAATAAAAGACGAGTTTACATTATGTCAGTACCAGGCATCAGTAATAAATAGCTTTTTAATCTAACATTTATTTTAAAGATTTTCAATAGTATAATTATGGAATCACTTTTATGTCAAACTAGGTCTATCAAAATATTTATGTTTGCTATGTTGATTTTAATCTAAAAATTAATCTTTTTAGGTACTTAATTTTTATTATGTTTTTTCAATATGGTTATTACCTTTTATGATTGAAACAAAATTGGATCGAGCTCCAAAAAGTTGCATCCCTAAAGTGAGCCACCTAATATTAAGTGCTCACAGCCCACGAACATCAGTAATATAAAAGTCATCAATAATACTGGTTGAAATGTTGAATGAAAGTATGTTCTAAAGTTTTGTATATTTGTTATCGTTAAAGAGCCGGACTGGTCTTATGGTATTATGTGGTTAGACAGCTACCAGACATTAATCTGTCTATCTGCCTCGTTCTTCATTATATCCATGAAAACAATAATCGTTAAAGTATATTAGAGTGGAACTAAAAATATATATTTACTTTTGTATCATAAACGGGATAGCTATGCAAATAATATGAAAATTGTTTGATAACTACTTACATCCTCTCACATCAGCTTCAAAAAGCGGGTTCCACAGTTGAGTAGAATCGCCCCCAGCCATCTGATACGCGATAAAGGTGATCAGCACCAAGCTCATTGCAGCAGTGTATGCTGCAACGGCTCGGCTGCCAGTCTTCACATTGGAAGACCAGATGCAAGGAGACCAACAGGACTCTAGGACTGGCATTCTTCACTCTTATTAATCACTTCTCAAAATACGGTCTATTGTTCTCAGAAATGTAACGTTTTCTCCAAATTCCCACACTTCTACGTCCTGTAAAAAGTTGTATGCAAAGTTTAGTTTAGACTTACTTGTCAGTTACAAACTAAGCCACACCTAAAATAACTGTTGTTTGTAATAGTGAAAATCTTAATATCATCACAGAATCATATCCAAAAATTACATAAATAAGTTTTGTCTCAATTTTATTTACCTTTGTGCTACGTTTAAATACGACAAAATTACAAAAATGAGAAAATTTTAAATAAATTGTCGGCTGGCCTAAGCTTCACCAAGCAAGCATCAATTAAATAAAATATCATCATGACAACTCAGACATTGACAAATATGACAATTCCTGCTACCATGAATATATAACTCTAACTGGATACATAACTTCGTAGAGGCACTTGAAGACAGTCATAATGAAACGACTGTTGGACCAATCATAGAACAGATTGAGGTTGTCCTTCATAACTGTAGGGTGTCCATACTGACTTAGAAAAATTATGTCCTATTTTGATATGATTCTTTAAAATGTTTTCTAATATTTTTTCTGGTGTTAAAATATAATAATATTGAATTAACTCAACATATTATAATTTCTACAAAATAACTGAATTTAAAATATTGTAATTTTCTCACTGATAATTTTACTTACTTATTTTATTTATTTTTTATTTTCACAAAATCCACAGCTTAATTTGTTTACAGGTATTAAACTTACGATTCACATATGAAAGCCAATTATGGATTTACATTTTACTTATTAGCTACTTACATTGACAGTCGCTAAGTCACTAACATGTGTGTGTGTGTGTGTGTGTGCGTGCGTGCGAGTGTGCGTGCGTGTGTGTATGTGTGTGTAATAAAATATATATATATTCATTGATATCTACTACAACATAACATAAAAATATCTAAATAATTCACAACAATATACAATATAATAATATAACAATATATAATATATGTCGCAGCTCGGTGATCTCTCAAGATGGGTGTACTCACAAACTCATTGAAACACTGTTTTACACTCGCTATTAATTTAGTACGCGGTTACTACCGACATATGTACATGGCTCTGAACAGATTACTATGTTGCTCGAATAATATAACCAATCGCTAATGGAACGCGGTGAAATTGGATTTACATCGTGGTGCGGCATTCAGGGTAACCAACCAGGCATAATTCACACGTCGAATTGCACACTCACAGCCATCCCACCTCCACAACTTGCCCACGCCTCCCGCGCTTACCAAACCCGCGTGATCAATCCGCCAATCGCTGGCACCATGACCTATCTCATCAGAAGCGAACCAATGAACAGATGACCGTAATGGCCACTTTGAAAAATTGCATTAACTTTTTGGCGCAGTGTTGCAAACTACCACACAATTACGGTACTTATAATATTCATCTTAAATGTTTTCATATCACTATAAAAAATCATAATCGAATGATATAACCTGGGACTATAGATAACATGGACACAATAGAAAAATGGTCCTTAGGTTATGACGTCATCCGTCTTCAGGTACCTCTACAAATGAAGCACAAAATTACTTATCCAGTTAGAGTAATACATCCATGTTCTATATCAATGATCAATGCAGTCTATGCGGTCGGCATTTGACACTATCTGTCACTGACTGACAGTGTCATTGTCATAAATGTCATAATCGTCTCAAATCTCAATTGCCGATAAAATTAAATTCGTTGGACTTTATGTGTAAGTAATATTTTATTTATTATCAGTTTATATTAGTGTTATATATTAAAATAATCCTCCCTTTCAGAATATCTACAAATGTTATGAATGTAACGTCTCACAGGATGTTTTTAGATGTGATAAAGTCGGAATGCAAAAACTTCGCGTTGGAGTGCTGGTTTTCCGTTACGTTTTATAAATGTTATATTTTAATGAATTATTTGTTGTAATTAGAAAAACATACCATTACTAATACTTAAATAGTCGTCAGTGATAATAATTTGATGAAAACAGTTAAGATTTCGCGTTTTAAAATATCCTTTCACGGGAGGTATGGGACGTTTGACGCGGTTATTGCCGATCGCGCGCTCGTAAGTTTGTATTGCACACGAATTTTACTGAACGGTTTTGGTTAAAATGACAAATAAAGTAGGCAATGATTTATTTCTATAGGTATAAATTTATGATACTAACCTATTTTAATTCTTTATTTTCATAAATACTTTAATCAATTATTTGATTTATTGCTTAATTTGAATCACATGAATAACATAACACTTAACATGAATAAAATTGTATAGCTGTCACCTGCTATCCTAAAAACTTGAGTGGTACCTATCTGAATCTCGATTACATTTTAGGTCTGAATAAAGAAATATGCGTGGAGTTAGTTAAGTTAGTGCGCTCACCATCCTGGACTATATCTTCACTTACCATAAGGTGGGATTATGGTCAAGCATTAACTTATTTTATGTAAAAAAAAAAGAGAAGAGAATGTGGGTGAGGACGAGGGCGAGGGCGAGGACAAGGGAGAGAGGAAACTTACATGTCTCTTTTGTCATACCAAGTTTTTATATTTCAGTTTAGTTAAAAAATTATCTTCAATGTAATTTTTTGCAGTGTCGCTTTGGAAGACACTTTGCGCGAAATCAGGGAAAGGAAATTAAAAAAATTGCAAAGGCAAATAATGAAATGGCTTCACTGCCGAAGGCTCGCGCCCAAGTAGTGGCGCGAGAACGTGAAGTCCATCTGGAGTGCATGTTGTTGCCAGGCACCTCACCACGCAAATGTCCACCAAAGTATTTTTTTTCTCGTAATTACGTTAAGTTTTATCGTATGTTTAAGCATTACATGAAATTTCTTAATTTTATTTGTAAAAACGTGTAAGTATATTTATTTTTCAGAAGGCCGTTCAGAGCGACATGAATGCGCATCATGATCCAATGGGCCTGACCAATGGGCGATGATGCCTCCTCTGATGCGTTCCAAACTTGTGGTGAGATGGTTATTTAAAATGGGTGATTAGTCCTTTGTTTTTTAATGTTCATTACATCATCATCATATGTTTCTTACAGATCGATCCACTGCCTGTGCAGGGGTGAATTATGGAGCATCCACGTCGGGAGTGCTCCATACTTTCGATAAAATGATTATTTCAAACATTCGAATTTCAAGTTGACGTCTTTTATTTGCTGTTTAATGTAGACTACATAGTCTGTAACAGTTTGTTACAGATCGCACGGAATATACATATCATTGAATATAGTAAGTTATCATTTTGTCGGTGTCGTATTAAGACTTAAAAATACTTTGCTATTCAACTGTGTTTTTTACAGTTGACTAAACCGTAAGTGTCGTGGGCTGATGTTTGTGTTGCCGCGTCCTCCTCGCCATGTGCTCTGGGGCCACACCAATAGGTAATTATGAATGACTGCTATACAGAAAACTTTATGCAGTAATGCATGAACGGGATTGTTTATGCATATCAAAATATCTGTATCTAATTTTTGATTTCAGGTGTTACCAACTCCCACTTCAACGAAGGAGTAACGAAGTGGTTGACTAAGGTTGACGACGACATTGACGATGACTTGGACGAGACGCTGCGGCTGAACCCACTATAGTAACTGACTTGACAGAATTTCAAGCGGAATAGTTACAGAGGGAGGATGCCGTGAATGATCAAGCCATACTCGACATTGTGCCCGATGACTGTTGTAATTTCGCTTGGAATCGACAAACTTTTCTAGGACGATGCGAGACATTCACATGCACGTCAGGACCGACTTTTGACGACCCATTGACGTCTTCGACAAAAAGTTTGACACAGACATTTTTGACCGACTTTGTACAGAGACGAATAGGAATACTGAGCAAAGGATTGATTTGCTGCGAGAGCAAAACAAACTTTCTCAGTATTCCCGACTTACACTGACAGATAGGGACGAAATGGTAAGTTTTTTGGCAATATAAATCTTGCAAGGCCTCTACCCCTCAACCGAGGAAGAGGCCTATTTTACGTACAATGGTTTTGACACGATGCTATGTTTTGCCAAAACCATGTCGTATCTCTACATATCATAATCTCCAAATACACACAAGACAAGTACAGACTGACATACAAACCAGACATAGTACCTACTCGACTACAACAAGAACATGGGAGAAGTTGACAGGAAGGATCAATTACTGTCAGCTCAAACTGTTGAACGTCTGAGGAACAGAGTTTGGTACAAAAAACTCTTCCGCCGTTTGTACAATGCGACTGTCTTCAACTGTTTCATGTTTTCCAGTTTTTACCGGAAAACATCACATCGGCAGATCCGAATTGTATTGGTGGAAGAGTTACTTAACCTCTCATCTGTGAGGCGCGCTGCTAAAGCTTTCTTGGCATCTGTGACGTATCCGCGGGGGGCGGGAAGCGGTATGCGGCGCGCGCTTTTTAATATGACCATCAAAAAATTATAGTATGAGAGCTATTTTAAATGCTTATGTCGTTGGAATCGTTATGAAACAAGCTAATCGACTTGACGACGGAATACCGACGACTAAACTTGAGACCCTCGACTGTACAGGTGATGTAGGCCAGACCGATCCTCGAGTCCAACCACTTCCCAAAACGTACAGGGTTGAAATACACCTGTTGCTGTGTGTGCCCCAAGAAGACCCGGACAATATGGAAATGCGAGGAGTGAACCTTTGCATTGATGATTACTTTAAGGCTTATCATGAGCCTTAAATTCATTTGAACTCCCAGGGACTATATTCCGTGGCTCTTTAATGTACCAGCTCCTCAATGGACTCAGTAGCAAGCATGGATATTACTCGAACTGGATACATAACTTCGTAGAGGTATTTGAAGACGGATGACGTCCTATGGGAATGACCATTTTTGTATTGTATCCATGTTATCTATAGTCCCAGGATATATCACTCGATTGTGTTAAAATATTTTTTATGAGATTTGTGCACTTAAAATAAATGTACCGCAATAAATAAGATTCTTTCATTTCATTATCACCTTATACAAAGATAATTGATCAAGTCGCTCCTTAGTACAGAATGTTCTTGACTTTGAGTTGGGTTTAGAGTCTCTCTTCTAAATCCGAGAGACGCCAAGCCAGAAAGGACGTCAAGAAGAAAAGTGCTTTCTAAGACAAGAACTTTAAGAATTTAAACTAACCAAGTTTATAAGCAAAAAAGGTTTTGTGAAATATTCAACAAGTTTAGTAAAATATTGTCATGTTTCTTGAAAACCTCTTATGTTTTAGTATATTTTATTGCTAATAAGGCCAATGATCTTGGCAGCTTAATGGTCATATTAATGGAACCCTAACCATTTGGTCATATTAATGGAACCCTTAAATTACTTACAAACACCCAACTCTCTCTGTAACGTGACGTGATGAAGTCAATAAGTCGATGGCTTTAGATTCTTAGAAGGGCTTGAAACAAAGTTGCACCGTCATTGTTATTGAGCAGACTGAACTATTGATTTCTTGTTAAACATTTTATTAGCATATAGGACTTCAACATTGTGATGTGAAATTAAATTCACAATGAAGATTATAATTGTTTTTTGCTTAAATAGTTGATACAAGCAGACGGGCGCGACGTTCATGGTACATAAAATGCTTACATTCCGGCGATGTAGACGTAACCTCGAATACATAATAGTACTTATTACATTGATTAATAACACCAACTGTCCAAAAAGTAGTATCATGATGTAGTAGGATAATGATGCAATCAGGGTATGCGGATCTAGGATTTTTGTCTCTCTTGAAGGGTGGAAAAAGAGGCCCCACTCAGTAATGGCGGATCCAGCTTTGGCGCCAGGGAGGGGTCACATACCTAGTTAGTTATAATTTGAAGTTATAATTTTGATAATAATAGAATAGGTATTTTATTAATGAATGTGAGTACCTACTGCTCTTAAAAAATCTACCTAAGTATATTTTAATAACAAAAAATATAAAAACATGTTTACAAATTTAATTAGTGGTCCACCTAGGTCCTGGACCCAGCCCAGGAGGGAGTCATGACCATGGGGGTCATATTTAAATAAGAAAAAATATATAAAAACATTGTTTAAAAATTTTAATTAGTGGTCAACCTAGGTCCTGGACCCAGCCCAGGAGAGGGTCATAACCCCCATGATCCCCCTGGATTCGCTTTTGGGCCCCAGCAACAGAGGCCTTAGTGCGGCGGGCGGAGAACTAGGGTGGTTCGATACAGACATCAGTCTGATCAGAAATTATCAAACTGGGACTATTTTAAATAGTGTAGTGGAGTGTACATATTCGTATAAGAAAATCCATCTTACGGTCTTCCTAAGAAGTTATATTCAGCCAGCTTCCTATCCGAGCGACATATCAAGGTCCTTCTCGACAGTTGTTGCTCGGATATGAAATCTCAGATAAATAGAACACCTTAGCCTTAGCAGGGACATCGACTACCGGATTCGGGCATCGATTATCTTTATGGCGACCGCGACAGTTGTTCATCCACAGTTTAATTTTCGCTATGATTTCTGCCGTATACTTGCAAATAGTTGAATGAGCTTCCTTCTTCATAGGCGGTTGTACGTGGGAATCGTGCGGTCCATGGCCCTGTATGGGGCCCCTGTGTGGGCAATGGATATGACGGCCAACACTCTCGCCATTCTGCGCAAACCGCAGAGGGCGATGGCCGTCAGAGTCATCCGCGGGTATCGCACGATTTCCTACGAGGCGGCTTGCGTCCTGGCCGGATCCCCGCCCTGGGACCTAGAGGCGAAAGTACTCGCGTCATTATATCGATGGCGCGAGGAAGAGCGGGCACGGGGCTCGATGCTGGTGCAGCGGCAGATCGCGCTGCGCCGAGAGGAGCTCCGGAAGGTCTTGGTGGCGGAATGGCGGCAAAGGCTTCTGCGCCCTGCCGCCGGCCTCGCTACCGTCGAGGCGATCCGGCCAGTACTCGACGACTGGCTCGGGAGAAGGCACGGCTCCCTGTCGTTTAGGGTGACGCAGGTGCTGTCGGGGCACGGCTGCTTCGGCAAGTACCTATGCCGCATAGACAGGGAGCCGGACGCTCGGTGCCACCACTGCGTCCATTGCGGGGAGGACACGGCGCAACACACGCTTGCCGAGTGTGTAGCTTGGGAGGAGCAGCGCCGTGTCCTCACAAATGTAGTAGGAGACGATCTGTCGCTGCAGGCCATAGTGCGGAGGATGGTCGGTAGCGCAGAGTCGTGGGACGCGGTGGTGTCCTTCTGCGAGGACGTGATGTCGCAGAAGGAATCTGCGGAACGGGAGAGGGAGATCTCGACTCCCTTCCCCGGCCGCAGAAGACGCACCGGGCGCAGGAGAAGGGCGGATAACGCCCTTTTCCAGCCCCCATGAATGGGTCCAGGGGCGAGGGACTTGGGGAAGTCCCCACCCCCTATTCGATGGACCCGAGTCGCAGGCGCACGCGGGTGTCGGCGTGCGCCTCCGAGGCGATGCACGGGGTAGTTCAACACCTCACTACCTCGTGCAGGAGACGAGGCCGGGATAGACCCGGCCAGCACTAGGGTGGGGCTGCGGAAGAATGTGGATTCCCGCGGCCCCGCGCGCACGTGCGAGGAGACACCGGGGTGGTTTTAGCCGGTAAGAGTCCGGCACACCCCTCCGCCTTACCCCAGGCGGAGGTAGTCCATGAGGATTTCCCCCCGAAAAAAAAAAAAAAAAAAAAAAAAAGCTTCCTTCTTCAAGAAAGGCGTAAACAGAGCTCTCTTACTCATGCTCATAGGCGACGGTAGCCAGTTACCTAATATCAAACCTACTTTTTCGTCAGCCCTTTAGGCAATAAAAAAAATAACCTTAGCATAATAGCCAATATCAAAACTTCTTACCAGAAAAACGGGCTGGTTTACCGTTGAATGAACGTGTTATTATAATTTGAAACATTCATTGTTTGCCTCATTACAAACTAAACACTCGTACACATAAAACTTGCTGTCACTTAAACTTGAGTGGGCAGTCGCGCACACGACAGAGTACAGTTAACAGGAAAATTAGTTGGCTGCATGTCCACTAATCAGATGATATCGTTCATGTCAGAATTCTGATAACTCACTTTCAAATTAGAGCCGAAGTTAAACAGCTTTGTGTCATTTTTTATCGTACTAAGCGCCGGTATAATCACGATGCTAGTCCGATATGCCGCATGCCGGATCGGGAGTGACAGATCGCTGTTTTAGGTTCCGTCTACGGTTGTTAGTCGGTTACTAATTGATAGAAACGAGTAAGTAATTACTGAAGTAAACGAGTAAAGGTCGATGTATACGTAACGGGTTTTTACCCCGTACGGGACGGGACGTGAAATTTTGGAAACATCGTTTCATAGAAAATGTAAATATAATATTATGTATGCGCTATATACCCCACGGAGGCACGTACGGGACGGGAATGGGGCACGCTCGTATATTTATGTCCCGCCCACGTTTCGTCCCCGTCCCGTCCACGTCTCGTCCACGTTACGTATGCAGCGAGCTTTAGTCGCCAAACGAGTCGTTTGTTGAGTGTGTTTCAGCTGAGGGCTTCGCAGTCAGTAAATACTTCATTTCTTTAGAAGACAGAACCCTTTTTGTTGACCCCAACTGCCAATGCATTTTTTCACCTTTGGTGTTGGTGATGTCCATGGGTGACAGTTACTATTTATTATAAAGCGCACCCTCAGTGAAAAAAAGCACAAGTCGTATTACTTTGAATTTTAGTTATTAATATGATTGAAAAGGACAAAAGCTGCATATTGTGCTCATTTTTTTCAAATTTTTATCATTAATCTTGACGTTTTTGTGCAAGAAATTGTAGATAATGTGTCCTTTGACTGCTCACTGATATTTTAACAGTTTTTTTGCTCTCCTGTAAAATTGCAATTTTCATCTTATGCCTTTTTTCCACTGAGGGGTAGCTCGGCTGTGCGTTTGTCGGCAATTTACATAAAAAATTTATTTATTTTGATTTTAAAAATCCTGACCTAAATAAATTATCAATATTCTATAATAATCTTCAGTTGAAAATAAAAAATAAGCCTTAGTATTTTTTACCCAACGCATTCAATAAAACGAAGACAGCTGTTATCTAGTTGACCGATAAAACAGCGATACGAACTATCGCCGATAATGTGCCGATATGGCCAGTCGCGAAAACACAGGGCAATGTCATTATTACATTAAGATATTTATGATAACGTTGGTGGTCTACATACAAATGTGTTTACTGACCGTCTGTCTAGCCATTACGCGCCCACTTTCCTGGACAAAGATTTCTGTACTTATCTTTATCTTTTTATATGCATATAATTTGTAACCCGCTATCACTACAATAATTCGAGATATGAAAAGGCTGACGAATTAGCAGAAGGGCCATCTGATGGTAAATGGTCACAGTCCCCTATGGACCATTGGACATGAGCAGCATCAGAGGAGGCCCCAAAGCTTCGCTGGCCATGAAGGAGGTCTCTATGTAGATATACCTTTATTGAAGAGAGTCTTATTTTAGTTCTACGGGGAAACTTCGAAAGGAAGCTCATTCCATAATTAAAATTTTATTAAATTCAGATATGTAGTGATCATAGCATAGCCCGGCGTGGCAGCGGCTTGTGTCGATCCTAAGTGATCGACAAAGTTAAGCAACAATGGGCGCGGTCGGCAGTTGGATCGGTAGGTGACCGCTAGTGGCAAAAAATTCTTGAGCGTTTCCGTGCTTCCGAGGGCACGTAAAGCCGTCGGTCCCGGTTGTTATTGTAACGGTCATTAAGACATGTCGGAGGCCGACGGGCGATTTGAGAAACTTCTGACAATCGGGTTGGCCACTAACTCCTCCAAAAATCCGCACTGGAGCAGCATGGTGGAGTATGCTCTAGGCCTCCTCAAGAGGAGAAACCCGTGCGCAATAGTGGGCCACTAATGGGTTGAAGCCAAAAAAATCAGATAATTGTAATTAACTTAGCTTAGAGGATTAATTTATCAAACAAAGTAATAAAGGACCTTTCGTATTGATAGGTAATGAACTTCCTTCAGCATCGACTGAAATAGCTTGCGGATTCATGAGTCAAACTATCCGAGCTTAGGTTATTAGCTTCAATTATCGAGATCCGAATAGCGAATACATCTATAAATCACTAGCCGAGTAGTTTCCGGAAGAAAAATAAATTGAACAGTATCAACGTTTGAGCCGATTAATATCTCCCATCTCGATTGCAGCGTTATTTATTGGCGATTCAGTGAATCTATCGTATTTTCTAGGTTAAACACATATTAGGGCACCTTCCTCTGATAGGATCGGAGGTGAAATAGCTTTTTGGGTTAATTATAACACGATTTTGTAAGAAAGCTGAAGATAGTTCCGTGTGTATTTAATTTGTTATTTGTATTCAGCTTACTCTTTAGTTACGAGTACCTTAGCTTGCCTTAAAGCTTTGTTAAAAAAAAGTGACCCAAATTGTCCCACTGCTGGGCTCGGGATCTCCTCTCACAATATGAGAGGTATAGATAGGCCATAGTCTACCACGCTGGCCAAGTGCGAACTGATAGACTTCACACACCTTTGAGAACTTTATGGAGAACTCTCCGGTGTGCAGGCTTACTCACGATGTTTTCTTTCACCGAAGCAAGTGATAATTAACTTCTAATACGCACATAATATTTGACAATTAGAGGTGCGTCCCAAGATTTGAACTGGAGCCCCTGCGTTTGGGAAACCAACGTTCTAACTGCTAGGCTATCACTGCTTTTAAAGTAGGTATCTACTTACATAACGCTTTGTGTTAAATGTGTTGGGTTTCCTATTAATAAAGAAATAAAGCACATTAACATATTACCTAGTAGAAAAGAAAGGATTGAATCGATAGTCATATCAAACAAAATTCTATGTAATTGGTCGAAAATTATTTTACATATCACGAAAGGTGTTCTATATGCAAGTGGCTTGGCTCGGCTCCAGAGCAAAGATATTCTGGAGCGAGCTCCTACACAATACAAAAATAATAACTACTTTATTAAGTACAATTAGATATCTAAACCATGTCAAGTTTTGCTAATTGGTTATGGATATAAAATGGTTATTTATAGCGCCATTGTGTACATCTTTCATACTATCATTTATGTACTATATCTATGGTAACAAATAAATGAGAAGGTTGTGTTGTGGATGACATAATTATTATAACATAGATAACACTAAAAAGACGTCAATAACAATCGTGATCATAATATCGACGCTTGAAAGGAAAAATTGACTAAGCGACATTGAACTTTACAGGAGAGCAGTTTAAAGTTGGAATTTTTAGAAAAAAATAATTTCTTTTTTGTTATCCTCCTACCGACGTTATTCTTACTGTTTTGGAATCCTTATTTTATCATCTATTATATATTATGTCATATACAAGAACTTTTCTAAAAATTTTAAACTGCTCTCCTGTAAAGTTAGCTCAATGTCGCTTAGTCAATTTTTCCTTTCAAGCGTCCATAATATCATCTATCTTATAAATCTCTGCTCCAGTCAGAGATTAAGCCCTGGACTTCTCATTCTACTACTCACAGGCAGGGTCACTACTAGCAGGGCTACAGGGTCAACGTTCTGAATATAAAAACCGGCCAAGTGCATGTGAGGCGACGCACAGTTTAGGGTTCCGTAGTTTCAAGTTTATCGATTGTTACCCGACTTGTTCCCTTCCTGGCCGTGATACCGAGATTTTTTTTTACATATCCAATGCCAAGCATACAGATAGATTCATTGCAGGCAGAGAACATCTGTTGCCAAAATTTGCAATTTCGCAAAACTACATCGTTTTTGAATGACTCAGCGATACTCCATACCACAGAACATTTAATAAATGTTCTGTGGTCCATACCATGGATGGAGTATACAAGGATTACGAGAACAAAAATACATCCCCATTAGATATAGATTCAAGAAAGGTACCCTATATAATAATAATGTATAATATGTATTTTTTTCAAGATTCGTCATACTATTCGCATACGTGAAGAAACCTATAAAAAATTCTATAAAATTCGATTCAATTCCTATAAGTTACTTGGTAGTAGCGCATTTAATTGTAAAGTAATTACAACTAGAGTAATATTGCATAACTGACATGGCGGTCGGCAATATTTTAATTAAAGTAATGTCTCCATTGTCCAAGATTTAGCTCCCAGCTGGAGAGATTAATGGCTCGAGAGTAACAGACAAACAATCTATTTGTTAATATATTGAAGGATTGCATTGCTTCTACAAAGTAATAAAATGTTAAATAAATAAACGGTAATAGATTTGTGGTTTGTCTACTGTCTGGTTGGGCGCCGCTAGATTTATACTAGGTATGGGGGATGCATTTGTTTTGAGGTGTTGCAAGAGCCATAAGCCACCTGGCGTTTTAAGCATCCCTGGACTGACCAGGGGGAGGCAACTGCACCCTTTTGCATAATGCATTTACATTAGTACTTAGTTTCATTTATGATAATGTTAATGCTTCTCTACAATTCCAATTGGTGGTAAGGGCCGATGTATTCCAAGAATTCCGGGATGGTAAGGTAAAAACTTTCTCACTTTTACTACACTCTTGACGACTCATATTACACATTCACATCCCTTCATCGAATCATTTTTAAGTTATTAAAATGAAAAAAAAAATGTCGTGATAACCACCCAAACTACACCAATCACAAGTTGAATTGTGAATGAAAAAAAAACTCGCAACTCAGTTTTTGTGCCAGGTCCTGTTCAGAACGAAGAGTACAAAAACAAGGCATGAATAACGTTTGTAAGACCACAATTCTTAATATTCATCGCATATTTATGTCGTAACCGCCTCATATTTCACCGGTCGGCGCATTCCGGCCGATACGAAAGCTCCAGTGTATCAGCGATCGGAGATCGAATCGCATCCTAAAGCTTAACAAAACTTTCCATGAGGCTTCGCCGCCGCGTAGTCATATCGTCTACTTAACAAAACCGGCCAAGTGCGAGTCAGACTCGCGCATGAAGGGTTCCGTACCATTATCTATACAACAATAGACACTATATTATAACACTTTCTTAGTTTCACCTGTCTCGCCTGTTGCCGTTATTAATATCGAGCAAATAATGGCAAAAAATCACGTTTGTTTAATGGGAGCCCCACTTAAATATTTAAGTATTTTTTCTGTTTTTAGTATTTGTTGTTATAGCGGCAACAGAAATACATCATCTGTAAAAATTTCAACTATTTAGCTATCACGGTTCATGAGATACAGCCTGTGAAATACAGTGGAGTCTTAGTAATAGGGTCCCGCTTTTCCCCTTTGGGTACGGAACCCTAAAAAATGATGGTGGGGGCGCGTTGTTATTGTTTTTGTATTGTGTGCATTATCGTTAACAATATAAACCATTGTTTATAATTTCTCGGATAAATGTGAAGACATCAAATTTTAATAAACTCCAAATCAGTTATGGCAATTGGCAACAAACACTCTTTATATAATAGAGTAAGTTTGGTTGTACATGGTATATTATATGCCATTTTCAGTAGTATATATTTGTATTTGTCGTCGTTATTTGTCATATTTTACCCCGAGTTACTTTAAAAACCTTATCAATTTTTTTAATGTTTATTAAAAGGCGTTAATTCACATTTATCCGACGCTTGATTGATTGTTTGATTACTGACCTGTTACAATTTAGAATATAAACATTTTGATCGTCAACATTTTTGACTTTCCTAGTAAATCTACCACTCCCAGGCCTTGGGGTACCTCGAATTGTGATTAACATTCTCATTCTTTGTAATTGACATTAAGAATTCACTCCAAGAAAATGCAACTATGTAAGTAATAAGTTAATAACACAAGGTAAAATGTAATGATGTATGGTTTATCTACAATCATACACTTACTTACAAATACTTAATTATACACCTATATTCCCCTTCTTTTACTTTTAAATACTCGTATCCCAATTATTACCACAGAAGAAGACATAATAGTACATAATAGTATTATTACATTGATTTGATACTTTAAAGTTTTCAATAATTATTTTGAGTAAAGAAATAATAATATTGTTGTTAAAAATAGTCGATAATTTTTATTAATTTGTCTTGATGATCCTTGCCGTTCTGGGTTTGATTCCCGATGTAGGCAGTGGTGACCGTATGATTAATCAAGAATAGACCGTACCTTTTTATGTAATGAAGGATAAATTTGATTTATTAGATTATGAATACCAAAACTCTTGATGTCTGGAATCTAAGCCACTTTTCCTCCTTTTATACATACTAACTTAATTAGGAAGTTAGTTAATATGCCTTGAACAAGTGATCATGTTATCAGCTTACCATGAAGTGGAATTGTACCTAACAACAATAATATTAATTTACTCCATTCCGCTAAAATCAAAATTATCCTTCGCTACTTATACCACTAAACTTATCCTACATGTGAAACTGTTTTAAAACGTATCGCGTGAAGTTAGCTACGTCTTCGTTGCGGCTGATCGAGCAATCACGACCTCGTTCGTGTCAACTTCACACCGGTTCGATCAGTTCGACTCCAGACAGGCCTGCGCCCGCGCATATACCGGCATCGATCCTTTTAACAAACAACCCAAACTCAAACTCGAGTGAAAAGAGAAAAAAGAGCAGTGTTTTAATGTTCCTCCAAGTGTTTTAGTGACTTTAGTGAAGTTCCAAGTTTTTGTGTGTTGTGGGTACGGGAATTGGTACTATAGTACCAATTAGGCCGGAGTCAAGTTCATTGTCATCTTGGGTTATCTTGATTTGAGTAAGTAGAATTATGATGCGGCCACTTTCTTTTGTTTCCTTTGAATGGTACATGTAAACGTAGCTATAGGGTCAGATTAAGTAAGCGACCTCTTGTGGGTTTGCGTGAATCCTTTGAATACAGACTCGAAGAGATTTGAATATTGCATTGCATACAGCGAGGTACTTACTCTACGCATAATAATATTGGTACGGACAATATTTTTGATATTCGAATATTACTTTGAATATTCGAATTCAATATTTAGATTTATGTACGTAGTTGTTTTATTTATAAACTTTTTTGTAACTTTTTTGTGTTGGTTATCATTTATTTTTTATTGATACTGTTCATTTAAATGACGAGCTTATTAAGCATTCTTACGCTCAACAGACATCTTTACATATATTTTGTATATATTATAATTATGTATGTACTTATCTACGTACGGTGTGATTTTCAATTTCTCCAATTACAGAATTTCTCATACAATTTTATAACTCAGTACGTGACGGCTATGCAACCATGTAGTGTTATGATCATGATGTGATGAGTTAATTTAGTTTTTGTTGACTCTACCGACTCTACCTAAGTTTTTGCTTACTATTATGTTTACGTCGTAAAATAATTTTATTTTAATTTTGCTATCAATTTTTATTATGTTACGGTGAAGTTTACTAACAAATAGAGAACTTGTAAGTAAAAAATGTGAATTATAAATGGAAGCCAGTAGTTCAGTTAAACTTAAAAATTACTTTGCCTACTATAAAGATCCCGAGTTCGATTCCTGGCTAAGGCATTGACGACAGTTTAGTGTTTGTTTAATAGTATTGTGTGTTTGTGATGTGCTTATCTATGTATAACATACACAAATGAAACATACAAATACCGAACCTTTATGAGGAGGTCTTTTATAGGCTACCTAGTAGGTTATCTAAGATAATAATAGTAATAATAGCGCTTTATTTCCTCTTACAAATTTTTTTTACAAAGCTTACTTTGTTTATAATTTATATGTTTAATATAAAAGTGATAGCCTAGCGGTTAGAACATTGGTCTCCCGAACCAAGGGGCCCGAGTTCAAATCCTGGCACGCACCTCTAATTTTCAAATATTATGTGCGTATTAGAAGTTAATTATCACTTGCTTCGGTGAAGGAAAACATCGTGAGGAAACCTGCACACCGGAGAGTTCTCCATAAAGTTCTCGAAGGTGTGTGAAGTCTACCAATCCGCACTTGGCCAGCGTGGTAGACTATGGCCTATACCCCTCACATTGTGAGAGGAGACCCCGAGCCCAGCAGTGGGACAATTATGGGTTGTTGCTTTGCTTTATATAAAAGTTTGCAAGAGGCTGGAGTCCGTTCTAGGATAGCTTGTATTACAGCTGATCTCCAGGCCTAAGACTATTACAGTAGTAAAGATAGAAGTTGTTGGGGTTATAAAAGGTTTCGTAAACCCTCAAGTTCAAGCCAACTTCCCTTGCTTTTGCACTCAGCTGAACAAACGAACGAAAATACATTTTTTTTCGTGAAGAAATTTTATGGCGAACTATCTTATCTATGGGTTCTAACTGCTTCTTCTCCCGAGTCCACTTATGGCAGGGCTTTGGTGAAGCAATGGCGTAGACTATCAAAAAGTATTTTTATGAATCAGAGTCTGATTGAGTTCCTTGGTTCTGTTCTAACCCACTTTAATCCCGATAATACTCATGCATGGTGGTAGTTTTTACCTGCTTACAGCACAGCTTATAGGTAGGTATATACCTACCACTCTCATTCTAGAAGGTTTTACGAGATGACGTTAATAAAATGTCTGTCTAATCTTGTTTGTTCAGCGTAGGTACATTACATACCTACTTAGATGCATTTGTGTATATAATACAATATCATAAATGTATAAGTATTATGTGTTGCAGGTCAGAGGTAATAGGTACCTCTGTAACACACTCACACAAATACTCAATAACATGTAGTATATCAATATGCATCTACATGCAAATTTAGGTAAGTAGGTATCTATATTATGACCTAGAAATAACCTGAACAAGTATTTTTGACCTTTTAGAATATTTTTGAAGTTATACTTCTTTTGGCGCGATGGTGAAAAATTATGAGAGTGAATTTCTACGATGCGCGCGCACACCGACACCTAAATTCTGCATCGTGAAGTTAGCTCAATTCTGTATTTTTTCTGTATGCAAAAAAGTTTTCACAGTATTTACCTTATTACAAACGATTTTATAATCGATTGAATTGATTCATAATAATCGATTGATGGAATATAATAATATATTTTATGTATTATTTGTTAATAATAATTATAATTAGAGATGCGCCGAATATTCGTTTGATATTCGGTATTCGGCGTATTCGGCATCTTTTTCACTATTTGTATTCGGCCGAATTATTCGGTTTTGGTGCCGAATATATTCGGTTCGAGTATTTCTATTTTCTTGACTATTGACTACACTACACGGTATAGAACTAAAAGACAAAACCTCTTATGTAAGATCTATGTTATATTATAAGTCAAAGAAATCCTATGAGGAATAATTTGTTGAATAAAGCTAACAAAATAAAGCAATTAAACTTCATATCACATTTAAGTATTTTGAAACCTCAAGTCAACATATTTATTTCTTAACCTATAGTTACTTAGTATAGCCAACATTTAATTCAAACCTTAAATGAGCATTTATTTTTAAACCTCAAAACAATATTTTTGGTAAATGGTAATGGTAAATGGTAAACCGAATAATTCGGCCGAATATCCGGTTCGGTAAAGGTTAAACCGAATAGTATTCGGTATTCGGTTATTCGGTGAAACCACTATTCGGCGCATCTCTAATTATAATATTAATTTATTTCTTACATGTTTTCGTATTCCATACATATTAAAACTATGTAATATATTTAGAATTACCATTCAATCGTTACGCTAATTTTATTAAATTACATTTCGAATATTTTGACATCGATTAATCGATTGACAACAAAGATGATGTAATCCCTAATAATGTCATTTTGGTAACCATAGTATTTATAAATAACACCACTGTACTGTCATATTTGTCATCGATCTTTCATGTTTCTACGCGTGGTTTTTTGTATTTTTCTATTAAATATTTTCAGCGTACCTATTTGGAGTCCTATTTACTATTGAAACTCATCGACACGCACACAGTTATTTTAATTTACTGTTGTATTCGATTTCGTACTTGTGTTTTGGTGAATGTGTTTTCGCAGTTTCGCTACAATTTCTGGCAAACCAATACTATATGAATATGGACTACTTAATCACCTGTTTTGTGACTGACAAAGGTTCAGAATAAGTCCTGAACACTGGATAACGTACCCTATACATCTTTAGAAGATCAGTAGTTTGCTGTGGCCATACTTACAATGAGTATGTTATGGTATCTTGATTGGGCAAGGTACCAACGAAATATAGCGCCTCCTGCACAACTAGACGAAATATTAATATAAATGATAACTAATAAAATCTCTTGAAATATGCAGTAGCTTTTATTATACAACCTTTTTATGACATTCGTTTTGGGTAAAAACCATTTAAGTAGTAGATAGTATAATAGACACCCGCCAACTTAGTTTTAACCATTAAACTCGTAGATTCTATTGGCAAGTCACGTATTAATTTTGGGATTTTATTATAGAAATGTACACCAAGCCCTATGAAAGATCGTTGCACTTTACTTTGGCGGAACGAAGGCGTAATTAATTGATACATTCTTTTTGTTTGGCGATTATTAATATCAAAATTTTGTTTATACGCGTTTATATTCTTCCTTATAAAAACTACATTATTAATTTATTAAGTTGGTTAACCTTAGCTGTGTGTTGTAATGTTTAGTTTGTACGATTCCCTAACATGAAATATTACATGTTTCTTCTGATGTATATAAATATTATTTACTAGGTTGATCCAAAAGTAACGATAGTAAAAATGATACACGTTCAAATAAAATAATGTATTATTTTACAGTCTCCTAACTAATCAGTTCACATTCTCGGTAGTTATATTAAAATTACAACAAATTGAATTGCTTTAAATTGGGTTGGCATACGAATGACCCAAACGCACGCCTAATGATAAAAAATCACTATCGGACGAACATGAATCATCAAAACTGCTCTCAGATTCCGTATCACACTCGTCTTTCAATTCTATAATAAATTTATCAATTTCCGCGTCTAAGCTTCCATCCATTTTACAAAACTTATCCTCAATATGTCGCACATGTTTTATACGCAGTCGGGTTTTTTGTATTTTTTAATTTTTTTGTGTGTAATAGACCTATCATTGATTCAGTTGGAAAAAATATTAGAACACGATTTCGTGAGCCATGACCACGTTTTATGCTATAATATGTACCTACGTTTGCCCAAAATTCTTGTGTATTTTCATTGAGCGACTCAGTTTCTTTTGTTTTTTGTATTTATAACACTATTTTCTATTTTAATTTTCAATATTATATTACATTGGTAGAAAATGCAAAAAATCGGGAGAAACGGTCGCTAAAACGGGATATCGGTAGACGATAATCAAAATCAGTAGATCTCCCGATAAATCGGGAACTTTTACAATACTCGTCACTTGACAGCAAGTAATGCTAATCTAATGGGAAGGTAATGACAGCTTGTCAGAGGTAAAATAACTGTGAACGGACTGTAGTAGTAAATAGTAATCGATACTTGTCTTTGGGACTAGGAGCACATTCTTTTTCTCTCCTTAATCTGTATTAAAGTTTAATGCCTGTCGGAAAATAAATTATTCTTCAACTGAACTGAATAAAATCTTTCATTCCCTCCCCCCCACAAAAACTGGTTTTACAGCATGGTATCGTAATAGTTCTCGTAATAGAACATAGATGGTGTTTTTACAATTGTAAAAACAGAAAAAAAAAGATTTACAATTGATTTGTTTTTGCAATTGTAAAAACACCATCTATGTTCTATTATGAGAACTATTACGATACGTAGCAAAGTAATATTAGAATATACTACAAAATTAATCACAGATGGCGCTTAACACATATAGTTTGGCTATAGAGATTCGTAAATTAAATTATTTCAAAATATTATTTCATTTTTATTTTTATTATTGCTGTTTTTGAATATTGTATTTTGAACAATGTTTTTTTAATATTGTTTTTTGATTTTTTTTTCATGTCAAAGAAGTATAACTTCTCACGCGCGTACAAAAGTACACGCACCCTTTTTTTTCTACGTGTAGGTGGGTACTTTAGAAATACATGGCCCTTTCTATGTACAGGAACAAGGTACCTACGTACTTTTACTCCAAAATTAGTTTATCTGACCTAGTTAGGTAAGTTTTTAATAAAATATTGTATAATCTGAAATTCGTTATCGCTAACGATTGTTTTGTTATCAAGGTAAACGTTTTCAAATGTAGTTTTTTTGGTGGTTCAGCTATGTCTGTGGTGGAAATAATACCTATAATTCAGTGCTAAGAAATATATTTTTTTGCATGCTCAACATTTCTCATTTAATAAGGTTAATTTAATCATTCATCGTGATTTGTGAGTACCCGTATCATTTTTTTGGTTTGTATGTGTCCAATGGACACCATGACAGCCACAGATATAGATGACAGATTGGATGACAGCTTATGCCATATCCGCAAGTCAGTTCCAATGGGGATGATATGAACGTTTTTTATCCAACATCCCATCCCATACGCCTTTTTTCGCATACTTTCAATAACATAAGAAACGAATACACTTTACTATCAACATGACAATTAAAATCCTTCAAAACAAAAAAAAAAGGGTGCGTGTACTTTTGTACGCGCGTGAGAAGTTATACTTCTTTGACATGAAAAAAAAATCAAAAAACAATATTAAAAAAACATTGTTCAAAATACAATATTCAAAAACAGCAATAATAAAAATAAAAATGAAATAATATTTTGAAATAATTTAATTTACGAATCTCTATAGCCAAACTATATGTGTTAAGCGCCATCTGTGATTAATTTTGTAGTATATTCTAATATTACTTTGCTACGTATCGTAATAGTTCTCATAATAGAACATAGATGGTGTTTTTACAATTGCAAAAACAAATCAATTGTAAATCTTTTTTTTTCTGTTTTTACAATTGTAAAAACACCATCTATGTTCTATTACGAGAACTATTACGATACCATGCTGTAAAACCAGTTTTTGTGGGGGGGAGGGAATGAAAGATTTTATTCAGTTCAGTTGAAGAATAATTTATTTTCCGACAGGCATTAAACTTTAATACAGATTAAGGAGAGAAAAAGAATGTGCTCCTAGTCCCAAAGACAAGTATCGATTACTATTTACTACTACAGTCCGTTCACAGTTATTTTACCTCTGACAAGCTGTCATTACCTTCCCATTAGATTAGCATTACTTGCTGTCAAGTGACGAGTATTGTAAAAGTTCCCGATTTATCGGGAGATCTACTGATTTTGATTATCGTCTACCGATATCCCGTTTTAGCGACCGTTTCTCCCGATTTTTTGCATTTTCTACCAATGTAATATAATATTGAAAATTAAAATAGAAAATAGTGTTATAAATACAAAAAACAAAAGAAACTGAGTCGCTCAATGAAAATACACAAGAATTTTGGGCAAACGTAGGTACATATTATAGCATAAAACGTGGTCATGGCTCACGAAATCGTGTTCTAATATTTTTTCCAACTGAATCAATGATAGGTCTATTACACACAAAAAAATTAAAAAATACAAAAAACCCGACTGCGTATAAAACATGTGCGACATATTGAGGATAAGTTTTGTAAAATGGATGGAAGCTTAGACGCGGAAATTGATAAATTTATTATAGAATTGAAAGACGAGTGTGATACGGAATCTGAGAGCAGTTTTGATGATTCATGTTCGTCCGATAGTGATTTTTTATCATTAGGCGTGCGTTTGGGTCATTCGTATGCCAACCCAATTTAAAGCAATTCAATTTGTTGTAATTTTAATATAACTACCGAGAATGTGAACTGATTAGTTAGGAGACTGTAAAATAATACATTATTTTATTTGAACGTGTATCATTTTTACTATCGTTACTTTTGGATCAACCTAGTAAATAATATTTATATACATCAGAAGAAACATGTAATATTTCATGTTAGGGAATCGTACAAACTAAACATTACAACACACAGCTAAGGTTAACCAACTTAATAAATTAATAATGTAGTTTTTATAAGGAAGAATATAAACGCGTATAAACAAAATTTTGATATTAATAATCGCCAAACAAAAAGAATGTATCAATTAATTACGCCTTCGTTCCGCCAAAGTAAAGTGCAACGATCTTTCATAGGGCTTGGTGTACATTTCTATAATAAAATCCCAAAATTAATACGTGACTTGCCAATAGAATCTACGAGTTTAATGGTTAAAACTAAGTTGGCGGGTGTCTATTATACTATCTACTACTTAAATGGTTTTTACCCAAAACGAATGTCATAAAAAGGTTGTATAATAAAAGCTACTGCATATTTCAAGAGATTTTATTAGTTATCATTTATATTAATATTTCGTCTAGTTGTGCAGGAGGCGCTATATTTCGTTGGTACCTTGCCCAATCAAGATACCATAACATACTCATTGTAAGTATGGCCACAGCAAACTACTGATCTTCTAAAGATGTATAGGGTACGTTATCCAGTGTTCAGGACTTATTCTGAACCTTTGTCAGTCACAAAACAGGTGATTAAGTAGTCCATATTCATATAGTATTGGTTTGCCAGAAATTGTAGCGAAACTGCGAAAACACATTCACCAAAACACAAGTACGAAATCGAATACAACAGTAAATTAAAATAACTGTGTGCGTGTCGATGAGTTTCAATAGTAAATAGGACTCCAAATAGGTACGCTGAAAATATTTAATAGAAAAATACAAAAAACCACGCGTAGAAACATGAAAGATCGATGACAAATATGACAGTACAGTGGTGTTATTTATAAATACTATGGTTACCAAAATGACATTATTAGGGATTACATCATCTTTGTTGTCAATCGATTAATCGATGTCAAAATATTCGAAATGTAATTTAATAAAATTAGCGTAACGATTGAATGGTAATTCTAAATATATTACATAGTTTTAATATGTATGGAATACGAAAACATGTAAGAAATAAATTAATATTATAATTAGAGATGCGCCGAATAGTGGTTTCACCGAATAACCGAATACCGAATACTATTCGGTTTAACCTTTACCGAACCGGATATTCGGCCGAATTATTCGGTTTACCATTTACCATTACCATTTACCAAAAATATTGTTTTGAGGTTTAAAAATAAATGCTCATTTAAGGTTTGAATTAAATGTTGGCTATACTAAGTAACTATAGGTTAAGAAATAAATATGTTGACTTGAGGTTTCAAAATACTTAAATGTGATATGAAGTTTAATTGCTTTATTTTGTTAGCTTTATTCAACAAATTATTCCTCATAGGATTTCTTTGACTTATAATATAACATAGATCTTACATAAGAGGTTTTGTCTTTTAGTTCTATACCGTGTAGTGTAGTCAATAGTCAAGAAAATAGAAATACTCGAACCGAATATATTCGGCACCAAAACCGAATAATTCGGCCGAATACAAATAGTGAAAAAGATGCCGAATACGCCGAATACCGAATATCAAACGAATATTCGGCGCATCTCTAATTATAATTATTATTAACAAATAATACATAAAATATATTATTATATTCCATCAATCGATTATTATGAATCAATTCAATCGATTATAAAATCGTTTGTAATAAGGTAAATACTGTGAAAACTTTTTTGCATACAGAAAAAATACAGAATTGAGCTAACTTCACGATGCAGAATTTAGGTGTCGGTGTGCGCGCGCATCGTAGAAATTCACTCTCATAATTTTTCACCATCGCGCCAAAAGAAGTATAACTTCAATAACTGACACGTTTTGCTTATCTCAAGCCGACGTCGCACTTGCATAAGCCAGCCATCTTGCATAATTTAGGTACATAGGTGTAATTAATTAAATTAATTTATATTTTATACATACCTTTATTGATACCTTACGTACGTGACTGTGTTTTTTATATTAAGTGTAATTAGTTAGGTAATATTATTACATTTTTAATATGTTTTCAATTCTTGTATTTGTAATTAATTACTTCATTTTTAACATGGCCTTTAACTGCCCAGTTATTATTACATACTAGTAGATAGTCAGCGTGTTCCACTATGCTTAATTTTTTGATGACAAATTAATTTAATGACAATGACAGATCAGTGTTGAGACTTGAGAGTCTGTGAAGCGCCATTTTCACATTTATCTTCAAATTTTTGTATGAAAAATCGATTTTGTCAATGGACATTGGGTCCATTGTGCCTAATGAAATTTTTCTAGTAATCTCAAACCACCTTCGGATTACTGCCTTTCATATATACCATTTTGAGGCATATCGGTTGGATGGTTTCAGAGTCTATATAATATATAATATACTTAATAAATTTACATAATCTAGGGTTATTTCAATGAATGTTAATGTAGTCAAAAAATTGTCATCATCTTTATCTTTCTTTTTCTTTATTATACTTTTCATTCTGTCTTCAATATAACCCTTATGATAACATAAAAATGAAAACATCTAAGAAGCGGCAAATTGGGTCGAAAACTTAAAAATATACTATACACACAAACTTAATAATATGTACCTAAATTCAAACGGGATAAGCTAATATAAAAAGCATAAAAGCCTTTCGTACAGTTTATGTATTTTTGATATCCGTGTCACTTAAGTTCCACCTCAACATTTAAATCGAAGCGAAGTAATAATCAATAATTTGTAGCTTATTGACCTGTATATCAATCCATTATAAAACATAATGCACAAAATATCTTATGAAAAAAAAAGTTACTCGAAATCGCGAACGCATTTGAGCCAGTAAGATTTTTTACAGCCTGTATTTCTGAACTGTTGAAAAAATGAAGAAGTACTTATTCGTTTTTAACTCAGTTCAATCAAAAAATGCTAAGGATATTTTTATAACTATAATCATGTTTATATTACTGCAACAGCATCTTTAAAAATAATATAAACATTCTAATATTTTCTTAATATTAGTGTTGATAGGATTTATCACACGACGTATTTACATTTTTATTTCTATACTCCTTAAGCTAACTGAAACTGTATGTACTCCTAGCGTTCTACCCGCGGCTTTGCCCGTGTTTTTCGGGATAATAAGAACCCTATATCTTATTTCAGGTCCTGGTCTATCTGTGAGTTCAATTTTATGAAAATCTGTTCAGTAGTTTTTGCGTGAAATTGTAACAAACATTATCTTCACAAACTTTCACATTTATATTATTAGTAGGATTACATAGTAAAAATAGATAAATTAGGCTCAAAAAATCAAACAGGAGTTTTATTGCAGCCACCTTTCAGCTTTACGATCAGACCCTGGATATCATCTAAGACTGGAATACGTTTCCAGACAAATCAACTGAGCCCAAACTAGTTAAGGATGCGCCGTTTCATCTCAGAGTTCCATCTTCGGACTCCATCATCAGACCACCTCTAAGTCATTCGCACTGCAAAATTTACTGCGTGGAATTTGATGCCATTTTTACCAATAGATAGACTTGAGGAAGGTTAGATGGTGTACAGAAATATTTTAAAATGCCTGATAAAAACAAGCGACAACCAATTCGGATGCAGTTTCTATTTGGATGTCGAAGTGAAAAGAGTGCTTGTAACAAAATACGTAGAAAGTAAGGATGTACCGGAATCTTTGCACTCATTCCTATGCTAAGTTTTTTGTTATAGAAAGGTATCACTATCAAATATTTTGTATACGTACATGTGACAATATAGATTATTCTGTAGCTAAAAAAAAAGTACAAACTAACACATTCTTATTGCCATACCGGATTTTACGACCCCTGTAGCTATGTGGATGAATTTATTAAAATACTGTGTCTTCTACAAGTTCAAATCTCGAATGGAACATTGATATTCAAAACACTACTGGTCTTTATCACAGGTAATAAAATTTCCGTAAAAATACTTTTATCTGATACTTTTTCTAATCTGACTCACAAAATAAACTTATGATACAGAAATTTCAGTAATAAATTTAATATAACTTGATCGTTCTGATATTCAAAATAGACAAACTACCAAATGATAATCATTAAAATAACTAACAGAAACTAATGAGCTGTCTTGTTTTAAAGCCTTCATTTAGAAAGAGATAAAGATATTACGACAGATTAGACCACGCCGGTCTTAAGACAGCTTAGGTACTTGTCAAAATAATTACTAGTATTACCGCAAATGATCTTATATCTACAGCGATTTGAATAAAGTGACACTGTGCAGTGAACGCATATATTAGGAGAGAAGTTGGTCAACAGAGCTATGACTCATGAGGGTGTAGGTATAAGAAAGTATATCGTAAGTGTGAAGAGAAAATTGTAATTAAGAAGAAAGTGCTGGAGATAGTACTGTTTTATGTATGTATAAGTAGAGATAGTAGCGATATGTTCAATTTTTAAGAAGGCATGTCAACGTGGGTAAAATTTTCCACTTAGAAGCACAGCTTATAAGACCCTGAATTTTGTAATCTAGACCAAACTTATAACCGATTCTGAATGCTTCACTGTTTTGGATTCGGATTTTACTGATGTAGCTTTATGTAAAATTTTGTGTTTATTTAATTTTAATTTAAGAATTCACATTCAAACATTTTTACACATTTAAATATTTTTCGTCAGCTAGTTTATAACTAAAATAAAATGTCTTTTCCAGTTGGGAATCAAAATTATTCTTATTTCTATAGTCCGAGTAACTAATCAACAACACAGAGTAACTAATAAAAAACAGGAAAATACAAGAAAATACAATTTAACAAGTAAGTATGATCCACAGATGATCCAATAATCAATATCACCTGTTGTCACCAATCTTGTATTGGCAACTATTGATTGGTTACTTCCCGTGCCAAAGTTACTTTTAGAAATCATTACGAAACAAAGAAATGATTATTTAACTCTTATTTACATTTGAGTAAAGATCTCTTTTTCTTCGGGAAATAGAATGTTTAGTATCAGTTATAAATATTGGTATTAGCTCAGCAAAGTCTCAGGTTTGGTTGGAAACACGAAACATTGTATTTTCTCGGTTCTCGACCGTTTTTCGTTTATATAATACCTACTGATAGATCTAATTTTTGTTGTAATATTTAATTCGTTAATACCGACAATGTTAAAAATATTTTTACTAAGTTTCTTCTTAAATAATTAATTCATGTGTAACGACATCTGTCTGAGCAGCTAGCTAAACTACCTCTAAAAAAAATAAAAAATACACCATGAAGTATAAACGCGTGTTTTGAAAAAAAAGTTTCGTAGAATCATAAACTTGAAACTTCTATGCAGATAAAAAACAATTTTCGTAGTTTCAATGCGTGTCGACAGGAAAATATTTTCTTATTTAATATTAATACGAACCAGAGCGAATCATAAATCTGTAGTGAAATAAATGCATCCGTCCAGAATCATGGAAGTAACGTCCCCTCTCTATCAATGTTTAAAAATAGTAGAAGGTGTCTTTTACACCGAGTTACTTGTAGCAGTCGCGGGAACAATCTGGCTTAGGTATTGTGTATGTTCTAATTAAGTTTTAAATACGACATTGTTCTTTAATAACATAAAAGCTTAATTTGTTTACTATTGTTTTCATCATTCAATTTCTATTAATGAATTTGGTGCTGCTTTGGTGATAATGATGATGAAAAACCAATTATTTACTTAAATATCATTATGTTTTTGGCAAAGGGAGATCACCTGTCAGGCGAGGTATGTTGCCTGGGAGGTGGCCGAACCTCGAATGATCTTAACGGAGTATTTGTATATTTGCCAGTGATCGTAGAAACTTCGATAGCGTGATTCAGGTCGACATGACGTCACTGTGTGACTTGTGTGCGTCGTCGCCACATGTTTTTGTAATGTTGTCTGTCAAATTCAGACCCCTTAGCTTTTTATTAAATGTAGAAATTTTGTAAAAAGGATGTTCGAACGCAAGAAGAATTTGTTAGAAATAATGACTTTTGAACCTACGGTATTTTATTATTTTTACCCCGTAAACTTGGTTCTGCATAAGATACAGTTTCATTTTTATTGATCCATATTAATAAGATACACTATTTTCATATGCTTGAGTTTTATATTTACACGGCTATTTTAGTTTTCCTAGCTCTGACTATGATGTAAGAGTACAATTTAATATTTGGTTTTCAAGTTGTTATTTCGTATAGCTCAGAATGTTTCCCACATTCATTTATAAAAACGGGCACTTCATGACTTGTCCGATTTTACCGTTCGTGTCTAGCTTATATGTACTAATCTCTCGGGATACGTAAAAATAATGGGGATAAAAGTGTGTCAGACGAAGACTACCATATTATGGTGCTTTATCAATAGGATTTCCTGATTTATTTTAGATTCAAACTTGGACGTGCATATCGTAGTAAATATGAGTTCTTATAATTCAATAATTAATAATTATATGTATATTAATAAAATTAGGTTTAATTTTGGGTTGCTTGACTATTAAATTTGCCCTAACTATTGTCTGACTGTTTTTAAGACTTAGACGGCGTAGACGGCGCGGCGCGAATTTCTTAGGCCATGATCTCAAATACATAAAAATGTAAGGGAAATTTTGGTGTTACATAGTTCATAAATGTCGTTTTTAACAACAGATTTATTTTGCCTTTTATCCATATAATGTACTGTAAGAGATGTATATTATATCTCATGAATCTATCAAGATACAAAATTTATGGGTATCCTACTTTCAGTTGTGTAACACCATCTATTAATACTTCACCATTATGAGGACAAAGACTTTTTAAATATAAGTATTTTTTTACTTTAAATACTACAATGAGACTCAAGGTTTCTAAAGATATTTCAGTCGCCCGTTGATAGTTTGGCAGTGATAGACGTAAATGAGAAGACAGAGCATATTGCACTGCGCTGTTTCAGCTATGGCTTCAGTATGGTGTCAACATGGCTTAACGACTGCTTTCTATCAACCAGGGCTGCTAGATTTATTAATAGTTACCAGACTGTCAATTATTGTTACTATGATCCTTTCTACCTATACTAATATTATTATCTAATACTCGTTATGCCTCGCGGTTTAACCCGCGTTAATTTCTGGAAAAAACTAATACTAAAGTATATGATGTTATTATAGCATCAAACACAAACAGAATTTTTCAATTCGAACCAGTAGTTCCTGAGATTAGCACGTTCAAACAAACAAACTTTTCAGCTTTATAATATTAGTAAATAATAGATAAAGCGGAAGAGTTTGTTTGTGTGGTTTAACGCGCTAATCTCAGTTCGATTGAAAAAATATTTTTGTGTTGGATAGTCATTTATCGAGGAAGATTATAGGCTATATCGTCATATTATTATTATGTATTTTAGTAGTTCGTTTTTTCCTCACATTAACGTGGATGAAACCGAGGCACAGGTAGTCGATTTTCCTAATATACCTAGAGGTGAGTAAATAGACAGTTGTGTACATTGAAGTATAATGTCATAGAACAGACATCTCGAACAAAATGTGTTTCCTCCCGAGCGCCCGTTCTCCTTTCAAAATCGAACTAATCCATTGAAGATTGAAGCCACGTGGATGCAATGCATTGGGACATACATGGTGTTTGCGGTGTCGGTTCTGTACGCTAGTAATAATACTTCAATGGTTGGGTAGCACGATTTTTCCGATACAAACGTGATAGAAAGAGATAAATAGAGTTGTGCTCTATCGACAATGAAGTCCCAAGCGTAGTACGAATGTAATAATATAAAGGCAGGACTCACGATAACATCAAAGTTTCACTCACACGAACCAACCGGCTCGAAGGAATGACTTATCGAAACTTATATAACGCGCATTGCGTGCATTTGCATAACTATCTTATCGTAAAAAGAGAAAATATTGAAAAAACACTCGTATGTTCACCATATTTGGAAATGTGTCACTTTATGACTATACATATTATATTTAGGTCTATGCTTTATGATTAAAAATTGATGAGGTTGCAAATGGCGCAAAGAATTCGACGTTGAGCAAAAAGCAAATAAAAATAAAAGGAGAATTTTATACCGGGTATCTAAACATTTAACATCCGTTTTTATGTTGTTTTAAAATTAAAAATTATTAACTTTGTAACTGGCGAATAGGTAGTTTACGGTTATGTATTTTGCGGTAATGTATTTTAAATTAAATTGTATTATACTAACATAGTTAATAGATAAGTAATAAAATTGTTACTAACTCTGTGGGCTAAAATTGCCAGAAATACGTACATAATTTTTATTTTATTTTATTTTTATTATTTATTTTGGTGTGTAACACTAGAACAAGGGTAAAAATTAGTACTTTTTAGTATAGTAGTAGCTTAATGTAGCTATTAGTATTAGTTAGTTATTAGTTTTTTGTTACTTATTTACATTTTGGGCTTTCATTGACTTGGGAATTTTTTCAATATGGTTTTTAACAATAATAAACTAATTGTAAATAGCAAAAGGTATTTTGTGCTTAAGAATCGGATTGATATGTTATCATGATAATATATATGTATTCATATATAAAAAATACTTATCTTTAAATAAAATAAAATCATTAGATATTCTAGACACCAGTTTATATTTCGATTCTTTTTGTTCATGCTAAGTTTTTCTTATAGCTTAATCCGAAATGAACCTTTTCTGTACAGAGCGCAAAAAAATATCATAAGCGACCAGCGTTACCTGTCTTACTTTAATTTAACAAAAGGTTTTAAAGTGTAATGATCTCTTTCTTATAAACAGATAAACTACCTATATGTGGCCGCAACTACGCCAAAATTAGACACTTGTGTGTCGGTATTAACAAATTAAATTTTACAACAAAAATTAGAGATCACCTGTGTTATGTAAACGAAAAACGATCGAGAACCGAGAAAATATATAATATTGTGTCCCATAAATATATGCCACTAGAGTCCAACCTGAAGTGATATCCGATCATGCTTTTTATTATCTGAATAAAATTAAGGCAATATGTAAAGTACCTTAGGATATGTAGTTAAGTTGAGGGAAGTAATTTGATCCATACAGAATAGCTAAATAAAACCTTTTAATAAGATAAGTATAAGTAAACATGATATTAGTTTTAGAAGTTGAAACAAATGTAAATTACTTTTACAGTTACTTTTTGCCGACTCTACTGCATAATATTAAACGCTGTGCGCTATTACAATCATTTGAGATAACTCATGCATATTGATTAGGATTTAGGATACAAAAACTTGAAATTTGCGACGCTCAAATATTTTAGTCCATTGTATCTGTGAAAGGATCAAATCTGATCAAATAATTAATACAATTTGTAAAGAATTCCTTTGCAAGATATTAAGAGTAAAATACCTATGTGCATGTTAAGTATACACTTTTCTATTCCACATTCTAGAAATTTCTGTCAGAAATAAGCACTATTATGTACATGGAACATCTATTATTTACTCACATAAAGTTAAAGTATATCGCTCTAGGTCATTACCCCTTATTAACAATTACCAAATAACCAAATTTAAGTATATACGAATCTGTTTGCATATTTTGTTAACTTTCCGATGGCGCCACTGCCTACGTACAGTAAATATTTTTTATTCAAACCAAATATTCGTAGACTATAATGTAGTCACTGTTTATTTTGCGAGTAGTTTGCAGAATTTCGCAGAGTCATAAAATATCGCGGATACGAGAATCGTTCCTCGCATTTTTGGGTTTAATTAGGAGAAGCTTAAATTTACTAAAATTTCAAAATAACTGACACGCTAATGCACATTAATAATGTGTCCAGGTGTTATATTATTAGTTAGGCGATTAGAAAAGTTTTTTTTAAAATATAATATAACCAATTATATTCGGTCATCGTTAGTCATTATTACTGCTTTTATCTAGAGCTAGACTAAAAAGAACCCTTACATCTTAACACATATTATATAAATTACGTTGTTTGTCCGCGATGGACTCCTAAACTACTTAACCGATTTTAATCAAATTTGCACACCGTGTGCAGTTTGATCCAACTTGAAAGATAGGATAGCTTACATCTCAATTTCTACTCGCAATATTATTTATAATGATCATAATTTCCGCGTGCGAAGCTGCGGGCAACAGCTAGTATATTATATTATCTAAATTAGAAGAAAACACTATTTATAAATCTTTTAATAAGCATTAAAAAATAGAGCAACACTCTTATCTGAAGTAATTAGGATGAATACAAATACAACTGCAACTGATAGCATGTCATATTGTAAGTTCCCCTCTAAATTTGACATGTTTTCACATTTATCCCACAAACTCAATGAACTAATATACACAAATTATGCGCTGCAATAATGTCCAATCTGCAAACGGTGTGTTTCTCGCTAGATGAACGCTTCTATATTTTATTGTAATATATTAGATATTCTGTGCAAAACTAATAAAACGTCAGTACGCGGAAAAACGGCACTTGGCAGAACGCCACAGATAAAATACGGTGGTAATGTCACGCTTAAACTGGTAATGTCATCGTAAGATTAGATATTGTAGGTAAGCATCTACTTAGATGACTGCATACAATTGGAATTAACACAAGTACCTCTTTATTCCTTTATTTATATCCATATACTTAAATAAAAATATCTAAAAAGTTAAGCATTCTGTTGAGCTCAATCATGATACTGTAAGGAATAGGATATCCTGAGATTACTCCAGCTTTACCACCATATTAATAAACATATATGTTATTGTAGATCATGGTCTATCCATGGGCAAAATTTCATTAAAATCGTTTTAGTTGTTTCAGAGATTACTTCCTACAAACAAACTCACAAACTTTATTTTTATGATATTAGTACAATTTGAGAACATATTTTTGTATATTGGTTAAATCTCTTTAAATACACAACAAGGTAAAAGATTATAGACAAGTCCATCTATCCATCCATAAGTCTTTGGAGGTCCACTGCTGGACATAAGCGTCCCCTAACTTGCGCCACTCTGACCAGTCCAGAGCCTTATGAACCCAGCGGATGCCCACTGTCTTCTTTAGGTCGTCAGTCCATCTGGTCGAAGTATCCATCTGATGTTTAGCCAGGGATACGAGATGAAGGGATTCAGAAATCATTAATTTCAGTGATAGGAAAATCTTTATAGTGTTTTATGAGTTACATATGCTGAACTGTTAATCTGTGTCTTTTATCAGTTGCTATATCTATATGTATAAGTATTTTAGTAGAATACAGTACCTACAATGTAAAACGATGAATGCTGGCGCACACTAAGATTAAAATTAAAAAAATAGAACAATCCATAATTATTATTACAAACTCCAATACATAAAAGTTATTTCAATATTTATATAATAAATGAATAGATTGAGTAACTTTAATGTTTCTTTGATTAATCAATACTAAAGTAATCTTAAACATGGAAACCTTATTAGTTGAATAATGATTTACGACATTTATAATTATGATTTATGTGATCAAATATGTTACAGTCAAAACTGTTGATCAGTTGAAAGTAGTTTTGAATATAAGTTTGACTAAGAACATGGTTCATGAATTGCAACTGGCCACGTAGACCTGTATAATGAACGAATACTATATAGATATACAATAGTTTTACAGCAGAAACGGGGAAACGGCTGATGAATAGACAGATAGACCCTAGTCACTGGACCCGAGTTGGTACGTCAGAAGTCTTAAACGTCAGTCGTAATAGAGAAGTCTTATAATATTATTCAAGAACTCCTAAGTTATAGCCAATGATATTATATGTTACTATCGTAACTTATAGCGCTTCGAAATATTCCAGAAGGAAGCTCATTCCAAACGTTTAAAGTTTTTTTTTATGGAAATAGCCGGCAAACGTGATCCACCTGATGGTAAGTGGCTATCGTCGCCCATGGATAACACCGACACGTTTATTCCTTATTCTAAGACCAACACCAAAATCGTCGCTGGTGCGTTGCCGGCCAAGAAAGAGAGAAAAAATATAGAAAGAAAAAGAGTTACTGAGACAGAACTTCTAAAGAACCCAACTCTTCGCACTTTTCACTCAAGTGATAACCTTTTCATGATAAAGAGAGACCCATAGCCTTTCATACCTATTACTTTTCATAACAACATAATATTATACAAATTCTAACAATTATAACTTCAAGATACAATCTGAACAACTGCTTTAACTACCTTGAACTGCATTTATCGTTCGTATAAATCTTTGAATTGATTAGACAAATTAATCATCGTAGCCAATGACGCGTGTGATCTCTTTGGATGTTATCGGTAAAGTGCAAATTGAATTTAATTATGTATTGGTCACCCGCGTTTCGATAAGCGTACAGAGAAGCCGAGGATAGCCGTATCTTATTTTGTTTGAGGTATGAGTTGTGATTGAACGGAAAATGAATTTTATCAACGTAAGTTAAATATTTAATTTGTACATCAAAAACATAAAAATATTGAAATATAGCATGTTATATAGCGGTTTTATTACCTTAGAATACAGGAAAAAAGAAATAAAAAACTGGCCTAGTACGTATCAGGTCATGCGCAATAAAGGGTTCCGTAGTTCATCGAGTATTACTCGGACTTCCTCCCTTCTTGTGGTGCATTCTGGTGAACAATGATGGTATACCTAGTGCTTTTATTGTTGGTGATGAATAATGGTGTTAATTTCCTTTGGTTGTAGTGATCAATGATCACTTACCATCAGACAGCCTGTCTACTGCTGCCATTAAAACATTTTTTATTCTAAAGTCTCGTCTACAATAATACCAGACAATGTGGGCGACGATGCATGCCATTAGACATTTTTATAAAAAGATTTTAAGATACATCTTACAAACTTCAACTCTCTTGCATTACAATAAGAAGTAAATTATCTTGTACTTTATGCTCTAAAAAGATAGTATGCATGACGACAGCGAAATTTCACTTTAAAATACAATTTTACACATTCTGAAAGAATTCTAATGTATGAAGTGTGTGGGATCTCCATAAAATACTCTCATAATTATACTTTAGTAAATATTTATTTACCTATTTACTCTTTACCGATTGCATAAACATAAAATGAGCGAAAATAGGGAGGCATTTTCTTCTAGTCAACCCTTGATGTTTTGAGTGTATTTTTAAAATGCGTAATTATTGGACGTAGGTAAGCTCAAAATTAATTTACTTGACTTTTTACTTTATTAGAACGACTTTGATTAAAATGTTTTGTATTTAGTATAATTATAGATTTCGGTCAATTTACATTATAATGGCACGTCTGCAAAAATGCGAATTTAGTTTATATGGTATGTATGTACGTGTTTAAAAGTGCCTAATCTACATAGTGGTAAATATGTATTAATGTCTATACTAGTAACCAAACCCATACAATCTGTAAAAAACGTAAACAGAAGCCATAAATTAATTTAAAACATTTTTATAAAATTTTTGAAATTTGTTTCTATAACACAACAATATGACAACGTTTCATGACAAACGTAGATGTGCCGTTGTATTACTGGGTGAGCGATATATTCTGCATATTTATGCAGATTTTAGTTGTAATACGAAAAAGACCAATGTATTTGTCTCTACGCATAATAAATTTATAACAGACATTAACTCTATCAAGTCTTAAGCTGATTTAAAATTTCCACTTTCCTACTTTTGTTATTTATTACTTGTAATAAAACTAGTGTTAAACAAAACTGCATTTATATTTTATCTCGAACAAAGTTTTAAGCGCGTCACACATGGCGAAGATACTATAACATTTTAGCTTAACATAAAATATCGCTCACTATACATTTTGTATGAACCATCACACACGGCTAAGATACGATAATATTTTCATATTACGCATGTTAAGATATCGAGCGATATGGACATTTTATGTTAAGATGCTTAATATATCGTAACATGCCATGTTAACATCCAAAATATATCGTAAGCTCCTTACACAGTGTGCACAATATTCGATGCAAAATGGAATGAAATATATTAATTTTACTTCTTCTTAGCCGTGTTGGTGTTGGCGGCTTAGAATACTGACCCCAATCCCGCGCCGGATGGGTGTCGTAAGAGGCGACTTAAACCGGCCCGCTGGTGGTAGGGCCCTCGGAGGGATTATATTGGTAGTATTGATTTTAATTGTTTATTAATACCATTATTACTATTATAATTTCTCCAGGGGTTCGCCTGGATAGCTACCACCAGCATGAGTCAGCCGCCAAACGACTCGTCGTGTTCCGGCTGGGGGCTTGAGAGCCAGTTCTTTCTTTCTTTTTCTTCTTTCTTTCCTGGCCGGCAACGCATCAGTGATGCCTTTGGTGTTGATGATGCCCATGGGCGACGATAGCCACTTACCATCAGGTGGATCGTCAGCTCGTTTGCCGGATATTTTCATAAAAAAAAACCTATTCTCTCTGTTTTTGTTGTTGGAACGAAGTTCCTTATCGCGCGTTGTGAAAGGGGGCCAGACGGAAAATTTCGACACTTTTTGATTTTGCGAATGACGACACTTTTTTTGAAGTGATTCAGTTAGTTTTACAGAGATGGCGCTGTACAAACTGCGTAACTATATAAGGTAAATGAAACTAAGTATCCATAACGAATTCAAAAAATTTAATAGTTTCCTTGAACTTACGTATGTTACAAGTATAAGTTGATAGTGTGATTCAGAATTAATTTACTAACGCCATCTATCCGCAACTAACCAAACTAAATATCTTAAGTCTGAACAGGCGCTGTACAACAATACAATACTTAAATCGAAAGGAACTTCGTTCCATCCAGGTGTCCCTTGACACTTCTCATGTTTTTGTTTTTATTATTAGTACGCAAAATATTGGAAACTATTGGAAACTATAAACTTTCCTTTGACTTTTTAAAATATATTTGAAACATTTTCGGTGAAAAATCTTCGTAAAGATTAAACTCACCGCGGTCTTTCCTAAACTTTATATGATTAATTTCTACCCAAATTGTTCGGTAATGGCAACGTGCGGCAGAAATTTTTAAGTCATATTCGAAGTTAGAATCATCATCCGATGAGCTATCCAATAAATCTAATAGTAAGGCCGTATTATTAATATTAGACTATCCTGTATATAGATTGCGGGGAAATAACCCCAGTGTGACCCAGAGCTATTCGAGCGGATATAAATATTATCGTATCTTAGCCGTGTGCGATACCTTAAGATACTATAATATTTTATAGCAAGGCATCTTAACATAAAATATTATCTATCTTCGCCGTATGTGACGCGCTTTATAGTTTTTCGTATCATGCGGAACGACAGAGAATAGTAGTAAATTCGAAAGGCATCTTAACGATTTAATTTTGAAGCGTCCAAAACATATTTTCTTGTTCTTTTTTGCGGTCTCCTTCGCCTATGGTTTTCAGTTAAAACAGTCAATGGAAAAAGGCATAAGATGAAAATTGCAATTTTACAGGAGAGCAAAAAAACTGTTAAAATATCAGTAAGCAGTCAAAGGAATTTACATTACGATTTCTTGCACAAAACCGTCAAGATTAATGATAAAAATTTGAAAAAAATTGAGCATATGCAGCTTTTGTCCTTCTTTCCAATCATATTAATAAAATTCAACGTAAGACGACTTATGCTTTTTTCCACTGAGGGTGCGAATTCTAATGGTAGGCCTTAATGAACATAATAAAGTAAATTGGTCTGGCTCAAATACATAAAACTGTGAATAGGTCTTTGTGGAGCATAACCATGTTACATAGCTGGTAGAAAATGCATTAAAAGACGAAGTAAAATAAATAACCTAACCCTCACTACAAATAGTAAGAAATAAGAAAATAACGGCTCACTAAATCTAAAACATAATTATGTCCATCCAATATGAAAGTTGCAATGCTTGTCCACAATCCCAATGTTTAATACTGTTCAATACTAGACAATAGACAAATCTAACCAAATAAGACATTACTTATGTATGGACTGGTTTCGGAAATTAGCGATTTAAGTAGTAGATACTAGAAAATTACTAAATTTAAAGCTACGATCAATGATATTTAAATAAATATAGATACGTTATGCCCTAACAAATCAACCGAAAAATCTGATCTGATGTCCGCAAGGCACGCTTTATTGCTTTATCGCACGTCTTATCACTCTCGCGTCAAAACTACATCGCTATCTCTTTCTTCACCTGATTAAGAGTTCCCAATTGGGAGCTTTTTGAGTCACACAACGCGCGCGCTTATGACATATCTGCCTCTTTTTAATATATAATATCATTGGCTACGATAACATTTCGTGCATTTTAGTATTATTTTTGTAAGTATTCGTGTAGCGAAATTTATTTACACTGCCAAAAATATTTTATAAATTATGTATCCAAAAACATCAACACCCATGTTTTGCATAATAAATTAATATAATATATTATACTTCGCTCCGATTTCAAATTACTTCATTATGTCATGTTATTGCGATACATTTTAAATTTATTGCTATAGCGGGTAAATGAAGATATAAATTTTATTAGTGTCTATTTTTATGGCAAGACACAAAGATGTTTAACTAACAGATACGTTATGCCCTTACAAATCGACCGAAAAATCTGTTCCGACCGAGCTACAACACACACACGTTTATCTTTTGTTTCCCTACACCAATCACTAGTACATTGGCAAATTATGTAAAAAGGATGGCATTACTAAAACCATAATAGTGAAAAAGACAGCTAGTGTTTGTCGTTCGCGTCAATCTATATATGCTACGGTCTTTGTCGCTCTCGCGTCAAAACTAGATCGCTATCTCTTTCTTCATCTGAATATGGCGTCTTTGCATGATTATTAGATTGTTTAGAAAAATAATTGAAATATACTAAATAATCTAAGTATCTTAGCGTACTCACGCATGGTATGAGATTCCTTGTGTTTTGTTGACCTTGGAGTCATAATTGGTGCACTTTCTAAACACACAGGATGGCATTTTGTTATATTTTCATAACTACGTATTAACCTACGATGCGCCACGCTCGTGATTGCGCTCGCCGCAGACTAATCACAAAAGTTCCCAATTGGGAACTTTTTCAATCATCACAACGCGCGCGCTTATGACCTATCTGCCTTTTTTTAATATATAATATCATTGGCAAGACATTATTGGCATACAGGTAAGGCTGTCTCATCGTTAGAGGTTTATAAAATGTTAATATTGTAATAATCTATAATATATCTATAAAAGCACAGAAGAAATAATAGTAGGTATATATGATAAAAGGCAAAAGTGATTTACTGACGTACCAAACCCTAGACTCAAGGCTAGAAACTTAAAATTTCGCACACGCATTCCTCTTATTACGTAGGCATCCACTAAGGAAGGATTTTTGAAAATTCTACCCCCGAGATAGTGAAATAAATGAGGGGATAAATCTGATATGCATAAATTCCGCGTGCGAAGCTGCGGGCAAGAGCTAGTATATCTATAGCTTATAAATAAGTATATATAGTATACGAGAATTATAAAAGTGGATTTACACACTAGAAGAATTACAATTTGAATTGAAGTATGAAATCCATTTATTTGCCTGACATTTTCTACCCCAACTAAGATAATTCCAAGTATTTTTGAATTTAAATCTTTGTATGACTGCTAAAATACGCTATCTGTAATCTGACTGAAAATTCTCAGCCGATTATGCGGTGAAATAATTATAATGAAATTATAACTAGTTTATATAACTATTTACAATTGCTAGATTGACTATAATAATAAATGTGGGTATGATTTGTGGGATTGATTACAGAATTTGTTTCAACCAAAAAACGGCCTACAGGACAAGAGTCTCCTTATATTGAGAAGGCATGCATGCAAGCAAGGTGAAGGAGCGTGCTTTACCGAAGTTTTTATGCCACCTGAAGGCCTCCGATATGTCATAAAGATTATTATTAGCATAGAACGGACACCCCGAACAAGATGTTTGCGCAATGATCCAATTGGCTACAGTTGTCAGTGGATTCAGTCGATTTTGAAAAGAGAACGGGGCACGATTTTGAAACACAAATGTTCGCGATGTCTGATCTGGTATACATACGTTTGTACATTAAACTTTAAACAATACCTGAATTAATAAAGACACAATGTTTATATTAGTAATTTAACATAATATACTAAGCAGGAAGTTTTGGTTCTGTGAACAAGAAACTACAATGCGATATATTTTAATCAAGATTAAAAAATATGTGTATTGCGTCAGACTTCGAAACTTCTTACAACATTTGTCATAAAGCTGTTAATCTTGATTCATAAATAAATAAATCAATTATGTCACGTATAAATCTTCAAATCCGCAATCAAAAAAATATTTATTGCGAATATAAAATTATAATGTATCACATAATAACGTAATATTAATAAAAATAATATTCTATACATAATCCGAACTGGGTCGAATCGACCTCAAGCGATCGCAGTATTAATTTATTCCAACTTTCCACATGAATATGTATCGGTATCAGAACTATCAGAACACCATTGTCATGATAATTGGTTCCAATAACGGTTATACGGCGTGTTCTCCATTATTTATCTTTTATAGTTACCTATATTTTATCTTTTATACCTACTTACTCCAATTATAGTAAAGGTATAGTAGAGTAACCCTCGCTACGAAAAATATGAACTGTAGGTACACTTTTTCCTGATTATCAGATGTTTTGTCGTGGGTGCAATGGACAACACATAAAGGCAAGCAGAACACACCCAGACCAAGAACAGAAATTCAAACTCATCATTCAAATTTCCACCTCGCTGGGAATCGAACCCAATTGCCTCGGTGCGGCGATCTGGCATGATAACCATTGCGCCACACGGGTCGTCAAATAATCAAAAGATGTCAAAAATAGAGTGGATAAAGCGTCGGGTATTTATGAATATTATATGCGTTCCGGCTGGATGCTTGAGAGCCAGATCTTTCTTTCTTTTTCTTCTCTCTTGGCCGGCAACGCATCAGATGATGGCTTTGGTGTTGCTGATGTCCGTGGACGATAGCCACTTACCATCAGGTGGATCGTCAGCTCGTTTGTCGACTACTTAAATATTTGTTTACACAATTAACTTGGCAATACTGCTACTTGTGCGGCAAAGGAAGAATCCATCTATCTGCGTGACTAAAACATACTAAGTAGGTAGGTATATGGAGAAATACATATCTACCATGTGTGAAGCGCTCCGTACCATAACATCCGTACCATAACGTACATGTTGGATTTATATAATACAAAAATTAATACCCCTAACAAGGAGTCTTTGTTCTGCATTGTAACCCATAGGTTTGAACTGTTTATTTAAGTCTACACACACCGCGTCACGGGATCTTGTAAGACGGACGTATACTTGCTTCCAAGTGAATATAAATAAATATATTTAATATTTATCATCAAAGACAATATTTTATTTCCACCCAAACCTCCTATAGTACATACATATATATGTATATATAGATACATATATAGATTTTGTTACTGAGTGTAGTGTACGTCATAAATTCATAAAACGTTATGTATCCGCCACACATCCGCGACGGATTCGCTGCATCTCCGCGGCGAATCCGTCGCGCCTCCGTTCCGCTTTGAATCCGCTCGGAATCCGTCAGTGTGATAAGGTCCTAAATAGCCATCTCTATCAACACTCAAGAAGCTGACTTTACATGTCAATTCAGTCTGCTATCTACAAAGTCACATCACATCTCATCATAGCAGCGTTTACACATCACTCGTCACTCGGCAGTTTTTATACTTGTGACCACCTTGTGACGCAAATACTGTTTTTAAATTAATTTTGCATCGCTCGAATATTGTGAGGTAAGAAAGATTTAAATTCTTGAGTTTGGTCTTATTTGGTAAAGAATAGATTTAGCTATATGGAAGTAAGACGTATTTAATTAAAATAATTAATTGCAAGGTAGAAATGTTTTTAAATAATTTTCGACAATTTTTTTTCATACAGATATTTAAGAAAAATGCATTCGTATTCGCAGTACGAACACAACATTAGAATGTTTAAATGAACAAATCGCACCCTCAATGGAAAAAGGCATAAGTTAAAAATTGCAATTTTACAGGAGAGCAAAAAAAAACTGTTAAAATATCAGTAAGTAGTCAAAGGTTAAATACATTACGGTTTCCTGCACAAAACCGTCAAGATTAATGATAAAAAATTGAAAAAAAATTGTATATGCAGCTTTTGTCCCTCTTTCCAATCATGTTATAACTAAAATTCAACGTAAGACGACTTATGCTTTTTTTCCAGTTTCCACTGAGGGTGCGAAATATTAAATTGACGACCCTTGTGGTGTAATGGTTTGGTGAGCAGCATGTTGCCGGACCGCTATTCGATGGGTCCAGGGTTCGATATCAGATAATAAAAAGTTTCAATTTCTGTTCTCGGTCTCGGTGTGTGTGTTCTTGTCTTTATGTGTTGTCCATTATCTCTAGATAAATATTTATTTATTTATTTATTTATGTATACTTTATTGACCACAATATAAAATATTGAAGTACAAATGGCGAGCTTAATGCTATTGCATTCTCAACCAGCTAACCATTAGGCCAAACAGAAAAACCCGATGATAAAAAAAGATATAAATATCCGTATACAAAATTAATATCATGAATAAACCTTTTATAGTAAAACTAGTGGATACCCGGCGTGTTCTACTACGCTAACAAATTCTGACGAGAATGACAGATCAGTGTTTTGTGTTGACGTTGACGTTGATACGTCATCTTTACATATTATTATCTTCAAATTGTTGTATGGGAAAAGTGGAAAATCGACTTTATCAATGGACCGAGTGTGCCTAATGCATTGTTTTAGTCTCAACCCAACGTCGGATTATTGTCTTTCAAATCTATCTAATACCTTTAAACGAATTCTTGTATAAGTACTATATATATTTTTTCTGAATATCGGAAACGGCTCCAACGATTTTCATGAAATTTAGTATGCAGGGGGTTTCGGGGGCAATAAATCGATCTAGCTAGGATTCATTTTTAAAAAATGTCGTTTTATCCGTGTTTTCAGGCAATGAAAAACGGCTACAATAGACTCTTCCTGACATCTATTGGCGAGTAGCAACACTAAAGCTAAAGCAGATGGCGTTGTTAAGCAATACTAAACCGAGCTAAGCTCGGTCATCCGGGTACTGAAACTATTATGAGGCATATCGGTTAGATAATTTCAGAGTCTATAAAGAACATCCATGCAAACATTTTTTGTGTGTTTATATGTATAAAGTGTATGGATAGATGTGTTCAGTCCACGATGAGTTAAGTTTAAAGTCTTGTATGTGGCTTATGTTATGTTTATGAGTTCAAAGCTTAGGGAACATACCAAAAACACGTGCCTCATTTAGGGGGGGGGAGGGGGGTCTTCAAAACACCACGATTGGTCACAGAGGGGAGGGGGGGGTTTAGGTTTTTGTCACGTAGTCAATATTTTAACAATTAACATTAACAATTGCGCCACAAAATCGTCAAATATAAGCAAAATTATTATTTTTTAACTCTGTTTTTGCAAAAAAGTATTGAAAACCGTATTTATCAATTACCACGTGAAAACTAGGGGGGAGGGGGGGGTTCTTCTCATATACTACGGAGGGTCACGAAGGGGGGGGGGAGGGAGGGGGGTAAAAAGTTGGAAAAAATGGGTTACGTGGTTTTGGTATGTTCCCTTATTAGCTACCAGGGTCTTTAGATCCGTTTATGACTTATTTAAACCTCATTAATAAAATAACTTTCAAGGTGGTACAATGACCAGCCTTCACGAAAGACATTGTACTCAGTCCTGCAGCGATCATATTATGTTATCAATCAAAGTTTAAACATCATTTAAAATCAATGTAATGCAATCGGCCTTATGGAATTTATTCGTCAATTTATTAGTAATGGAAAGTAATTTAAGGAAATGCAAAGGTTTGAGGCCATCCTCTTAGTAAGTAGTCTCGGGTTTGATTCTCGTTTTATTTCGTCTGTAAACTTCGGCTGATGTTCATGGGCGGCGAAAAAGCGGCGAAAGGCGCCATTGGGTGGATTATCAGCTTGTTGGCTAGCTATTTCCATAAACGGTACAATATTTAATTGAGATTAATTTTTATGTATAAAATATTTTAAAAAATCTGTTGGTGTTTTATAAAACTATGTTAAATATCACCACAACTCTTATGTAAAAAACTTCAATAGCGTGATTTAGAAACACAAAAGATAGCACCTTCTGTATCGTTTAATTGAAAAACGCAAACGTGCGTATTCTAGGTCTAATATCTTATCTACCTACTAATATTATAAAGCTGAAGAGTTTGTTTGGTTGAACGCGCTAATCTCAGGAACTACTGGTTCGAATTAAAAAAATGTTAGCCGTCATGGGGCGGCTAGCAGATGTGAAACATCGAAATTATTTTATACAACTAATAAGCATAAAAGTACAGATATGTACATATTTATGACAGGAACTAAATATGGCATGATGAAAAAATACAATATTACGAATTGTCTCCAGAAAATGATGACAGTTTTGTCCTACTGTATGCTACAGCCTATCACACTAAGTTTATTTATGATTACCCAGATTGTGTTGTTATTATTTTTTTCATATTGCCCTACCATAATAATATAGTGCGGCGAAGCGTCACCACTCACCGCGCCAAAAATCAGGTTTACCCCTCGCCTATAGATGTTTCACATCAAAATATTTTTGTGTTTGTGTTTGAGTCCATTTATCGAGGAAGGCTATAGGCTATATAACATCATAATATTTAAGTAGTCAGTTTTTCCACAAATTAGCGCGGGTGAAATCGCGCGGCACAGCTAGGGTTCCCAGATTAAAATATCAAAAATCCGGAGAAAATTCCTGACATTTGATGAAAATTCCGGACTTACTTGTCAATTTTATAATATTAATGTCATTATGCATCGTGCTAGTGAATGGCTTCAACCCATTAATGGTCCACTACTGGGCACGGGTCTCTCCTCTTGAGGAGGCATAGAGCTTACTCCACCACGCTGCTCCAGTGCGGATTGGTGGAGGGGTTAGTGGCTAACGGAGTGGAGTGTCGGAAGTTTTTCAAACTCCCCGAGGGCCTCCGACATGGCTTAACGACTGTTATCTTATGATAACAACCGGGACCGACGGCTTTACGCGGCCTCCGAAGCACAGAAACACTCAAGAATTTTTTGCAACTAGCGGTCACCCATCCAACTACTAACCGCGCCCGCTGTTGCTTAACTTTGTCTTTCACTCTTCACTTATTTGTAGAAATTCCGGACGATTTAAGATTCCCTCCGCATTCCGGACAAAGACCTATATTTCCGGACTTGTCCGGAAAATTCCGGATGTATGGCAACCCTAGGCACAGCTAGTTTATAATATTACCCCAACCTTAGAATGCAAGATAAAATTAAAGAGAAAGCGATACTTACTGTTGTTTTAAAATGCATATCATAAATATCTCAAAACTCCCAGTAGCCGATTGTCAACTAAAACGCTGCCACGAGATTTATAGTGTTATCGCTAACCGTTTTAGAATAATGTAATTAATGTGCCTACTCCTAAGTAACTTACATTACAATACAACGCATGTTCGGCTGTCATTATAACTCTTCGTGCCTTACAATAAGAATTATAATGCCATAAATCAGGTGCAAGAAAGTGATAACTTACTCGCGAAGTTGCGTTCGCATTTTGCGGTCGCTAGAACGTTTCCTGTCTTTATTTCTATTCACATAAGGCTAGTTTTGAATAGTTGTCGAATAATAACTACGTTTAAGATTAAGTTCGTAGAATTAAAACAGCAATCGCTGGTCTCAGAGTTAAACGAACTTACATTTGACCTTTAGACCGTGTTTTGTAGCTATTTTTCTGACGGTTCGATGATACGGCTTTTAACATACAAAGTAGGCTTCGTAAGTGATTAATGTGGGTCTGTGAAGATGCTTGAATCAAAACAAAATTATCACTTAATATATGGACATGGCTTGGTGTTCTGACGAGATAATTTTTATGGCCTGCCTACCACATGGAGTTAATCTTATTTCCTGAGTACCTACCTTTGTCTGTCTGTACAAATTGGGCTGAACTAGCGTGATTCTATGCAGTGCTGTCCATCATCTACGTCATTGACGAAATTGAAATAAGACTAAAATGGATTATTTCCTCCTCTGGTTCAAGTTTGATCACCTATCTAACTATCGATCGGGCCCGCTTTTGATTAACTCTGGTAATAACTTAGATCAACCCAAGCTGTTGGAGTTTGGACTATGAGCAAGCCATAAAGTAGGTATATGAGATGTTTATTTATAATTTATACAGTACTAGGAAATCGCTCTCGCTTTGCTTCGGGAAAAATAGTAAAAAAAATTAATATAGCCTATGTCACCCGGGGATAGTGTAGCTTTTCAACAGTGAAAGAATTTTTCAAATCGTTTCGGTAGTTTCGGAGCTTATTCAATGCAAACAGACAATCGAATCTTTCTTCTTTATAATATTAGTATAGATTACAGCTTTGCCTGCGTGGATTTCGGTCAATTTATAATCATTCGGTCAATTTAAAACTATAATAAATTGTATAATTATAACTAAACCTTCCTCAGGAATCACACTATTGGTGAAAACCGTACAAAAATCCGTATAACTTATAACTATCCGTATCCGTATAACTATGTATAATGTGTTAATGAATTAAATTAATTTCAGTATAAATTAATCATCATTTGCTTCGGTGTAGGAAAACTGCAAATATCTGTCACGTTAATGCGTGCCCCGGGAAACAAACCCGGGACACCTCCCTTGGCAAGTTAGTCACTACTCACTACCGAATAAGAAGCCATCTGTTACAGTACAGTTATATCACATCTACAAAATACAAAAACCCGTATCCATCCATCCATCTGCAAACAACCATTTAGATACAATCAATTCACGGAATTATCATGTCGTTTAGACTTAAAAGCGTTATAACGGAATTGATTTCCATTTGAAAAATCGCCGTCGACAGTGGCTCCCCACACGTTAGTTGCTGATGGCACATGGGTTTTAATGTAAGTATTAACATACAAGCTACACTCGCGGTTATGTTCGAGTAAAATATTTTACAGATAGCTTTTCGCTACATTTTGGCGGCTTAGGTCATTATATTAGGGCAGCGTATAATAGTAACCCTAATCTCACGCCGCGCCGTTTGAGTATCGTAAGAGGTGATTAAATGCAGCCCACTGGAGTTAGGGGCCTTGGAGGGACTGTATTTGTAATAATGATTTTCATCAACATTAATATTATTATTTTTCAGTGGGGTCTTCGTGTTCCGGCTGCGGACTTGAGAGCCATTTCTTTCTTTCTTTTTTGTCTCTCTTTCTTGGCCACTTATAATCAGGTAGATGGTCAACTCAGCTATAAGCTATGAATTTCAACAAAAAAATTTTTCAAAAATGTAATAGCTCCTTGTGCGTACTATCCAATATCCCTTTAAAAGTACAGTCATGCAAATAAAATAATTAACATTCAAACTGGCTCGAATCATTCCATTTGAAGTTTTGATAAATTACCCGTTTATCAGATAAAATGATTTAGTAGTTAATTGGCTAACACCTATTGGAACCGGTTAGTGAACCGAAATATAATCTGTATTTTTATTAAAAGTATTAAAATAATATTGTTACTCGTATACGACTTAACCTAATAGGTAAAACCTAGGTAATGATTCCCAGGTGATGAAGACAACAAAAATATCCGTTCATTCATTTTTATTGGATTTCTTTCGGTTGTTCTCACTCAATGATGTTTAAAGAAATATAGATACGTCATGTCCTTACAAATCAACCAAAAAATCTATTCCAAAAAGAGGTACAACACAAACACGTTTATCTTTTGTTTCACAGTTCACTACACCAATCATACTACAATAATACGCGAAGGCATTTTAACGTTGTAAATCTCAAGCACTTCTGACAACAAAAGCATGCGTATCGTCTTGTATTGACAGAGCGACTACGAACAGACAGGGGTCAATCGACCGCTCTTACGATCTTCATCTTCGGCGCGATAGTGACATATCTACCTCTTTTTTACTTATAATATCATTGTTCCCACTACCCAAACTTTGATTAGTAGAGCGTTGAGTCCGTTTTTGCTTTCAGGCGTTTGTATGATACCAAACAGTCATAATAAATAAATATATTAATTGAATTGGAGGATAGGAGTCCTATCATAGGACTACAATATTCAATTTCAGTCTTCCTAGAAGAAAAAGACCACCACCTCGCCCACATCACCAAAAACCAAAAACTTTTAACTTGCAAAATCCAGAAATTCTTAGTTTTAGTTTTTAATCTAGATTCTATACAATATTATCTTTGCTACGGCTTAACTTTTTTAATTATCGTCTATTTAATTATCTGAGATTAATTGGTTTATTTCATTATTTATGTTATCTGACTTGAGAAATTTATGTTTCGTTTTGCGACATTTAAATCTGAGGTGAAGTTTTTATAGTTGGTTATAAATACAATAAAATTGTAAGTTGTAACTTGGTTGTAACGTTAAAAAAATGCCTATCCTTTTCTACGGGCCTTTCCTTCTTCTTTATAATAATGATATATTCTATTGCCTTTATTTGATTATGTTATCATAATAAATTACGCATACCAACTTTAGTCAATTTTAATCTTAGGAATTTAGACGGTGAATCTCACTTATTTAGTAAAACTTACAGTCCTACCAATATTATAAATGTGAGAAAGTATGTTTGTGAGGATATACGACTGTGTTACTCTTTCACGCAAAAAACTACTGAACAGATTTTCACGGAATTTAGCACACAGGTAGATAACATCTGGAATAACATAACTATTATTATTATATATATGGTACTTATTAGGTATCCCAGAAGAGGCAGGCAAAACTGCGTGCAGAAATAAAAATATGGATTTCTTATACATATCCACATCATCCACATGGCTTCAATAGCCAAATTAATGCGGCTAACAAAATTACGTGTCATTTAGGAGTGAACAAAAAATTACTATTACAATCAAATCTAATGAGGTGCGTAACTGCGTACACAAGTGATGATTCGCGAAGATATTTCTCATCATAAAAATTAATTAGTACAAGAATTATGGGCATCCTGTTGTACCGACATGGTCATTAAAATGATTAATTTTTATATGGTACCTGCTATATTTCATAGCCCTAAAATAACTGGATTTTTTTGGGCTATTACTGACTGTGATAAAGAAGATCATGTGAGAAGGTGACCACTTAATCATCATTAAATATCTCGTCTTGCTTGTTTGTCAGCTATCCTATTATCCTATTAATATTTTATATATTATAAATATATAATGTGAAAGTTTTTGAAGATGTTTGGATATTTGTTCCTCAATTATGCCACAACTACTAAACCGATTTGGCTGAAATTTGGAATGGAGATAGCCTATACCCTGGATTAATACGAGTACATAGGCTACTTTTTAGCTATAGGTTTGAAAACTCGCGGGATTTGAAAAAAATCTATATCCACGCGTGCGAAGCCACCGGCATCGTTTAATATGTAAATTTTACTAAAAAATTTAATTAATTATTAATTAATTAATTAAAAATTTCATTTTCGAAACCACTCTAACATGGGCGAAGCCGCGGGAAAAAGCTAGTTTACATATAAAAGTACATACCCAGATCTAGCGATTTGGAACGTAAGGGAAATTACATTATTAATTATGTACCTCACAATACAAAACCTTTCGGTTAGTATTACGCTACCGTTTCTTATTTCTTCTCTTCCACAGTTCCTGAGCTTAACTTCAAGGTATATGCGTTAATATCTGTAATCATACGTAGAATCTGACACTGATTATTACTGCCCCGTCTCCGGAATGACTTTGATGCAATGATAACATTGCATCTATGGTAATGATTGATCGCGATATCATTTTACAATACTGACTTCATTGGTAGCGTTTTGCTGTTCAGTGTCGCTGGTTTATTTTTTGGTTAAGACCCTAAATGCTAGAAAGCTATAATTTGGCATGGATATATGAGTACATACATATTTATTAAAACTTCAAAAAAATTTCAGGGTACCTCCCCTACTGGTAACGTGAAGATGAATTTTTTATTCGTCGCGTATTAGGCATCCGTTTGCGAAACATTTGACTTTAAAATTGCAAATTTTGGTTAGAGTCAAGTGGCCCCCCTCTGCCGGCTAAACGGTTGAAGTTGGACAATTCAATTTTTTTCTTCGAAAATAGATTATATGATGAATTTACAAGGAAAACTATCATGGCTATGTTAGCAATGTAGTTAATGAGTAATAGTCGATAAACTTACTACTTACCTACCACTATGTATTAAGCCTTATGTCTGCACTGCAGCATATTTTATTGTAAAATAAAGTGTTTCTTTCTTTCTTACTTCGGAATCCTGCATTGCACGTGGCCTGACACGCACTTGTCCCATTATTTTCTCTCTTTCTTGGCTAGCAAGGCATCCTTTGGTGTTGCTAATGTCCATGGGCGACGATAGCCACTTGCCATCAGGTGGATCGTCAGCTCGTTTGCCGACTATTTCCATAAACATACACAATAAACTGGAGGGCAAGGGCAGGCCTTGAAGATGTCGTCTGCACCAACATTTGCTAACCTTATCAGCACAAATGCCATTGTTAGACTATGTACACACGCTGACGAACCAAGTCTTTATTTAACCGCATTCCGCAGATAATGTACTGTTTTGATTGAAATCTTATAGAATTATGCGATGTTTTTATTATTGTTGGCTTTTTACCATGCTTCAATATAGCGTTTGCTAGATTGAAGTTGAAAAATGATCATGAGATATCTGTATTTTATCTATTTGTTTATTTTTGTCCAAACTTATCAACTGCAGATAACCACTGAAACCCTTTACCTATGACCTGGTGCAACTCCTTGTCCCTCCTATTTTACTCGTCCGCCAATCGAAGTTCCAGATTAAATTTATAGCTTATCGGACTGGACAGATATTTCATGTTTTTGTTTTGTTACTTAAAATAAGTTAATGCTTAATTGACCACAATTCCACCTGATGGTAAGTGGAGATGTGATCCAGGATGGTAAGCGCACTAACTAACTTAAAAAAAGCTTATTCACTCTTTATTGTTTTCAGATTTTAACAGTTTGTGTGTTTAAATTAAGCACATTTAGGAAGTTTTAATTGGTCATTCCCATTAACTGTTCATTCACGCTTTAAGGCTTTGTCAATAAGGAATTGTTTTAAAATTTTATGAATGTATTATCTATATTTAGCGGATTAAGAGTGTAGAGCGTGAACGTCAATGATGTTTAAATAAATATAGATACGTTATGCCCTTACAAATCAACCGAAAAATCTGTTCCGATGTCCGCAAGGCACGCTTTATTGCTTTATCGCACGTCTTTATCGCTCTCGCGTCAAAAATACATCGCTATCTCTTTCTTCACCTGAATAAGAGTTCTCAATTGGGAACTTTTTGAGTCACACAACGCGCGCGCTTATGACATATCTGCCTCTTTTTAATATATAATATCATTGGTGAACGTTATTTATGATCGCATAAACGTTTAACGTGATTTTGTAGTCTGAGAGCGCCTCTAGCGGCAACTGAGCGTAACTTAAACTTTGCAGTCTCGTCAGGGGCTGATTGCCTTTCAGCGCACGAACTGGGATGTAATTATAATACTTGACAAGCAATTACCCTCTTGGACTCGCGTCATCGATATTCCTTCACGCCAATGGTATACCTACTTACCTACTACTTATCTACACGTACTTATAACGAAATTATTCGTAATGTGGAGTAGGAGTATGTAACCTATTCACATTAAAGCTTATAAAATTATTTATTTATTTATTTATTTATTTATTTATTTATTTATTTATTTATTTATTTATTTATTTATTTATTTATTTATTTATTTATTTATTTATTTATTTATTTATTTATTTATTTATTTATTTATTTATTTATTTATTTATTTATTTATTTATTTATTTATTTATTTATTTATTAAGGTCACCAACATTCCATACACCATTACATTTTAGGTTTACAATACATAAAAGTACAGGGTAAGTGATTATGAAATAGAAATGATTGTTTTCAAGTAAGGAGCACAGTGGTGGAGTATGTTCTAGGCCTCCTCAAGAGGATGGACTCGTGTTCAGCAGTGGGCTAGTAATGGATTGAAGCCAAAACATAGACACTTACATTAATCGTGCGCTTAGTTAGATCCTAAACAGTAATTTTTTGTAGACGTTCCAATCATTCTAGATGAAAGTAAAACCGGGATAAAATCTATCCTGACTATCTGTGTGCCAAGTTTTATGGTAATCCGAGGGCCTCCGACTTGGCTTAACACTGTTATCTACCGATAAAAACCGGAACCGACGGCTTATGTGCCCTCTGAAGCACGGAAGCACTCAAGATTTTTTTGCCACTAGCGGTCACCCATCCAACTACCGACCGCGCCGCGCCCGCTGTTGCTTAACTTTGTCGATTCCCTCGCCCAAAAACTTTATAGGTAAACAAAAAATACACCTACCAAAATGAATCTAGCGCAATCAGTTCTACTATTATCTACGTATGTAATACGTACAGTCGGCAAAATAAATAAGTATGCAGGGCATGAAAAAAAAGTTCGGTAATGTTTAATATTACAGATTGTTTGTGTTATGTTAAATCGTACCTTGCTTATATAGTTAGCATTTTACATTGATTATAACACAAACAATCTGTAATGTTAAACATCTACCTACTGAACGTTTTTCTTTCATGCCCTGCATAGGTACCTAATTCTTTTGCCGACTGTACATTGCAAATAGGCAATAACAAGTCATTAACATCGTCTAATCGGCCTTCTGTATAATTATCACCTACACGCTAAGCCTACATCACGCCTCGTCGAATACTCAAAATACTAGAAGGTACGAGAACTACGTGATTTTAACGTCCATTTGTGATTTGGTCCAACCATCCGCCTTGTCTGTCCGGGGCAATAAGAGACACTTTTAAAAGAATGTTGTTTGGAGTGAGTATAATAATTTATTTATTTATTTATTTATTTATTGTTCATGTACACATAAAAAATTAAAGAAGAACAAAAACAGATATATTGTACAAAGGTACTGCTTATCTCTTACGAAATTTCTTCCAGCAGACCTGCGACTGGAGAAGTGACAGAAAGGTAGATGGCGTGCACTCAATAATAAATAATATAAAATAACTATAGCTAATAATATATTTAAATATAAATAAATATACATAATTATAAATAAATATAAATACATAATATAACATATACATAGTGCTAAAATATATACATATATCAATAAATAAATATATACATACATATGCAGATATATAAAACAACGTACGATATATCATGAGAAAGAAGAGGAAAATATAATCAATTTATTTAAATTATACTAAAGATAGATAATATTCACGGACTTTTTCCTAAAAGTGTAAATAGTCTTTGAGTCGCGTATGTTAGGTGGGAGTGAGTTCCATAATCTGACCGCATGAACAGAGAAGGAATGGGTGTAAGAAGAGCTTTTATGCTGGGGAAACTTAAGGAGGGTTCTTAAATGAGTACGGCAAGGGGCAATAGATGGACGGGCGAAAGAGAATCTTTCGCGCTGGTAGGACGGGGATGATGGAGAATGAAGGATGTTAAAAAGTAAACATAGTATCCGAGTGTTTCGTCGAAAGCGGATGGGGAGCCACTTGAGATCCTTGCGAAGTTGGGAAACATGGTCATACTTACCAATTCCGAAAATAAATCTAATACACAAGTTTTGCAAGCGTATAATTATAATAATAATATATCTATAGTTGATTTAATATAATTATTTAATCAAAATTAACTCTCATAGATAATAATCATTAGCATTGCAAATCTAAGGTTGCAAGCACCTATCTACTTTTAATTAAATCTTTATATTTTCTAAACGGTTTCCTTTATTTGTTTTTAAAATGAATTAATTTATGTTAAAGAGGGTTATTACTATGTAAAGAACTTAAAAAGCTTGAGTTGCTACTTCTCATTTAGTCGCCCGGTTTTTTAGGGTTCCGTAGTCAAACCCCTTGTTAGAGACGGTGCTGGTCAAGCCTGTAGTTTTGCTATGCTCATCCATTCGTTAGCATAGGGTAGAGAGCCTTCCCCCCGGGGGTTGCCCGCCTTGTCGTGGCGGGGGGCTTAGTAACCGTGGACTGGTCACCCACGGTGAACCAAGAGGCAACCAGGGCCGGCCTGTTTGGGCTGCCGGCTGGCCCGAGGAGGGCGCTCCCAGCGGGCTGAATAAGTCCGCTGCGGACGCGCTTGGAGGTGGGACCGTGGAAGATAGGGTGCACCGTTCTCCCTATCTTCTGCGGCCGTGGAGGGATCGCAGGGGGAGAGGCGTGTTGGAATTACGGTGCGCCACTCTCCCTACCCCCTGCGAGCTGGCGGGGCCGTTCCGCCGAAACGGCATTGGTGGGGCCGCAGAGGAAGAGGCATGTCGGTATTACGGTGCGCCGCTTGCCCTATCCTCTGCGGCCGAGATGTGGTCGGTGGAGGAACCACAGACCTGATCCTCCACCGGGTACCAGTTATCTGGTATCCATGGCCTCCTAGTAGCAGACTCAGGGGGAGTTTGCTACAGTACTGGTGGAGGCCGAGGAGGGAGGCGCACCTTACCATCTGGTGCGCCCATCGTGGAGGGCCTTCGGGCTTTCGCGATGGAGCCGCTTGTGGGCGGCTGCCGTTGGCGGGGTCGCGGATGTGTGCGAAAGCGTTCCCGTAACCCCGTCACAAGGCGGCGAGGCGGAAGATGGGGGGGTTTTTAGTGGGTATACCATGGGTCTCATTAGCCTATACGGGAGTCCCACATAACCACTCGGGTACCCCCTGCGCCCGGGTGGTAGGTATGCGTAACGCATTTTCCCCCCCGGAAAAAAAAAAAAGGGTAGAGAGCCTTAGCATAGGGCTGTAAACTACTAATTTTGGTTAGAGTGAAGTCTCCTCCCCTTGTCAACTAAATGGTAGGCGCTTGGCATGTGGGAAAATTCACGGCAGTAGTATATGTATAAGTAGGTATTATGATGTATTTAAGGAAAACTATCACGACTTAACTATAATAGTTAATAAGTTATAATTGATGAGGTTTTAACTACGGAACTCTCTACGAAAATCACGCAGGATTTTAGACTAAATTGAAACTTTTAGAAGCGATGACGTGTTCCAATGCAATGTCGAATTTGGCACATAAATTGGGACAATTTTAATCTTTATGTTGGAAAATAGACATTTTAAAATTATCCCGGAATATTGCTGAGGTGAAATGGTGATAGAAATAAGGTTGTGTGTATACTGTAATTATATTTTCTTGACCTCTTCTATTTTTCAACTTGATATTATGTCTGTGACTATATCTATCTTTCGTTGAGGAACTGTGGGTACTTGATACTTTCATATTGAAAAATGTGTGTAATAACAAAGAGATCTTTTGTTAAATGTAATCATTTTTGATGATTGTTAGAGTCTGTCAGGGGAGGCCTATGTCCAAGCAATGGATGTCCAGCAATGGTGAAAAGCTGATGGAAAGATAGATTGAAATGGTGTCACTATTATTAATCGTCGTACATAATTAATAAGTATAGACATGTTACGAAGATAGTTTATGCTATTATGGTATAAAAATACTTAAAAAAGCTCATCAGAAAAAATCAAACAAAATGGCGTGGTGCATATTCATAGTGTATACGCAGCCTAATCTGTTTAGGAAGTGGTACATTATGCAAACGAGAAGAACCAATTTGTCAAACATGTGCGACCTACCGCGTTATATCTAACGAGTTTATATTTAAATGGATACTTTATCAAAGTGGTGCCGCTTTTAAATCTTACTTGTCAATTATAGGAATAGACTATGTGGCTCAGGTTGTCTTTGCGCGAAAGTTGCTAGGTTTGAGAATCGTTAGGAAAAATATTTTTTTTTGCAAAAAATAATATTTTGGATTTAAGTCAATGCTCCTTGCTCAACTATTAGTACAGTCAATAAAGTAATTGTAGAGTGCGTGAGCGGGAACCTAAGCGATTTCTTCAGAAAGTTATTCAGGGTGCTTAGGGAGATAACATACTAAAAGTCCCCGCGTCTAGGAGGTGAGCCGGAGGGAGGGGGGGGTTACAAAGGTCTCAATTTTAGGTTTTTCGCCAATATCTCAGAAACGGTGCGTTGTAGCGAAAAATGTTCTAAGATGAAATGAAAGCTTATAAAATTCTCTATAACTTTAATACTGTACACTTTTTCCATATCTTCAACCGTTTTTGAACTACACGCTCCAGAAATGTCGAAATTAAAGTAATTCAGCGTGATAACCATTACCTGATGCGAAAATTATCTTAAAATTTATAGTAACCTAAGCTGGGAGTACCTCCACGTAGTAAAAGCAGTAACAATGAGAAATCGCGTTTTTTATAACAGTGGATAACTGAGCAGAGGCGGGAAAACAATCATGATATTGATGAAGATTTCTTTTCGCTCAATATCTCTAATGCTCGCTGTAGGAAACGCAACCTTATTGGCTAAAACTCCTATTGATATTGTATACTTGCCTTCGGGCTTATGTTATTATAGGTTTTCGCAATTTTATTTCGTCTGGCAGTGGCACCGTAGCCTAGCCGGTAACGCAGGGGGGCAGCCACAAAATATTATTTTCAGATATACATACCTACACTGTTATTAGTAACACATTTGGTTATCCAACATGAGTACTAAAAAGATGCATTCTGTATGACGAGAATGTCGTTGAAGGAAGTAACGATGTCTCTGAGGGAAAGGGAAGGGAATACTGGGTCGTATTAAAGCTAGTAAGGAAAGGAAAGACGGCAAATATCAAAGTTTCCTTGACTTGACATCCCTTTTGATTTACATCAGCTGTCGTAAAAATGACACCCGAACTGATTCCATTAAAAAAGACGTCAGGCAGGCATCTTTATCTAATGAAGAGACAGGGCAGTCGCAGCTCAGACCTTCTGCTCCACCATTTGCCTTCAAGAATAATTGTTTTTTATGTGCATGTTGCCTTAATGAAGATATAAAAAAGCCTTTTAACAAAAACAAACAAAAAAAACGAGTATCTCATCGTGGGAAAGTAATCCATGTAAGCAAATATTTCTTCCATAGCCTCTACGACATGGGTATCTCTAGAGATCTCAGTTTTGTAGAGTTTTGGGTAACTGACAGGCTTCACAAGTGAGTAATAGTCTCTTCGTGATATTTTGCTCCTTCAGCAACAATATCGGTGATGCAGGAAAAAATATCAAGAACTTCGTTACCCCAGGTATCATTTCTCGAAGAACATACCTGCTTGATACAATATTTAGCAGCTAGAGTCTCAACTGAATGTACAACCCACCTTTTGTTCAAGGGCTTTTTTATATCTTCATTAAGGCAATATGTGCATAAAAAACAATTATTCTTGAAGGCAAATGGTGAAGCAGAAGGTCTGAGCTGCAACTGCCCTGCCTCTTCATTAGATAAAGATGCCTTCCTAACGTCTTTTTTAATGGTATCAGTTCGGGAGTCATTTTTATGACAGCTGATGTGAAACACGCTGTTATCACGCTGAATAACTTAAATTGCTACATTTCTGGAGCGTATAGTTCAAAAACGGTCGGAGATATGGAAAAAGTGTACAGAATTAAAGTTATAGAGAATTTTATAAGCTTTAATTTCATCTCAGAACATTTTTCGCTACAATGCACCGTTTTTGAGATATTGGCGAAAAACCTAAAATTGAGACCTTTGTAACCCCCCCCTCCCTCCGGCTCACCTCCTAAACGCGGGGACTTTTAGTATGTTATCTCCCTAAGCACCCTGAATAACTTTCTGAAGAAATCGCTTAGGTTCCCGCTCACGCACTCTATACCCTCTTTTGAGTCATTCCTTGACTGGACTATATGCAAATCGATTGGGTAGAGTCAATGGGCTATGTTTCTAAATAGCGAATGTGTCCAAGGGTCGATTCCTGGCTGACATCAGTACGTATTTACATGATCGATAAATATTTACTGGTGTCTTGTCTTTTTACTTTTTATGCCGTAGGCTTTACAGAATTCTAGATTTCTGTTTAAAAGAAAATGATTGTCAGAAGACATTCATTTTCTACTAATTGATTAATGACTACTTTAGACTAATTGTTCGACTTTATGCCTACGTCTCCTCTCCATCATCGCACAATTCGCCGAGGATTGAAGTTCCATCCACACCGATTGGACTCGTGGAGTACCTCTACAGTCCGATTCGCACGAACTTTTTTGCCACGCACGTGCAAACTGTGGAATGAGCTTCCTTCTGAGGTATTCCCGGAGCGCTATGACATGGGGTTCTTCAAAAAAGGTGTAAAAAGAGTTCTCCTTCAGGGCCGGCGGAACGGCCGGCGTTGCAAAAGACGCATGTCAAGATATTTTTTCAACAGATACAATTTTGACTTTAATTTAAATAATTATTATGTTAACACAGTTAGATTTAATGCCTTAAACATGTAAGGAAAGTCATTACAATGATACTTACTCAAACCAAATCACTTTAAGCCGAACCTCTGGTGATAGGTAAGCTTAACTGGAATCCTGACTACTCGAATACGAAATGAGATCTGAACTGACAAAGTGTTGGGTTACAGTTATACATAACAGTAATTTCCTTATTATTAAGGTAATAGAGATCAGATTGGATAAGTAAATCGGACTTTCTAGATTTCTAGTAATGGCATCCTAATCTGAGCGTGAGGTTTTGAGCGTCAACTAAGTTTACTCGTATATCTTCAAGTTAACTTTTTTGTGCTTACATTTTTTATACGTAGGTATATATTAAATCTGTTATAGTGCCTGTATATTATAATTACGCTTTTAATTGCAGGTGGTAGGCTAGATATAATTAATTAAAAAGATATTTTTTTATCTATACCTAAATACTATTCGTAAAGGAGAATGCCCATTTAGTATGGAGAAATGTACTGACTTTAACATTTTTGTGTCTTGATAAAAATAACTTTATTTGATTATGTTATCTTAATAAATTATACATACTAACTTTAGTCAATGATAATATTAGGAAATAAGAGATTTTAAACAAAACTAATTTGTATTTAGGTTATAGTAAACTCACAGTAATATGGACTCTATGCGGGCGTATTAAAGTCGATTGCGTCTGTAATGTCGATCTTTTAAGTTTCAAATTCATTTGACAGTCCCCAAACACCATGAAGTTTGTAATATATTATAATCACAGAACACTATTACTCCTGGCTGATTATAATAATTTTCTATAAAAAAATAATTCATTTGACAGTCCCCTTACGTCATCTAGTTTGTTGTCATGGATATATTATACTATAACTGTTGTATCATAATTATAATCGAATCAATGCTACCTATTGGCCCGAAGGATTTTAAAAGATTCCTGATTGGCCCTTATCCAAACATAAATGGCCCAATGGTTTTATTTTGTAAAACGGAAGTAAAGTTACTTATTAATTTCAGAAAATTATTCCCAATAAGGATTTTTTAGGAAATAGGGTAAAATACTTGAAATATTTTAATTAATTTTTTTGTCCAAAAATCATTCTGACACAATTATTTTTTTAAGAGTACTGGCTATGGGCATTCTCCTTTAATGGAAACCCTTGAAAAATACTGAAATTAAAATCAATATTTTACGTCGACCAATCAACTTAATTATGGATCAAATAAAAATAGGTAAAATAAAATGCAATTTTCTAGAATACCCATTTAAGTGTAGAATACACCATCCATCCATCCATCCATCCCATCCATCAGCCTTTGGAGGTCCACTGCTGGACATAGGCCTCCCCTAATTTGCGCCACTCTGACCGGTCCTGAGCCGGTAGAATACACATTGAAGTATTATTACTAGCGTATAGAACCGACACCGCGAATACCATGTATGTATGTCCCAATGCATTGGCGCCACGTGGCTTCAATCTTCAATGGATTCGTTCGATTTTGAAAGGAGAACGGGGGCTCAATTTTGAAAATCGAACCTCCCGGGCGGCACACACAATTTTTTCGAGATGTCTGTTCTATGTTATACTTCAATGGGAATACATGATAAGTCTTTACAATAAAAACAGAAGTGATTGAAATCAAGTAACGTAATGACTATAATCCTTTTATTGATAATACAGATCGTATCGTATTATTCATAATCCAGAACCTCAAAACATAATCTGTTATGAATGTTATATTTACACAATACGCGGTCTGCGGTGTCGCTTCGGCCGCAACGCAAGGACGCGTAGGTATAACTTACACTAACTGGCAATGACTAATTAGTACGATTAGTCATTAAATAATGACTAAATTCGCCTACGGTTACCATAGCAACTACGTAGCTGCTGTGCCAAATTAGGTAAAGTTAATCCACAACACTAATCTAGCGGATCACTCCGAAAGGTCTTGGGCTCTCTGAATCAATCTAAAACCCTGGAAATAAAAACAGATGGGCTGTAATAAAAACTTAAATAGGCACAAACGAATCGTAAATTTTTACTTATTTATTGTTTTTATATCAAACAGCGGAAGCTTTTATAAGCCCTCACAAAAAACATGGAAAGGACACGAAAAATATAGACAAAGGAAATGCATGGTAAGACAATTGAATAAATAATTTTATTTGCTTACAGCTTACAACATTAATTGCCGCCATTTGCTTTTCGACAAAAGCGACAAAGTCTCTTTAAGCTTCCAAATTTAAATTTCAATTTATATTATTGTATGATTCAATACCTTTTAAAAACTGTGTCGATGAGTCAACACTCGAAAAGTCTCGAGTTTCAAAAGGAAACTCCTTAAACACTCACAAGGATAATGCGAGGACGAGGAAGACATTAAATACAAATACTTATTTTAAATGCTCAAGTACTTACACTTCCTTAAGAATCCGCTTATCTTACCGTGAAATATTAATTAAGGATTTACTTTTAACTGTTTACAATGCAAATTATGTGTGTACTTTTAAGGAATGACATGCCTTAAATGTATTAGTTGTGTATAATAGGATGTGTGTATAGTGACAGTGACGGACCTATAGTATAAATTCGTAGTGACTCTACCTGAAAAATAGTTTCCACTTTCCTGGATTCGATTCCTTGGAGTACATTCACACCATACATGGTGTAGGTGATACCAGCATTGGTTTTTTATTCATGGAGGCTTATGAATAACCGGGACTAGGAGGGACAAGGAGGAAACCGGGAATAAGAGCTAAATAAATAAAACGGTGCGTGATAGAAAACATTGTATATGGAGTAACAAAATTACAGAATAGTTGTCTAAAAGTCAATGGAAAATATATTCTGTCATCTTTTAACCGATTCGTTGCGGTGCCCATTTTCGAAAACTTTTCGCCATGGCTTTGAACAAATTTTCTATGACTTTATAACAGGCTTTGTCTACGTGGAAAATCTTGATAGTTTTGTTCTAGACAGACCCTTCTATAACTTAATTTGTGGGTGTTACAATCGATGAAAAAATGACACGCCTATCGTGTCATAAGCCACAAGTTAAAAAATTGATGACACGCCTGTAGTGCCATCAGCAACGAATCGGTTAATAGACAGCTGCTTGTTCTTTATTTGAAGCTGGTTGCGTTCATAATTCATCAGTAACAAAACATCTCTTTCGTTGCAGTCGCCGCAAAATTATTTTTTATTAGTTTTACAAGCTAATAATTTAAAAAACTGAGAATTACGTTTGATAGTATGATTGATACAGAAAAATAAGTAAAAATTTTCATGGCTTGTAAACTAATACAACTTATAATAAACTTAAAAATAATTAAATATTAATTAAATTAAAAATGGATTTTAAATCAAAGTGTCAATTAATTGTAGGGGGGCCAGGATTACTACTGCTTACCATATATTCATGCCAAATTACAGCTTTCTAGCACTAAGGGTCTCGGCGCGTTATGCTTCGGAAAGAAGGACGGACGGACGGACATGACGAAATTGTAAGGGTTCCGATTTTACTTCAGAACCCTAAAAAACTGAACATTACGACATCTATCGGAAAATTGAGGTATTCGTCGGTTTTCCCGCCCGCCCAAAGTACTACATCAAGTAACTCTAAGGTTTTCCAATAGATGTCGTTAGTAATCTCCTTTTGGTTTATCGGCATTTGCATAGTTATGGAAGGAATCAGTTTCGTGTCTAAGGTCCAATTTACACGTATTAAGTAGTTAAGTAGATAACTAAATTTTAACTAAATTTTAAGTAAATTAATACGTGTAAACAGACAATTTAGTAACTTTTTAGTTAAAATTTACTTATCTACTTAACTACTTAATACGTGTAAATCGGACTTAACCAATGGTAGTTATTTAACACCCCCCCCCCCGGGGGTTGCCCGCCTTGTCGTGGCGGGGGGGCTTAGTAACCGTGGACTGGTCACCCACGGTGAAGCCAAGAGGTAACCAGGGCCGGCCTGTTTGGGCTGCCGCCTGGCCCGAGGAGGGCGCTCCCAGCGGGCTGAATAAGTCCGCTGCGGACGCGCGCCGAGGTGGGACCGCAGAAGAAGAGGCAAGCTTCTTCTGCGGCCGTGGAGGGATCGCAGGGGGAGAGGCGTGTTGGTATTACGGTGCGCCACTCTCCCTACCCCCTGCGAGCTGGCGGGGCCGTTCCGCCGAAACGGCATTGGTGGGGCCGCAGAGGAAGAGGCATGTCGGTATTACGGTGCGCCGCTTGCCCTATCCCCTGCGGCCGATGTGTGGTCGGTGGAGGAACCACAGACCTGATCCTCCACCGGGTACCAGTCATCTGGTATCCATGGCCTCCTAGTAGCAGACTCAGGGGGAGTTTGCTACAGTACTGGTGGAGGCCGAGGAGGTAGGCGCACCTTACCATCTGGTGCGCCCATCGTGGAGGGCCTTCGGGCTTTCGCGATGGAGCCGCTTGTGGGCGGCTGCCGCTGGCGGGGTCGCGGATGTGTGCGAAAGCGTTCCCGTAACCCCGTCACAAGGCGGCGAGGAGGAAGATGGGGGGGTTTTTAGTGGGTATACCGTGGGTCTCATTAGCCTATACGGGAGTCCCACATAACCACTCGGGTGCCCCCTGCGCCCGAGTGGTATGCGTAATGCATTTTCCCCCCGGGCAAAAAAAAAAATGGTAGTTATTTAACAAAGGTCTAAACCATGGCACTAACAAGTCCACGAGTATTTTTCGTTTTGTATAAACTCAGGTTTAATGTACATTGTTTAAAGTACTAGTGCCTACATAATATGTCTACCTTATCAAACCTAGGCTAGTCATCGTAGTCATGGTATAAAACAAAAACTAGATGTTGCCCGCAGCTTTGCATACAAAAATTATGTTTTAACTTATTCAAACTTTTATCCTGTTTTCCCGGGGAACCTTTTAATTTTCCGGGATGAAAAGTTGTCTAAAATATGACCCAGATTACCAATTATCATCGAAACCCGTTCAAGGGTTTTTATGTGATGCCCGGACAGACAAGCAGGCAGACATACACTTTGAGTTTTATTATAGTATACTTTAGACCGCGTTTTATGATAAAGCTGTAAATGTTACCGTGATTGGAGAGTTATAATAATAATAATAATAATAAAATAATTTATTTCAGACTTTCGTCCATATTTTGGTTAGTAACATTGAATATACTTAAAAACTAGTGTTAGTAGAAACTAAAAAAACAAAAACAAAAAATAATAAAAATCAAATGAAACACTACTTTGCTGAAAGATGTGCCGGTCCCACATGTAAAGCAGTCCAGTGTTTCAATATGGGACCGTCACACCTCCCCGCCACCGTACGCAGTAAGCTGTTTGGGCTGTCGCGCACCCGCCGCCACAGCGATGCCACCCGTTTGCGGATAATGGCATGGAAGCCATCAATGCCCGCTTCCGCAAACATCCCGGAGGCGCTGCAGTACCGCGACAGCCCCAACAGTGCCCTGAACGCGTTGTTGTATTGGACGCGCAAGACGTTGTAAGCCTTTTTCGTATACTGTATCCACAGACTGCAGGTGTAAAAGGTTTGGCAGTATGCCCTGAATAGGGTCATCTTAACCTCTCTAGTACACCTTGCAAATCTGCGAATCAGCATATTACTCCTGACTGCCAACGCCCTGCGCTCCCTTTCAACATCCACGTCATCGTTCTGATCCGCGGTGACCCAGTGACCCAGGTACTTGAATTCTGTCACTTCCTTAAGAGGAGTTCCTCGTATAGTGACTGGTGGAGTTAGCCTCTGATGTTTCCCAGCCTTAAAAACCAGTAGCTCACTCTTATCCGCATTGTACCTGAGACCATGGGCCTCCGCGTATCTTTCACAGATGCTAATTAACTTTCTTAGCGCCCCAATTGAGGGACTCAGCAACACCATGTCGTCGGCATAGCTAATATTATTGACAAACGTGCCATCTATGGAGCAACCTACCTTGGCGTTATAACTCATAACTAACGTAGTTACTGCTTTCTTCTTGACCACCAATCGCCTGTGACGTCACTGGTGTTAATGACATCCAAAAGCGGTTATATGTATATCATCGTACATTGCTTGTTTGTCGCTGCTACTATAAAAACCGGTCAAGTGCGAGTCAGATTCGCATACGAAGGGTCCCGTACCAGCGACACCAGCGTTCAATATTTACGCTGAAAAAGCATGCTTGTTGTGGACTTGATTTTGAATTAGTTAAAAATTGTGTATTAAAAATGATACTTACAAGGAAAATGCTTTACTTTTATACTTATTAATTTACATAAATTCTTAATTTACTACTGTCTTTTTAAACAATTAGGTATACCTAACTGCAAAAAAATTTTGCAATCAGTATTTAATTATATCAATTTATCAAACACTGTAATTATATCAATATTATCACTCCTATAATCAGTCCTACTTAAAAAAAACTTAAAGTAGGTAAAATTTAATTACGTCAATTTGTTGTCTCCAGGCGTATGTGACAATTACCTTATTTAACACATTGCATACAAATTGTTCCAAGGGTCTGAAATCTGCATATTATTATCATAATTATGCATAAAATATTTTTGGCACCTTATAATTTTTAATCTTCCTCATCTGAAGAATTATTACCTGTTTATGTGCCGGCAAAATGCTCCAGGGTGACAGCAGTTAAATTGCAGGTACTGGTGTTTGAGGATGTGAAAATATTAACATAATTAGGTATTATTATATTACGGCTGTTATTGGACCGAGAAGGTAGGCGTTGGTACGATGACAGGAGATATTTCAAAAATATTAAATAGTAATTTTATCTGTCATTATTTTTAGGGTTCCGTAATCGGAGCCCTTATAGTTTCGTCGTGTCCATCCGCAGTATACCTAGCGCAGAGAAACTTAGTAAAAGTTAGTACCTTATTACCTAGAAAGCTATAGTTTGGCATGAATATAGATATTTACGTAAACAAAGTTATAGAATACAATATTCATTAAAAAATTCAGGGTACTTATCTGCAGGGAGATAACGTGGGGATGATTTTTATTAGAGATGCGCCGAATAGTGGTTTCACCGAATAGCCGAATACCGAATACTATTCGGTTTAACCTTTACCGAACCGGATATTCGGCCGAATTATTCGGTTTACCATTTACCATTACCATTTACCAAAAATATTGTTTTGAGGTTTAAAAATAAATGCTCATTTAATGTTTAAAATAAATGTTGACTATACTAAGTAACAATAGGTTAAGAAATAAATATGTTGACTTGAGGTTTCAAATACTTATATGTAATATGAAGTTTAATTCCTTTATTTTGTTAGCTTTATTCAACAAATTCCTCATAGGATTTCTTTGACTTATAATATAACATAGATCTTACATAAGAGGTTTTGTCTTTTAGTTCTATACCGTGTAGTGTAGTCAAGAAAATAGAAATACTTGAACCGAATATATTCGGCACCAAAACCGAATAATTCGGCCGAATACAAATAGTGAAAAAGATGCCGAATACGCCGAATACCGAATATCAAACGAATATTCGGCGCATCTCTAATAATTACCTATATGTTTTGTCTTCATTGTATATTCCGTTGTGTAAACATAAAGAAATAAATACATAAAATATTTTTATCTTCTACTGCTTACTTATAATTATTAATTTTCACATATGTTTTATTCACAGGTTTTATTATTTTCTACAGGTAATCTGTTCTTATTTATTTAGTTACGTAATTTTCTACCTCGCACGTGTAAACTGTGGAACGAACTTCCTACATCGGTGTTCCCTCATGGGGTTCTTCAAGAACGACAGTGATCGCTTACCATCAGGTGACCAGCCCGCTGGTTTACCTTTTTTTTTTTTTTTTTTTTTTTCCGGGGGGGAAAATGCGTTACGCATACCACCCGGGCACAGGGGGTACCCGAGTGGTTATGTGGGACTCCCGTATAGGCTAATGAGACTCACGGTATACCCACTAAAAACCCCCCCATCTTCCGCCTCGCCGCCTTGTGACGGGGTTACGGGAACGCTTTCGCACACATCCGCGACCCCGCCAACGGCAGCCGCCCACAAGCGGCTCCATCGCGAAAGCCCGAAGGCCCTCCACGATGGGCGCACCAGATGGTAAGGTGCGCCTCCCTCCTCGGCCTCCACCAGTACTGTAGCAAACTCCCCCTGAGTCTGCTACTAGGAGGCCATGGATACCAGATAACTGGTACCCGGTGGAGGATCAGGTCTGTGGTTCCTCCACCGACCACATCTCGGCCGCAGAGGATAGGGCAAGCGGCGCACCGTAATACCGACATGCCTCTTCCTCTGCGGCCCCACCAATGCCGTTTCGGCGGAACGGCCCCGCCAGCTCGCAGGGGGTAGGGAGAGTGGCGCACCGTAATACCAACACGCCTCTCCCCCTGCGATCCCTCCACGGCCGCAGAAGATAGGGAGAACGGTGCACCCTATCTTCCACGGTCCCACCTCCAAGCGCGTCCGCAGCGGACTTATTCAGCCCGCTGGGAGCGCCCTCCTCGGGCCAGCCGGCAGCCCAAAAAGGCCGGCCCCCGCTGGTTTACCTGCTCCAAGCATACTCAACCATTTAGTTTTCAAATTGTACTTGCACAACATTGTTACATATTTTAGTCAGGCGCTTCATTTTCATCTTAAATGTTGGTTTAAATTTTTAGTTCACGCTCTAATATTCTTATTCATGTACAACCTTTTTTGAATTTCAGTTACGCCATCTTCAGTAAAGCCTTAGCGTGAGTGGACCCGGAAGAAGAAGTAGCAAGAAACTACCAAGGTGATTTTTTCCTACTCCCAGTTACATATACCTAGCACTTATTACCCCAATTATGTCGAGCGAATGTGCATTCTATGATTATTCTATTAGATTATATTTGTATAAACAGAACAGATAATTCTATTTTCGTTCTAATTCATCATTATTTTAGTGTAAACAAATACTAAATAATTACAAATATATATTCACGTTTAAATATTAATAAAGAACGGTCTCGCTATAGCTCTACAAGTTACTACGTTTGGTCTAATATTATTTTAACCAAAACTTTATCACATTATTGCAACGCACCAGCACAGATACGGATGACAAAATATTATAAGTATTTATTGAAGTATAATGTCATAAAACAAAATCGAACAAAATGTGTGTCCCGCCCGGGAGGTTATACTTTCAAAATTGAGCCCCGGTTCTCCTTTCAAAATCGAACGAATCCATTGAAGATTGAAGCCACGTGGCGCCAATGCATTGGGACATACATGGTGTTTGCGGTGTCGGTTCTATACGCTAGTAATAATACTTTAATGTATCTCGTTATGAACAAGATGTATTTATTTATTTATTTATTTATAAGCTTTATTGTAGAACCTACAAGCTAGGCTTACAAAGGGCGGACTTAATGCCATGGGGCATTCTCTCCCAGAATGAAGAATGAATGAAGATGTATTATACTTATTTTAATGGTACTGAAGCCAAAAGTGCATTTTTCACTTCTTTTTTACATTATAAAAATAAAAACCTCGCACTTGAATACTATTACTGAACCCTAAATACGACAGGTTCAATTTCCAAACCCGTCTTATTATTTTTCTTGCTAATGTTTTTTTTTAACTACTTTTGTTTAAAAAAAACATGTTTAGCTCATTTTTAAGCTATAGTAGTTGAAACTGTAATGATATGTATAATAATATTTTTTTTTTCTTTATGCGGCGAACTGTAATCACTCGTCCGAACTGCGGCACAATAAAGGTCGTACTGAAAATCAGTAGCCGTGGTTACCCGCGGCATATGCTGAGTGCGTACCTTTTTTGTTGAGCAGTGCTGCAGCTGGTTATATCGACTTCATAACTTATAATATTTTGTAAATGGTTTATTTAGTGTAAATTTTGTAACTTGTTGCAGAGCTTAGCAAAATAAATATTTTCTTTCTTTTCTTTCTTTCTTTCCTTTGTACATAATTACTAGAGATGCGCCGAATAGTGGTTTCACCGAATAGCCGAATACCGAATACTATTCGGTTTAACCTTTACCGAACCGGATATTCGGCCGAATTATTCGGTTTACCATTTACCATTACCATTTACCAAAAATATTGTTTTGAGGTTTAAAAATAAATGCTCATTTAATGTTTAAAATAAATGTTGACTATACTAAGTAACAATAGGTTAAGAAATAAATATGTTGACTTGAGGTTTCAAATACTTATATGTAATATGAAGTTTAATTCCTTTATTTTGTTAGCTTTATTCAACAAATTCCTCATAGGATTTCTTTGACTTATAATATAACATAGATCTTACATAAGAGGTTTTGTCTTTTAGTTCTATACCGTGTAGTGTAGTCAAGAAAATAGAAATACTTGAACCGAATATATTCGGCACCAAAACCGAATAATTCGGCCGAATACAAATAGTGAAAAAGATGCCGAATACGCCGAATACCGAATATCAAACGAATATTCGGCGCATCTCTAATTTTTATCATCTACCTCGTAAGGGTGTCGTTGAAAATACCTTTTTGTTATTGTGAAAAAATTCACAGCTGTAACATTATGTTGAATTTGAAAGGAAAACCATTATTGCCTTATTGATTAACTTAAGTAATTAGAGAGTAATACCTAAATGAACTTACGACTACGGAACCTTAAATTGCGCGTGGCTTGCACGATATTCACTTGGCCGGTTAACTTTACTTAAAAGTTAATTTACGAATTACGCCTCACATCCTCTCTTTTAAACAAGTATACAATTAATTATTTTTTCTGATAACTGCGTTTAAAGAATCAAAAAAATAGATTTAACATTATTTGGCATAGTTTTTACACACACACACCAGGTCTGATCTATTATACAATATAATCAAAATTATTTGACAAAATAAATAGATTTATTTGTCATAGTTTTTACACACACACCAGGCCTATCTATTATACAATACAATCAAAATTATTTGACACATAATGAAGACTGGGGCGGGAAAAAATCTGGTTTTTTGTGAATAACTTGAACTGTATTACGTAGATGCTTCAAAATGGCCTCTTTATGTGAGTAACCGACAAACTAGCAGAAAAACCACAACCATGGTAAATGGCCATCGTCGCCCATTGACATCAATCACTTATGCTTTGTCAGCCAAGAAAGATAGAAGAAAGAAAGAAACGGCTTTCAAGCTTCCAACCGGAACACGAGTCGTTTCACTGCTGACCAGTCTGGGTCATCACTAAAAGCGCACACGGACGGCAGAAAAATAAGTTTCAACTATCGTTATGCTTCTAAGGTACAGTCACAAAAAAATTCTTGTCAAGATATTGTCAAGCTGCCGTACCGTCAATGAGCGCAAGCCCTAAAAGGTAAAGATTTGTAGCTACGCAAAGACTTGCCACCAAGCTGGGGGCCGATTTCAGTCATCTGTTACAATACCATGTTCTGGCGAAATGGTATTAGGGTCAGTATAAAGGCTTCCCCATTACGGCTAAAACCGGCAGCCATATTCTGTACGGGCCAACTTGTCACTTCTTTCCCGGCCCAATACCCCGTAACAGCAAAGGCATCACTGATGCGTTGCCGGCCAAGAAAGAGAGAAGAAAAATGGTTGTCTGTAAAGTCGGTTTACGGACGGTAGGTTAACGTGACAACGTCATGACAAAACATTGATGAAATGATTGCATACTTTTATAGATAAGAAACTTTTATCTTTATACTACAACGCCGTCTAGAACTCCTGAACTAAACTATTTTTTCAGCAAGTTCCCTTTCTGACTTAATTGTGTATATAGTTTTGTTCATAGATGGCGCTTTCTCCATTGTTCGCTCGCTCGCGTAACGCGACAAATTAGTCATGCTTTTTCATGCGTTCACCCGGCGTTCACCGTTTTAATAGACGTTATCACGTCAAAAAGAATCACAGTTCGTATAGATAAATGCCCAATAACTCGACCATTTGTTCCAGAGGTGCGGGGTAGGCGCAGCATGAGCGGCGTCACGTGACATGGCTACGGACGCGCGCCCGCGGTCGCCGCAAGATGGCGTCCGGAGACGACGCGACCTCTCCAGGTCCCCTGTATTTACCGCTTTTAATATCTTTTTATTTAGTCTTATAAGTTTTCAATTGCTCACCAAGGAATTATTATCGTAAGTTCGTAATCCATTTATCCCACTGGGTTCGGGTTTTCAGGCTAAGTCCTTATTGCCGTCTTCACTGTACAGGCTAAATCTACTTAACAGAGTTCATATACTTTAATATGTATTAATTTTTAATTACTTCCATTAAAATGTTTCTACTAAAGCAGAACGTAAGTTAAGAACGCCTGTTTGATTAAACTTTAATTTTGCATTGTTTATATTTGGTGATTTTGGATAACCAGTTCGCCGATTGGCTTTCATTATACTACATGGTTAAATCCATGAATGGATATTGCATTGAACAATTTTGACCCAATTAATTTGTATAGTGTCCAAATTACTTACGTCTATTATCGGGTTAAAAGCTCAGTATTCTTTAAAATGCATGTGATAGAAAGACAGACATGCAACTCACTTTCATTGGATATGAAGCCTAAATGTAGCGACAGCTGACTGATGCTGCTCCTGCCGTTTTGATATCTGCTATGAAATGAAATGCGTCTTCCAAATTTTTTGATCCTCATTCGATAGCGAGAGTAAACATTTCTTGTAATGTGATCTAAAAACGCTTTCAAACAGCAATCTGTAATACGTTTTCTTTACCTAATTAGATACCATTCATCGAATGTTCCATTGCTACTGTTGATTTAAGCGAGCATGATTTATATGTTCATTTGTTTGTTTGCTCCGTTTTCTATTTGAATAGCACGTAGCAGTTACAAGACATCTGGTGATAATGATTAATGAACTTCTGGATCCTTCACAGTAACTTGGCAAACTGAGCCAAACAATTCACGCAAGAAGATTAGGTGTAATTCTAGTGGACCTAAACATAATGTTAAAGACCAAAATCTCCGAAGAATCACAAATTGTCACCAAATAATTTATTGATGGGAACGAATCTCTGTACGTTAAAGAGAAAATTTGTCCTCTGCAATAAAATATGAGATGTAAACATTGCTACGAGGTCAACTGTATCGCCAAATTGCCAACGTTCGCCTATTTATAATCGACGCGTCTTCCGTCTGTCTGTCTGCCACCTGCTGTCCTTACGCAAACCGCTCACAAATTCCTGCACTTGAACGCAAACTCTTAGTTTACCCAGAGCCGACTGCCACGAAATCTTTTCAAATCTCATATATACGTCTTCTCAGTCAGAGTAATGGCTCTTCAAAGAAAAGCGCACATACGATTCATCCGTTCCGATATAGCTCTTCATCGGTTGCGGGGAATCCTCCCGGAATTCAGCGGCGAGTTGCGGGGGAAACTCTCTCGCTCTAAATCCGTCGCACTCGCTGCTCGTCTGTTCGGCGAGTTACACGTTGCACGCTAAATATATCGCCGTTTGCGCAGGTCACCGTACGTGACGCTGGGCGCGGTGCGGTACACCGTCAGGCGAGCCCCGCCACCGCGCGCCTGCCCCTGCCGCTGCTGCTCCGAGGAGGCGGTGGCGGCGTGCCTCGGGCGCGCCAAGCCCGATCGCCGCACGCTGGAGCGCTTTCAACGCCGCCTGGGCCGCGGCGCGCGAGACGAAGGCACTTCGCGCCACCAGCGCCTCAAACAGTTCACCGAGCGACTTATGCCGCGCGCCAGCACCACGCCGACGCCTCCGCCGCCGCCGCCGCCTCCGCCTCCGCACTCGGCGCCCGTGCTGCCGCCCGTGCCGCCGCCCCGCTCGCGTCATCGCCACAGCCCTTCTCGAGGTGTCTCCGTCGACCGATACGACGAATTTTCCGCCAACATAACCTTAGAACGCGTTGAACCCCGATCGATTGTCGGGTCGTATGCGCAGAAAACTATACCATATCGAAGTGCTTCGTTCTCCCAAGGTGATTTCGCGCAGGATAAGTATTATCGCGGTAAACAAAGTTCCATTTTTGACTTTGGTAAACGTGCTTCGGATCGCGTCGGATGTGTTAAGCGTCGCGATGACTCTGCAAGTGTTACCGAGGAAAACGTAACTGAAGGTGGATCGGTAGCGTCGGTCGATTCGGCGGTTGGGTCCGATGAGGGGCTACTGGCCCACGCATCTCCAGCGCCGCGATCGCCTCCACCCGATGCGCCACACAAGCAGCTCGGTGCTCGTTCCCTTACACACCCGTTGCCGCGTCGCGTACCTCCAGTGCGGGAGGAGGTTACGACCGAAGCCGGCGGGAGTTTGCCGGCGTTGATGGCACCGCGTGTGCTTCATGAATTACGTGAAGAAAGTGACGGCTCGCAAGCCGATAGTGCGCAGGCGCATAGTGAAGGCACCTCTCCTTTAGAACCTGCCCAGCCTTTTGCGTTTCCGCCTCTCCCGGCCCCTCCTAATAACGCGTGTGTGAATGTGGACTGTGAATGCTCTACTTATCCGGTTCATAAAGAGACTCCTAGTGAAGACGAGGAACCGGTTCAAATATCTGTGCCTGTGTATGAGTGTATAGTGAAACAGTGGTCTAAAAACTTACCGTCTGAAGAAGTGCAACGTTCGGATGCTGCATCGGATGGATCATTGGACCGAGATAAAGAGGATGAAACGATAACAAGCGAACAAGTAGCTAATCTTTTGGCTGCAGTACAAAATTCTTGTTCACCAGCAGCGCCTGTAAGCGTTAGAGACCGGCGACGTACTCAAGATAAGATAAAGAGACGGAAAGGGATTTACATTACAACTGCCAGTGACGATGGAGGTGAAGATGACATTTCAGTTCCAGTAAATGGCTGTAATCGTGAAAGCAGTGACATGTCTCTACAAGATATGCGTCTCTCAACGGAAACACGTACTTCGTCCTTACTTGGTGATAAGTCTGATGACTCATGCACCAATGGACCTCCAAGTCCTAGTCATGTATCGGTGCCCAATTGGAACCGAGCCGAAGAATTAAGAGCAAGGCGTGCAAGATTTTCCCAACAAAGTTCTGATGAAAGAGATGAAGAAACATATCGAGTACGACGAAAGTATGGAGTTGTCTCCCGAGGAGATTCACCTTCTGAGGCGGAAAGTGATTCTTGTTCAAGAGACAGAACTGCATCGCCATCTCCTTTTAGTCCATCTGATACCTCAGATGTTGAAGCAAAGCGTCAACAAATTACTCGAACATCATTTGGCAAAAACTTGGAAGCCCCGACGTGTCGGTCTGTTGAAGTGGGACGAAGAAGTTTTTCTGATGCAACGGTACCATCTCGTAAGATAAGCGCTGGTGCTGCACCAACTGTTAGCTCAAGGCCTCGAGGTCCTACGCACGTCCGAGCAACATCCTCGCCATCAAAGTTGGCAGGAGTGAAACCAGGAGTGGATCTGCTGGCAGAGCTTCTTAGAGGAAGTTCTGAAGCTCTATCAAATTCTACAACCTTCGACAACGTGATCCTAACGCTGCACCAGCATAACGTGAGTACACTTACATTGTTATTATATTCTGACCCGATTTCGTACGCAACAAAGTTAAGAATTCCGAACTGATGTTTATCTTAGCAGAAAATAGCCTTAATGCAAACGAGCTTGTATTATTGCCAAAGCTTATACCGATTTATTCACTAGACATTTTTCGCACGTCAGTGATGTTCGCGGTTGCTGTAGTATAATTTCAGTTAGCTACGGTTGTTCTTATCCACGATCAAATTCAGGGTCGGTTCGTGTTTAAATACAGTAGGTACTCGTATTCCCCGGCATTTGTGGGGCCAATGTCGTATGAATCACGCTACAGCTGTTCCAGAAACATTAAAAATCTTAAGGGCAATTCTGTTTATTAATATATCTCCGTCAGTGGCTTAGTATCATTTGCGATGACCAAAGTTTCCCAGAATTAATTAGATTGGAAAATTTCCTTTATTTCTTTAGTAAACAAATTGGCATTTCGTTTTGAAATATTTCCATTGAACAGGTGATATTTGTGCATGAATTGACGTTCAGAGTTATAGTGGTTTTAATGAGCAATACTTCAAGCTAAGTTGAGAAAAATAAAAATAAATCTGCTCTTTTTTAAATAACAGGATTTGTTCGAAATCCATTGAAATACGTAGTTAAAATACTCTTATTCAATCTTGCAAACTTTGATTCAAGGCTAGATCTTAAAATGCGATTTCAGGCTGTTTTAAATTGGTCTTATTTGCATGAAATATTATAAATAATTTTATGGTTAATGAATTGAAATATCTCATACTTTCACCTCAATTAACGCGTCGGCATTTACGAACACATCTCATTAAACCGAACGGTATTCATACATAATTTATTTAAATTTATAATTTGTGCGATCTCCTTGACACGTAATTCGTGCTAAATATAAATTAAAAGTAGTTTTTTATAATAAATTGCAAGTTAATGAAATATTGAATCCATGAATACTTTTGGTGTGAATAGTTACATTGTGTTACTATTCGCCTATTTAGTTGTAATAGTTCACTTACCCAAAATTCAGAGCGTTTATTGAGCGTCTAACGCTCCAACTCAGAGTCACTAATGGTTACTTAAATCGCTCCTTAGTACAGAATTTGTATGGTGATTTTTTACTAAAGAGCAATTAAGTAACCATTAGTGACTCTGAGTTGGGGCGTTAGCTATGCAATCTGTGTATGTGACACTTCGAACTACTTTGAACGTGAGAGTGGGCACTCTATTCCCTAACTATGTTAGTCTATATTCCATGATTATATTATATACCTACCAGTATTCTCGCTCTACGATTGAAATACCGTTATTCATTTTTTAAGGGTTACTCAGTGCTCTATTGACACCACTGAAGTAAACAATGATATTATTTTCTTTTAGAAATGTATTTATTGTAACACAGTAGGTACAGGCAGAATAATAATTTTAGCTCTCTTTATTTCTTCACTGTGTAAATAAAGTTTACATATCTACTTACAGCAAATCTCAGATCTCTATTTGCGTGCAGTTTTCTTAAAATGTTAATATTCGTTGTATATTTCAAAATACTGTTACTTTTCTAAATGTTTATGTTATACAAAGGTATTAGGTATAATTGTGATGTAAGCATACGACGTCTAGAGAATTAGATTGATCGATGGAAGATTAAAAGTCCAGTGCCAGATTTATATTTTGTAACAGTGTAGGCCAATTTATTTCCGCCGCCCCATGTCCCTTCCTAAAATAATAATTTTCTATTCATAGTAAGGAAGGCACTGAATTAGTCACTAAGAAAGTGCGTAAAAAAAAATTCTTCTGAAATTTGCCGCCCCTAGGACGCTGCCGCCCCTAGGCCGCGGCCTATACGGCCTATTGACAAATCCGGGCCTGGCTTTAATCAATTGGTTTTTAAAAATACGACGGTTTTTACATGATTAAAGCTTTAATTGGATTGTGAATGATAAAAACTTATAACAGTACAGTTTACCAACTGACAAGGCTCGACTGAACAATTATCTCTAGAAAAGTAAAAGCTATTTAGGAGAAAGAAGAGCTTCACCATTCCGTAGAACTATTGCCTAATCAGCATGATATAAAACCACTTAATTTCTCACGTAGTTCATAATGGCCGACATAAAGTGATCAATCAAAGGAAAATACTATATAGCCAAATAGGCACACGTTTATCTTTATGGGTAACGTCTCTCTTTTTGCGAGGGTAAGCAATAGTTTAACTACTCTCTATAATTCTATACAAGAATTGATTTATTTTGTTACAAATCTGCATAGTAAATATGATTCTAAACCAATCGATGATTCATTGGGTCAAGAAACTATGGATTCTTTATTTAGAGCCATTCGTTCTCTTAATGTTCTTTACAGTGCATTGCTACTGATCTGTTACTGTCCTGATAAAGGTTACTCACGGATGGATGGAGTGTCTTCTGTATGGCAAGGTCATAAGGATCTTCCATATAAAGTATATAGTAAGTTATATGTATGAACAATAACTGCCTCGTCGATAGTCCATTTATCGAGGAAGGCTATAAGCTATATAATATCATATATTTTAATAGTTAGTTTTTTCCACAAATTAACGCAGATGAAACTGCGCGGCACAGCTTGTTTATAAATATAGACAGAAAAAGAAAAATATTATGTACAGGTTCGTCCTTGTTGTGATTTAATGACTGGTATAGATTATTTTAAATTAACAATTATACTTTCCCAAAACCTCGTTTGTGGTGTCTCTGAAGGCTGGTGTAATAATGACGTGGGCAATATCCTGGCTTAGTGGGTACACTGTTTTAGACATTTATAACTCCTTTTCCGAAATTATTTCTTATTGTTTGTGTTTGATAAAATCCTTATCCTAATCCATAATCTCTTTATAATAAAATTAATATTAATTTTAAATGTGAAATTTTAATCTATACTAATATATAAAGAGGAAAGATTTGATTGTTTGCATTGAATAGGCTCCGAAACTACAGAACCGATTTGAAAAATTCTTACACTGTTGGAAAGCTACACTATCCCCGAGTAACATAGGCTATATTATATTTTCAAAAAATTAGGGATCCTTAATAAAACTCCAATAATGTAACCCAAGGTGTGAAAAATAAAGAAAACCGAAGCAAAGCGAGGGCGGTTACTCGTAACTTATAAATAAAAAAATTAAAGTGTGTTTTTGACGATGTACGGACTGCGTATGTTTGTTACTCTACAAAAACTACTCGACGGATTTTCATAAAATTTAGCACACAGATAGACCATGTGCTGTCATATCTAATACGAGTAACCGCCCTCGCTTTGATTCGGTTTTCTTTTTTTTTACACCCTGGGTTACATTATTGGAGTTTTATTAAGGATCTCTAATTTTTTGAAAATATAATATAGCCTATGTTACTCGGGGATAGTGTAGCTTCCAAACAGTGAAATAAATTTTTAAATCGGTTCAGTAGTTTCGGAGCCTATTCAATGCAAACAAACAATCAAATATTTCCTCTTTATAATATTAGTAAAGATATAGGGTTTTTATTATCCCGAAAAATGCGAAGCTTAACTTAATGTACTCATGATTTTTTTTTATTTCACGGCATGATCACTGCGAGATAATGGTCGAAGTATCGGTAATATACAAAAATCTTGATTCCTAGGATTTGTAAAGGCAATCCATACCTAATTCAACCCCCATAATATCTAACCATAACAAATTCCCATAGATTTACAGTGGCGCAAGCAAATCAATAAATCTATGTAATGGCTTTTCAGGGCGTTCAGGCGGACTGAATGCGTTAGTCAGTGCGATTATGCAACATGTCAGACTGCAGTGAGCCGTGGAATATTCTGACCGCCATTTTGTTTCTTTGTAAATGTCTATTCCAGACATTAAAGTATTATTATTAGTGTATAGAACAGACACCGCGATCATCATGTATGTCCCAATGCATTGGCGCCATATGGCTTCAATCTTCAATGGATTCGTTCCATTTTGAAAGGAGAACGGGGCTCAATTTTGAAAATCGAACCTCCCGGGCTGGATACACATTTTGTTCGAGATGTCTGTTCTATGACATCATACTTCAATGATTCCAGAATGTTTTCTATGTAAAATTATTGGTTTCTAGTGCAGAAAGGTTTTCCAGCAGACCTGCTATTAGAGAAGTAACAGAAAGATAAATAGCCTGAACACAATCCTATTAAGATGAAAGGTAAGGGGATAGTTTAGGTATGCTAAGATGTCACCTGAGAACGGATTTATGTAAATTCATCCCCTAAGGGATAAAATAGGGGTTGGAAGTCACTTTCATACAAACCAACTTCGTCAGTTTTATAGTTATAAATACGAAAATATTTATGTATGTTTATAGTTATGAATAAAAGTTAACATTAATATATTTTTTGGAAAATAATCCCTTAAAGGGGTAATTTAGAGGGTGCAAGTTTACTAACTTGAAAACTTCGTCAGTTTTGAAGTTAAAAGGGTGAAAATTTATATATTAGCTCAAGGTAAAGTTTAATACTTTATCTTTATCATTGATATTATATTACATTCCTAGGATTTACAAAATTCAATGATTTGGTTTGTATTGTGTCATTAATTGTCATGATTTAGACATTTTCTGAAGGAAGATTTATCACAAGATTGTTAAAGTGTACAATACTTCAACGTTAACTAGTTCTTGTTTAATAAATATATTTAAATTTTAATAAATTTATAATAAATAAATAAATTTATAATTATGTTTCTTTTGTTTTGGCCTTCTTGAAATGGTTCATATAAATGCACTCTGATAATAAAAGGTTGAGTATAACTGGATTACCATAATTATGTCAATGATAAACTGGAAATACGCAGCTATAAGACGCAGTATCGTAAGTCTACGTGTCTCCGATGTAAGACGCAATAAAATTATAGATACGAAGACGTTTTCAAGTAATAAAGACGTCCAATCAAAACAATTAAAACAATCTGTGTTTGTTTAAAATTAACGTTAAGCGGGTGCTACAATGGGAATTTTCAGTGCATTATACCACTGTAAAATTAATTAGAAAGAAAGAAAAAGCATTTACTCGAAGGAGCAAAGCACGAACAAAATCTAAGAGTGTCATCCCCTTATTCATAAAAGCAAGCAAAGATAATGAAGTGTTTAGTCTCTGACTTATGAAAAACGACAAAACGTATGAAAATATCCATTATCCATAAAATAACTTTTATGAGTAAGGCCATAACACCGTTAATCTTAAAAAAAAGAAACAAAAGCAGTAACAAATGATGTCTGCTGCAGCAAGGCCTTCGGAATAGATATGTCCCTATTTGATCTTAGGATCCTTTTGAAATCTACCGTCCAAAACAGTAAAACTTATCTGAGCGATTCAAATTTTTTATACTAGCTCACTTCTCATGACTTTCCCCGCATTTTAAGGATCATAACTACCCTATATCTTATTCCGGATCATGGTCTACTTTTGTAATAAATTTCATCAAAATCTAGATAGTAGTTTTTACGAGAAAGAGTAACAACCATCCATACATCCTTACAAACTGTCACATTTATGATATTAGTAAGAAAATCACAACAGTTGTTAACTTCTAAAACTGAAATGGTTATTTTAGTAAAAGAACCGTCGATTACAACTAATCGATGCGTTCGGACTTTGAAGTTTGAACACGTTTCTGGCGCCGCCATCTTTATTTTTGGTTTTGGCGCCTTTTGTTTAAATTAAGACTGTCATTTGATTTGAAGGAAACCTCCGGAGAATTATAGAACATGGAATTTTTAGTTGACGAAACATTATTTGTCATCATAAAAATTTTTGCTTTTTTATCTTATTTAAATTTAATAATTTTACTGTTTTAATTCGATAAGTGATTGTAAACTCTTTCTGTGAAAAATTTAAGAAATGATTTTCGTGTAGGTTTTCTTTTATGATGATAGTAAGCGCGGGCTGGCCTTCGAGCCTTTACTGGTCTCTCCTCTTGAGGAGGTCTAGAGCATACTCCACCACGCTGCTCCAATGCGGATTGATGGAGGGGTTAGGGGCCAACCCGAGCGTCGAATGTTTTTCACGCCACTCGAAGGCCTCCGACATGGCTTAACGACTGTTAGCTTACGATAACAACCGGGACCGTTGTTGCTTTGTCGATCATTTAGGATCGATACAAGCAGCCGGGCTATGTGCGCTTCATATGAGGGTAACATACATATACCTATTACAAAACATTACCCTTTCGTCATCAATATGTTGGTATCGTTCATCTGATGGTGCTGAAACTTTGTTGAGTTGTTTTTGGCACTAGCGCGTAAATTTCCCACATAGTATCGTCAAAGTGTAGGTGGCGTGAGCAATAAACTAATATACTAGGCGTGAGGATATCGGATAATTCGAGATTTATTAGTCTATTATAAGAAAAAATATAGAGGAGAGTAAGTAAATGTGGGCTAGTGCTTTAATATGGGCTAGTAACAATTCTCGAAAACCTGCAATCGAAAGATGCAACAAATGACGTTCGTCTATCGTATTCATTCGCTCTAACATCACACTCACTCATTCTCGTCATTCGCGCGCGAGGTGTCGCCAGTGTGGGCCATACTTGTCTTGCTGCTGTGGAAAAACTTTCTGCGGTACTTATCAATGCGTTATTTAATTAATGAAAATTAGGTGTAAATATTGTAACTATGTGTTTTATTGCAGAATATAAGTTTAATTGTATGATTTTTGGTCGATGTATTGCTTGCTATTTATGATTTGTAAAATACACGATCAAGTTGATTTTAGTAAAGAATTTTGAATATGGGCTATGACTATGGTCCTGAATATGGGCTAGCCCAATAGAGGTAGAAAAGCTGCTGTGGCCTCGGTTATAACTTCGTCTCCATATAAAAATGACCTTATTGAAACAAATAAGAAGAAAATTGAAAAATAAAATAAAACAAAAGATAAGAAACCCAAGCAAAAAAAAAGAGGTATACGAAATAAGAAAGCCAAGACCAGGGACGAAAGTGAAGGTGAAGAAGATATCCAATTTGATTCAGATAGTGATTTCTATTTATAATTGTTATTTTATACTAGTTTATATTTATAATTATTATTTTCGTACAATTTAATATAAGTTTTTACTTGTAGCCCATATTTCAGTACCTGTTCCATATTTAGCATCTATTTTGATATTTTGTTTAATGCTCAGTTTAATAATATATTATATTAATTAAGAATATAAAATTGTTACGTAGCTCTTTAAAAATGTATGTGTGATTATTTTAACGTCAATAACTGGTTAATTTTTTAATAGTTTTTTATTTTTGAGGCAAAAACAAAATGGTAGCCCATATTTGGTTACTTTCCTCTACTACCGATTTTTCAACATTACTGCAATGCCTATGTCGGAACAAATGTTTCTTTCTTTCTTACTAGCGTTCCCTATATCCTATTCCAGGTCATGGTCTATCTTTGAGATATATTTAATGAATTCAGCAATTTTTGCGTGAAACCGGTAAAGCGGAGTGCAAAGCAGTAGTAAAAATTAAAAAAAAAATCATTTGATCTATGAATGTTATGTATTATAATAGCTTTTTACAAAACACTAGTAACCACCTTCATTTTGCTTTAGTTTTCGTATAGAACCTCTATTTTTAACCCACTTTTCGACTGTATTTTTTATGTTTGTTAGATTTCAGCGAGATCTGACAATGGCATCCATTTCAAAAGCATTTAAGTCAGTCTTTTTGCATTAAGTATGTGCGCGATAAATGGACGAATAACTCATTATGACGCCAACCGATTTCGATGATTCTTTTTTTGAAGTCGGTTTTTTTTGTTAAAATTTTAGATTTTTTAAATAAAACAAAGCCTGTGTTACAAAGAAAGGAGTGAAATAATTTTTGAAATCGGTTCAGTCGTTTTCGAGTTTATCCATTACAAACAAAAAACAAATCTTTCCTCTTTTTAATATTAGTATAAATTATAATTGCTTACTTAAATTACACACTCTCGTTCACTCTTTGCACCGATCCCCAAGAAAATTTCCGCATCTTTTTTCCGTATACGCTAAACTGGTTAACACTGCCGGTGTTGCCAGCAATTTATGGAGTAATTTATCTCGCCGTATTGGCAACTTTCTTATTGATTAACTGGAAACATTGACATGTAAATTTGCAGGTATTTAAATGGTCAATTGTAGGTTATAAGACTGGTGTTAAATAAGATCGTTCATTATTAATTATTGACACTTTTGCAGTGCTATTTCTAATAAAAAAGAAAACAAAAAGGAAATGAAAATTTTCTCTAAAAGTATGTCTTGTCTATAGATACTAATATTATAAAGAGGAAAGATTTGATTGCTTGTTTGCATTGAATAGGCTCTGAAACTACCGAACCGATTTGAATAATTCTTTCACTATTGGGAAGCTACACTATCCTCGGGTGACATAGGCTATATTATACTATTTTTTTTACTATTTTCCCGAAGTGAAACGAGGGCAATTTCCTAGTGAGTTATAAATTAAAAGAAACTTTTTGTGTATTAATGCATTTAAAGGTCTGTTCTTTATTTTGTTCGTATTTTTATTTGGAACTTATTGACGACCTTGTAAGCCTAGTCGAAGGGTCCTGGGTGTGATTTCTGGCCGGAGCTGACATGAGAAGGATAAATTCACACGTCGTGATTTCTCATTTTATGTATATCAATGTCGGTATATAGATAGGAAATCCTGCAAAATTGTATATGTATTATTATTTAAAAAACATTTATTAAACAAACGACAATGTAGGTTATCATTAGTAGGTAAGCAATAATATAAAATGTTGCTAAAGTTTTATTTTTTCTTTTATATCTATTATAGTTCGAAATATCTATTAACAGGGAGGTTAGTCAATAACAGTTCCTAAAATATAATTTTCAAATTATTCCTACATTACGCATTTTAATTTATGTTACGTATCACATTTATAAAATACAGAAACGTTTAAAATCATGTTTACGTTTATATTGAGAGCGGTTCACTTCGCATAAAACGCTGAGATGTTCAAAATTAATAAATAGCTCAACACACCTCTTATCATCATGAGTCACTCATCTCTATATTATATATGTCAGTGTCATGAGGCCTAAGATAAAGATAAAAACTGACCAAGTGTCTGCCAGGCTACGCGGAATTTAGGGTACCGTAGCTCATCGATTTATTACTCATTAACTGAAGCTATCCTAGGCATTATAGTTTTCCTTTTAAATTCATTATAATAGCTAATGCCGTGAAGTTTCACAGGTCTAACACCTACCTACCATTACCTAGCTACCATTTCAGCTAAATGCAGGAACGACGACATTTGACTCTAACCAAAATTAGCACTTGAAAGCCGTATATTTTGCAAACGGAGCCCTGAATCCAAAAATGCTCTTAGCACACCCAAAATATTTGAAAGACTTTTCCAACAATACCCTAATAGGGTTATGTGGGATAACCCTACACGTTGGGATAGATGAAAAATTCATCCCCATCCAAAAGGGTATGACAAACATTTTTTTAAGATTTTATTTTACAACTTTGTTAACGTAATATAGATGTATAGCGCCAAATAACAGCTTTCTATCTTAGCTCTAAGAGTCTATGCGCTACGCTCTGCTAGGTTCCGTTTTGACTACGGAACCCCAAGCTCTGTCATGCTCGTATGTTATATCATACAAAACAGCACCGATGAAACGGTCGCATACAGTTTTTTTCTAACAAAGCGAACGGAAGCCATTTTGGCATTAGTCCAAATGCGACCGATGCCGCGATGTGCCATTTTCTGGCCCATGTTTATTGAGATAGATAGCTAGACGGTTTACTATAGTCCATTTTTTTTTAGATTACTCCTAGGTAGTAAACAATCTAATGGTGTATCTTATCATGATTTGTAATTAAAAATAAGGCTGAGTAATTAAAAATAAATCTTCTAAAAATAACTTCAACCGATTGCATAATTAGGGATAACTCAAAAAGTACTTCTTAGATCTCGATTAAATGGGACCACATGACAAGCAGCAGCTTTCGAATATAAAAATAATCATGAAAATTGGTACACCCAGTAAAATCTTATTAGGTAACACATAAAAAATACAGTGGAACCTCTACGCTAGCAATAATACTTCAATGGGAACCTCCTCCTTTTTTTGAAGTCTGTTAAAAATGAAAAAAACTTAAAGACAAAATATCATTTATGTAAAAGTAATTTCTGCTTACTATTTTTTTTTTAATTATTATAAATTAACTGTGGTTTTGTGCGTTACTGTTAGCAGTTACTGTAAATGATCAGTCATTTCGTTTTTAGCACCCGATGTAAAGAGGGTGTTTCAAGCTTCACTTGTGCGTCTATGCTTGTGCCACACAAACGTTCTTTAATCTACATATAATATTATAATACTAATAATAAAGAGGAAAGATTTGATTGTTTGCACTGAATAGGCTCTGAAACTACTGAACCGATTTGAAAAATTCTTACACTGTTGGAAAGCTACACTATCCCCGAGTAACATAGGCTATATTATATTTTCAAAAAAATTAGGGATTCTTAATAAAACTCCAATAATGTAACCCAAGGTGTAAAAAATAAAGAAAACCGAAGCAAAGCGAGGGCGGTTACTCGTATTAAATACTAGTGGATAGCCAGCGTGTTCACTACGCTAAAAAATTTTCTAATGACAATGACAGATCAGTGTTGACAACCAGACAGTGTTGCGTCATCTCCACATATTATCTTCAAATTGTTGTATGGGAAAAGTGGAAAATCGACTTTATCAATGAACCGAATGTGCCTAATGCATTGTTTTAGTAGTCTCAAACCACCTTCAGATTATTGCCTTTCAAATGAAAACATTTTGAGGCATATCGCTTAGATGGTTTTAGACATAAAGGTACAGACACCAGCAGCAGCAGACAGAGGTACGGTTTATAGACATAAAGGACATCCATACAATTTTTTTTGTGTTTTATATATGTAGATTATGGAACGTTTTTGTATCGCGCCCGAACTCTTTTGCTGACTGTACATAGTATCAAACGAGGTACAACGGTCCATTTGTTACGCCTGTACTCTGCAGATAAGCTGCAATGCGTATAAGTGTATGTGAGTTATTAGTATTGAAAATTTAATGACCCAAAATTTTATTATCCACAATCTGTGCTTGAAACTGGATGGAAAATAATCTCAGAAATAAAGGATTTTCAAAATTATATCTAATTTTGTACACATTAAAATAAAAACTACCTATTTATACAACACGCGATCTTGAATAAATAAAAACCCATTACAATGAGTCATTAACTAAATATGTTAATAGGTATAGCAATTGCTGAGAAGTTTAGGTGGCGCCTAACTCTTAAATAAACTTAGTAATTCTCACTAAATCTTAAAATAATTGACTTCTCACTGAGATTTCGAAGAAGCGAAGTATTTGAGTGAGTTGCGTAAAACTAATTTCGTCCTTACTTTTGTCAAAGCTATTTTATTATTGCTCGTGGTTTTATTCGGTGAAATGAGACATCACAGTCGTTTTTTTAATAACCAAGGTCCAATGTTACATTTTAAAAATAAAACTTGACTTTTTGGTACAGACTTGACTTTTGGTGCAGACTTTTTGTGCTTTGGTTGATTTGTTGTTGTATTATTTTATTTGGTGTACTACAATAAAGACTTAAATAAATAAATACAGTTACATAATGAAATATGTATACAAACTTCCTTAAAAAGGAGACTGGGATGTTTTCTAACAATCTTGGGCTAGAAGATCGAAAGAAGATGAAAGTATGCTAGTTCAAAGCTTATAAATTATTAAGTTATCCGTGAAAATCGAATCGGATCGGATCGAAAATCTGTGAGAAAAATCGCTCCGGATCCACCGAATCCGATCTCTCTCCAGTCTCCACTGGTGGTCAGTTGAGACGAAAATTTTCCCATCTGACTACTGGAGGTCAATTGGGAGCGATTCATTCCTAATTCATCACCAGTTATGAAGTGGGAAATTTTTTGTCTCAACTTACTACCGGTGGCCTTTTGGAACAATCTTACCACTGGTAGTTAGTTGAGACTAAAAATTTCCCGAAAAAAAATAAAAAACAAAACTCGTAATCGGCCCATTCTTTTAGGAGCTACGATCACACAAATAGACATACACATAGAACTTATAACTCTTATATTACACCCCTTTTTGCGTCAGGGGTTAAAAATATTCTAACATAGCAATGTACTTCTATAAATACGTTACAGAGATATAAACAAACAAAGTGCAGTGTTAGTTTTATTGGTGCGTATTAATTCAGTTTAGTGCTAGATAAGACACCTGTTGATTTAATTATAGCTCCCGATGTGGAACTCTATCCTAAATCAAAGCTCAGAAGTGTTTGGATTTATAGCCGGAGAATCGCCGGAGATATTTTTACGGCTACACATTTGGCTAAGTTGTGTTAGAAACATACGGGTTTGAATTATTAGCGTGTGATTTCATCTACATCTATATTTGTCACATAATTCTGCTACAGATTGATGTCTTAAAGTGGAAGATATTTGAGAAAACTCTATTTTACGATTACTATTATATTATAATACAATAATTTTTAGTCAATTTGTTTATTTGTCTGACTGTCTGTTTGTCTGTCTGTCGGTGAGCTTTTTCTCCTCACTCTTTAGAGGCTCTACAATGTATGTAACATTGTACATAAAAATTGTACATAAAACACGTATGTTTTCAAAACTCGCCGTGCAATGCCAAAATTCAGTACCTATGTTTTTGATACCGCTTAGTAGCAGTCTCATCGGAGATCATTTTTCATTATTTTACAACCTTTTTTTTTAACGTTCGGGGACCAGCGATAAAGATGAAAGATAATACTAAAGCGGATTGAAGTGTTAATTCTATGACTATTACTTCTGATGATTCGCTGTTTTATTGAGGAAATAATTACTTCTAATTCGAATATCCGAATAGAGGCGCGTATGATTAGATTTTTTATGTAACTAAGCCGGCAAACGAGCTGACGATCCACCTGATGGTTATAAACTATCGTCGCCCTTGGACACCAGCGACAATAAAAGTACAATATAACCGATGCGTCACCGGCCAAGAAGGAGACAAGAAGAAAGAGAGAGAGATTTCGGATTGGATATAATGAAATTGTAATAAACTACTTTTTCAGTTTTTTTTTTCAGTTTAAACGATAAAAACGAAACTACTAGACCAAATGAGTTGAAATATGATACTGTGCTATTTTGTAACCCAAAGATGAAGGTATAAAGAAAACAAATTAATTTTGAAATTTTTTTTTAACTAAATCAAAATTAAAAAAGAACTGTTTAGCGAACCATACCCTGTGCAATTCAAATGTAATTATTGTAAGAATCTTAAATATATTTTTGTTATAATTCTGCTATGGATAGTTTGAAAATTATACAAGAAAGAACGAAAATTGACTATCCGCACCGTTATCTCCGTAACTACTGAGGCTAGAATTTTGAGAAAAATATTATACAGAAAATATTTCTTTACTTATGTACAGGAAAACCTATAAGAAGTCTATGGTCTTAAAAAAGGGTAGAAATAACTAAAATAACTGTAAGTACATAATCGACGTACGGGACCCTTTCCAAAGTCAAAGTCTGTCAAGTTTATTTATATAGTAAATAACAGCCCAGCTTTGCTTCGGATACCTAAATTTTAATACTAACACATAAAATATTTTTGGTTTAGTTAAATTGTTTGTAATCTGTCTTTGTGTTTTAAGCGGAAACAAAAAGAAATTAAACATGTGACACGTACCTATCTATTTTATAACAGACGGTAAATTAATAGTCAGAAATAGTATTTCTCTTAATCATTACTCTTAAACTTAGATACATAATTATTTAGCTTTCAGTAGATAATGGAATAAAATTATAAAACTTTAATAACTAAAGCTCATAATACGATCTTCATAAAATTCGTTCGTCGTAGTTAAATGTGGAAAATGATAGCTATTAAGCTTTCTAAGATTATATTTTTAGCGACTTTACTGGCTGACACGGCTGACTCTTTTGATTGGTCACAGTCTCACAATACATGGTTTCTTATTTATGTCTACAACTAATGAATTTAGGAATGATAACAATAAATATGTAAATTAGTTTTTAGATAATTGCTTATATCTTATAAATCACCTTAAGCTGACCTGTAAAAAGGAGTCTAAGGAGTAAAGGAGTCTGCTAGGTGTAGCTTGTTATGTAATTTATACATAACAAGGTATACCTTTAAGACTCCGAAAGGTAACTGTTTCTTTTACACAAAACATTTGTTTATTCAACAAACGTAAATATGAACCTGTTAAATACATTTCAATAAGTCCAGAACACAATGAGTCATCACGTTATAAATATATCTAAACATTTTAAACACAAATGTAGGGTGTCGAGTCGACCGACGCATTTTCCACGACATGTTTACTCTTGACATTTTATTTTGTCCCAGTTCAAATTTGGTGTGCAACGTAACGCGTATTGACGTCAAGCAATCGTTGCGGTGGCGTCATTACACCATGACGCTACTCTCATTCATGTTCGAAAAAAATGCGTTGTTAACACTTGTCTAACGTTAGACGAGTTGCCAAATTTACCTAAAAATAGGTCTTTATTTCAACATCTTCGTACGCTTTATTTTCGTGCACTTTCGTTGTGTTTTGGTTTGTTTAATCTTATGTGTACATCTGGAGGGCAAGCTTCTAAGATGTACTTGAGCTATAGAAGCGCCCTGTCGATACTATGGAGTCCCTTTCTCGTGTCGCGTCAGCGGTATGTTGGACCGGGTTCATATTAGTTATGTCGAACCACAGATTACCCCCAATAGATACCGCTTCAGTGAAATTTTCTTAGTTTGAACTCACAAAATTTGGCGGAAGGTGCGGCTTGCGGGGGACATCAAAATGCGCTGTGATTGGCTATTTCTAATTCATACTTGATCTTGACGGATCAGTATTGGTCGAAATTAATGTCGTGAACATGCAAATGCAAGTACGTGTTGGCGCGCGTCAGTTGCCTTGTATGCGGTATCTATTGGGGGTAATCGAACCAACCGGTCCACTCCCGCTGATTTGGTCCCCAATTTCTACGGCTGGGTCCCTCTAGGACCCGCCCCAACGTTCGCGTTAAGCTGTAAAGGCCAGTAGGGCCAACAGCAACTACTCATCCGAAACAAAAAAAGGAAATGTAAGCAATAGAGCAGAAACAATATTTATAGTAACGTGCGGCACTTGCATAAGAATTGTTTTGACAAAGCTATATAATGTTGCTGTGTAAATTGCAGATTCAATAAAGTTTCGGCTTTAGATTCTGAGGAACCCTAAAAATATTCAAAAGGGCAAATTTCATTACGAGGAATACTTTAAATTCAGTGAATAATAAAATGGGAATCCCAAAGGTCGAAGGTAAAAGGTACATCAACTTTTCTCCAAATATGTAGGGGTAACCATATTATAATAATTTTCCTTTTCCTTAGTATCTGTTACAAAATTTTGAAGACGTTATAATTTGTTATATTATTTGATGTGCAATATAAATTAGGATGTTACCACGTCCCAACATATATATTATTTACTTAAAAGTTGCAAAATTGAATACCATTTGTACCATCAAACATACTTTTGGGCTTGTCATGTGGTCCCACTTAAAGAGCGAGATCTGGAGTAGTTTTTGAGTTATCCCCAATTTTGAAGTTGGTTATTTTGTGTCAAGCATTATATATTATTTTATAATATTATGTATTTGAGGCGAAAGTGTAATGGGGTTTTACTAGGGTTATTTCACTCGTAATAACGTATAACATTCAGAAAAAGCTTAAAATATACAAAACATCGTCACTGTTGGAAGGGTTGGTACACTATTTAACCAGTTAGAGCCAGCCACTGGAAATCGCTTCATCAAATAATTTTAATTGCCTCCAATTAAATGCCGTAAAAAAATTATACATTTAGTTATTTTCTTGAGACATATTAAACTGATTGAAAATTGCTAATCCCGGGGTTTTTGGACAATTTGTTGTTAATCAAAAAGAGTTTTCTTTTAAGGGGTCTTTAATCTTCATGTAAATATGACTGTGAACTGTTTTCATAACAAAATTCCACCGTAAAGTACAATACAGCGACTCAACAAAAACATGTTAACAAAAAAGTGTTAACACTATCGAATAATGAATAAACACTGTACAGTGTACAAACGAGGCACACGAGTGTACGAACGTCCATGTTTTTAAACACTCATGGCGACCGCAAGCTTCGGCGGTCAGAATAATAGATTATCATTAACTGTATCTATTGACATGATTGGCTTATAATGGAGGTTTCTAAATATTTCTAACGCGTTAATTTCTTTGATAATAACCGTTCAATTAATTGAACAATCGTATTGTTCAGTTGCATTACCGTCTGTGATGGTTGTTGCGGAATTATGGGTCTTGTTTTCGTGTATTGATTTCAATGATTTTTGTTGGTCATGCTGTTGATTGAAGATTCTTAGGAATTTTTTAGCTGCGCAATTTTCAATCGTGATATTGTAGTGCTAGTTACAGTTACCTGTTGCATTATCTAATCTAGCGGGAGATCGCCTGTGCTTGAAGTCTTAACCGAATGTCTTTCAGCACCAAAAGGATATAATTATATCAATAAGAAAAACCACTAATCTGCACTTGATCAAAATTGTGGAGTCATCTTATGGTTTCTTCAATTTTAGGGAAATAATGCCCAGCAATGGTTTTTTAAGATAATAAATATTTGTAATAGTAGTTTTGTAATAGTAGGTAGGTATTTCACTTGAATAGCAAGAAATGTCAGATATTGAGTAATTAGAGTTGGTAATGGGTAACAAGGACAAAAAATAAAAATGTAGTTTGACCTCCTTGCCATCCTTGTTATGTATCTTAATTAACCGAATAATTAACGACGTGAAATGAAAAAGGCGCGCCCTATCAACATAATTAACATTTTATTCATTACGTTTTCCTTTCTTGTAAGAAGTCTAAAATTAGAATAAGTTTTACATATATCTCTGAAAGGTATTGTTAGATATGGGCTAGGTTGGTGGCTTTTAGGGGGATAAATCCTAATAATATCCAAATGTTATACTATCACTTTATACTATGGTGTGGAGACGTACGGACATGACAGACCTATAAGCGTTATATTTTGACTACGGAACCCTAAAAAGGTATATAAAATGTCGATTTTAATACATGTTAAGCGATGTTATTGGTCCTTATTGAGCGCTATTTCGCCAAAGTCAGTTATTTGTTTTTGGGTACATTTTTTAAATAATTATCCCACTATATACCTCAACTCAGGTCATACAACCTATTCTCTCGTAAAGTCGTAAAGAACTATAATTTATTCTGTGCTGCTATTTACAACTGAACGATACACATTCTGATTAAAGTCTACTGTCCTATTGTGTGACATCTATAAATCAAACCCAGTAATTACTCCGAAACTGAATGGGCAGCGATAAATCACAATTTCGTCAGCGATTACGTCGCTTTAGGATAAAGTTGAACGAATTAATTCGTTCGGAATCATTTATTATAGTTGACGAAATGTTAATTTAATTATAATTGATTATTGAAAGGTCCTGTACATTAATAGATATTTTTTTCCGAAAAAAACGAAATGCGAAAAATTCTAATTCTTTTATGCTTGACTTGAACGTGCGCAAAATAGATGGCGCTCAATATCTTCCACCTAAAAATATCGCAACTTCAGTGGAAAAAAGGCATAAGATGAAAAATGCAATTTTATAGGAGAGCAATAAAACTGTTCAAATATCAGTAAGTAGTCAAAGGAATTTACATTACGATTTCTTGTACAAACCGTCAAGATTAATGATAAAAATTTGAAAAAAAAAATAGAGAGCATAGAGCAGCTTTTGTCCCTCTTTCAATCATATTAATAACTAAAATTCAACGTTAGACGACTTATGCTTTTTTTCCACTGAGGGTGCGATATGTATAGGAAGGATATGAAGTATAGAACCATTTATTAGTAAGTAGGCGATCAGTAACAATCCAGTCCAACCAATATACAAAGGTACTCTAAGTAGGTATCCTATCCTACTTAAATATTATAAATGTGAAAGATTGTATTATTTTGAGAAATACATTCTTAAACCGGCTTTATGGATGTTAGTGACTCTTTCACGAAAAACTGCTGAACGGATTTTTATGAAATTTAGTACATAGGTAGAACATTATCTGGAATAAGATACCTACGTTTAGGATAAATATTATCAGGAAAAACTTGGGTAAAGCCGCAGGCGCGGTAGATACAGCGAACAAATGAAGATTGAACGTCCTCTTCATCCAGTTATCAGTAGGATGCGCCATGACTTACGCCCCAACTCAAAGTCACTAATGGTTACTTAAATCGTTCCTTAGTAAAGAATCACCATACAAATTCTATACTAAAGAGCAATTTAAGTAACCGTTAGTGACTGTTGGGGCGTAAGAGAATTTGCCCAGGACTATCTACCTATCATTTTGGTATTGTTGGCACTTGACGAATGCATATCAGTTTTACTTAATAAAGTTTGTAAAATCGTCCAAAATTGAGGAAAGAATTGGTGAATAGATAGAGCTTCATTTAATACATTTTGTCAAACTTTCTGTACATCGATAGATCGATTAAGAAGCTTAAAATTTTTGGTTGATTGGTTGTTATAATCTGATTATAATAATCAGTTTTTAAATTTGTCTGGTTTACTCGTAAAGTATCATAACTCGATGGTTTTTAAAACTTCACACTGAACTCCGAGTTAAAAAAACGCGACATTTACTCGACGACATCATTAATATTTAAATACAGTTTTACAAGCTCAAACTGATAATCATGTAACTGGTTACAGTAAATTAAAATGTCAATTTAAGAGGAATTTTAGTAACCCTAAATGGTATAATTGCTGGTTTATGCATTTGGGTCGCATGCTTATTGTTTTTTTGTACCTTGATATTTTCCTTTTAATGGGACAGCAATATTTCCTAAGAAACTATGTTGATATGCTTTTTGAATATGTAAAGGTGAAAAAGGGTATGTTTATCATCATCCATCCAAATGGATCCATCTAAATCCATCTGGAGAGAAAAGAACTGAAGACCTTTGCTGACTGGAAAATAAGTTCCACTTCGTTGTTAATTTTAGAAACTCTTGGGGATAGCTTGCCAAGTATAGACAGGATTAAACTGGATCAACTGGATGATTACGAGACTAGTGCCATCCGAACCCAACACTGTCCCGACCAAGAACTTTATATACACCAGATGTTTATGTAGTCCTGCGCCCTATCATTGGTCAAAATTGTTCATCTAATATCACGTAATCCGTCTTCATAGATACCTCTTTGAAGCTTGTCTTTCAGGTTAATATCTATATACCAGTATAATTCTTAGTTACAATCGTTGATCTGCTGGGTGCACGAGCAACTATGGTTTTGCTTTAGCCATTTCCACTTAGAAATAAAACGTGATTCAATACACAAAATTTCGAATTTTGTTTGCATTGTATCGCATCAGTTCTCTTTCCAATTTCATAATTGACTTTTTATTATAAAGACTTTATAGTTTGTAATAATAGAGATGTTGCACAAAAGTTTTCCATGTGAAAGTTTATACATTCAGGAGTTCAAAAACCGCTACCAGTATTTATATTATCATTACAATCATAATTAATTATATCCTAATAATCATTACAATATCGTATGACGCTACTCAATCCCCTTTTAACCATCTCAAATACTCCAAAATTTTGAGTCTTTGTATTATTATGTAATAGAAAAAATCGACGCCGCTTGCACAATCTATTTCTGAAGTAAACTGAATGCCAATGCCAAGGAATGGTGTGTTACGCAATGCTCGTGTGAATGAATGGATTTAAACATTATTTTGGTTTCTCACTGATTTCTGTATCTACTGTAAACAGTCATGGAGACACCTTACTGTTATTAGTGGTTGAATAATCTCATTATTTGTTAATTTACTTCGCCTTATTGACTCGACTATAAATTAATTGCTGTTAAATCGCGCCCTCAGTGGAAAAAAAGCATAAGTCGTCTTACGTTGAATTTTAGTTATTAATGTGATTGGAAAAAGGGATAAAAGCTGCATATGCTCAATTTTTTTTCAAATTTTTATCATTAATATTGACGGTTTTGTGCAAGAAATCGTAATGTAAATTCCTTTGACTACTTACTGATACTTGAACATATTTTTTGCTCTCCTGTAAAATTGCCAATTTTCATCTTATGCCTTTTTTTCACTGAAGTATAATAGATACTCATAATGATAGTAAAAATGTAAGTAAGTTTTAAAACATTCAACTCTAACAGAATAGAAAATTAAATATAATAATTATCTGAATAAAACCAGATGTTCGTAACGCATGTTCATCAAAGAATATTATCAACATTTTAGTAGTCTGCACAGGACTGGCCCGACTCAACTGTTCTGAAATTTTTATTAGGCATGAAGCGTGACTTTACGACGTCATGGAAAGGATGTGAATTAGGACCATGGATGGAGCTTGTTTCCAATGGAAAGCTCCATCTATGGTCCAATATAAATAGTTTTTTTTACGTATTTGATATTTATTTCATAATATGTCATTTATTTATATTTTATATTTGTTAAAAATAGGTTTGGTAGTTGTAAAATCGTCCAAAATTGAGGAAAGAATTGGTGAATAGATCGAGCTTCATATAATGCATTTTGTCAAACTTTCTGTACATCGATAGATCGATTAAGAAGCTTAAAATTTTTGGTTGATTGGTTGTTATAATCTGATGAATCTGATTATAATAATTCATCAGTTTTTAAATTTGTCTGGTTTACTCGTAAAGTATCATAACTCGATGGTTTTTATAACTTCACACTGAACTCCGAGTTAAAAAAACGCGACATTTACTCGACGACATCATAAGTTTATTTAGTAGTCGCAGATAAGGGGGTCAAAAATATTTTTGTAGGTTTCCATACAAAGTATACATACATAATGTATTATGTTATCAAATAAAAAAATCGTTTGTTACGTTTGAAATTCGAAAATTGTAACAGTACTTTCCATTCAAAAAAAAAATTAATAAACGATCGAATATGAAACAATATAAGTAAATTAATTTCTATCTTGAAATCAACTATCAAGCACCTCAAATATAAAAGTATGATCTAATTTTGATCAAAAATTAATGTGTACAGCTTATTCGTTGATGAGTATGACTCAGATTCTGCTCAATCAGATCAAAGATTACAAATTAGCGGTTAAATGATTGTTAAGCTACAAAAACTCGGACTGACGTAAGGATCAGCTTAAAAAGTATTACGTAACTAATCTCTGTATCAATTTTCGATTTATTGTTGTTATTTATCTGACTTAAAAAAAGGTTCTCATTTCAGCTTTATATTTTTTATCTTTGTTACCTCAGAATTCCATCATTTAATAATCGATTTGATTTTTATTTTATTCCACAATGGTCCAAAAAATGCCGCCCATCAAAGTTCTTAACACAAAATACCAAAAATAACACATTGACGGTAAAAAAGAAAGCTTGAAGTCGCCATAACATTAAAATGCATGTTAAATTAAAAAAAAATTCACACGACTCAATATGAAATGATTTAAACATTATTATAATCCTTACCTAATTTATTTTAGACCTGGCACTTTGTATGAAGTAAAAAAATTAGGTACTTTATCGATTTCTCAAAACTTCAAAACAAACTTGTTTCCTTCCTAATTCTCACTATAATTATGACCATAATCCCAGCAAGATTCTTACAAGCGCAGTTCGTTGACTGATGACTTGTGGCTCGGTCACACAATGGGCTGTAACAAGATACATCATACTTCATTTGAATTCACGTTCGAAATGTCAGTCCAATTTAATATTGGCAGTATGATTTAGGTACAGGTTTTGTGACAGGTTACAAGAAATCGAGCGTTAAGCACATTAAGCTACGTTAGGGAAATTTTGTAATAAATAATAATTGTAGCGTGAAGGAAAACTCGCTGTCCCTTTTTGAGAATAATGAATGAACGTAGGGATCTGAGACTTGTCATGTTAGGGGGCACTGAATTTTTTTTAAACGCTTACACACTTATACCTCCTGCAGTAAGTTTTTACCTGTGTGGGTGTCATGGACGAAACAATTACAACACACTAGATGTTATTATGTGCGCCGCCCTGGTAAAAGGCGGCGGCGGCGCAGGAGGACATTTCGTCAGGGGTGGCGGCGCCGGTAGCGTGGATATTTTTAATTTTTTGAAGAAAGTCGTTATTTACATTGCTCATCATACTATGCAGCGTGAAAATTTAGCTATTTCTTCCTAATTTTTCTCATTTATACCTAATATCGGTTCATTTTGAAAATCATCGGCAATAAACCGAAAATACATATTTTTTAAATAATTTTAACTCTATTAATAACAATTTTTCACTTTACTCAAATCCGGTAACCTGCTCTATCACCGGGAAAGCAAACACTTATATCAAGGTGATTTTGTCCGTATGTCCTTCGTCAACAATATATTTAGTATAACTTGGGAGCGTGTCGGCCAGAGTAGCGTACCTTACACTCAGAATATCCAAACGCTATTCGCTGAAAGCCTTACAAGCATAGGCGCCGAGTCGCCACAACGCATTCCCATTTTTCTCACCCCGATATCCTCCAAGAGACGAGGTCTATGATTTTGTCTACGAGCTATCACTTCCACTTCGTAAATATGTCTCCTTGACTGACCCTCTTCAGCTTCGCCCACCTGTAAGAATGAAGTTGTAAAATCCGCTAGGGCCAACAGCAACTTGGCATCAATCCAATAATGGGCTTGGGTTTCTCCTCTTGAGGAGGCCTAGAGCATACTCCACCACGTTGCTCCAGTGCGGATTGGTGGCGGGGTTAGTGGCCAACCCAAGTGTCGAAAGTTTTCAAACCGCCCGAGGGCCTCCGACATGGCTTAACGACTGTTATCTTATGATAACAATCGGGACCGACGGTTTTACGTGCCCTACGCATACTTAAGAATCTTTCTTTTATTTCCTTCAACGAATATTTCCAATATATATTTCAAATATTTCCACGAAAATAGCTTTGGCGTCGTAAAATATGTTTACGCTGTTTTCTCACACTAATTTAACTTTGTAACTAATAGTACATTGTAAGTAATTTAGGTTATTACATAAAATCCATGTCAACCAGTACTCCATGTGTTGTGAATTGTGGTTTAAGATACATTAGATATTTAGTACTATAATATGGGCAGGCCACATCGTACGAAGGACAGATAATCGATGGGGTCGCAAAGGAGCACTGGTCGTCCCCCGACTAGGTGGACTGATGACCTAAAGAAGACAGCGGGAAGCCGCTGGATTCAGAGGGCCCAGGACCGGTCGGAGTGGCGCCAATTAGTGGAGGCCTATGTCCAGCAGGGGACTTTAAGAGGCTTTTAGATAGATAGATAGACTATAATATAAAAAATCACAACAAACACATTTTTTCTGTGACATGAGCCTCGGTGGAATTGAATCCTGGGCTCATGGGGAAGCATTACAAAACAAGGTCTTTCTGCACGTTAACATCCATATGATATTTACATTTTAGATACAAAACTTATTTATTAAAACGACATTGTTCTAAGCTCGAACTTGTTTTGATGTTTGCCCAATTTCATTTCACCGAACGTGTGCGCGTGCATTTACAAGGCAATGATTTATAGTCCAAAGATGATCTCACGGACGGAGTGCGTACAAGGCAGTAACAGCAATGTACCTACCCAAATATTTTATACAGCCAGGGTTTGATGGGCAAACATATATGACACACTTAACTATTTACGTTGCTCAAAGTTAGTACCTATAGAAGTGACGGCGAAAGGAAAAAAGTATTTTCCTTCAATTTTTTTATGTGAATTTCCTGTATACATGATATTATTAAAGTGTAAACAAAAAATAAATAAGAATAACGATAAAGTTCAAATCAGACTGAACAATTTAGTTAGAATATAAATTGTTAAATGTCTTTAGAAATTTAACGGATAAATAAAGTTCAGAAAGAGCCAAAGCTCTAAAACTAAAAATAAATTATTAAGGTACCTAAATGCGCTCGTAATTGGTAATTCTCGTGCTTTGATATTCCTATTCTATTATAATTAGGATATATATATATGAATTAAACATCATATTAAGCTGATGTTCTCTGATGTTGCCGAAAAATAGTCAAATACAGTAAAGTTAATGATTTCGGTAAAAAAGTTATGAAATGAAATGAAATGAAATGAAATAATCTTTTATTCATGTAGGTATCACTGATACTCTTATGCACGTCATTATTTTAAGTGTACCAGCTTTTCGGAAAGGTGCTTTGTCATGGAGGAGAAGAAAAGCCGTAAAGAAACTCGTCAGCACATCTTTTAAAAATAAAACTTATAGGTATCTATTACAAAAATAGGTATTCTCTAAACTGTGCGGAACTAGTTGCCTAGCTAGTCATTTCCGAGCATCCTTATCATTTAAATATTCATTTATGCTATAGTAACCCTTGCCTACGAGCTGTGCCTTTACTTAACACGTTTCTTAAAAGTTAGTTACAGCGAGCCACCCTCAAAGATCTGCTTTGCCTATTAAATTACGGTTTATCAGTCATTGTTTACTTTGAAATGCAAGCAAGTGTAAACAATAATTCAAAACAGTAACAATAATACAATAATCTACGCTATAATCATAAATATAAATCAATACACTTCAAGCTGATCCCTGTTAATATTTCTATCAATAAATCAACGAACAATAATATTCAAACGGATCTAGTTTCCATAAAAAAGAGAAACGGGAAAACGCAATAAATGTCTCAACTGCAAATAAACCAGTCCATCAAAGAACCCGCCGTTTTACGATCGTTAAACCTTTAGTTATACTTAACCGTATGAACTGGTCATGACCCAAAAAAGTTGGCAGACTCTCAAGCATTTGCCGTGTATAAACATGGTAGAATGTTTTGATACCGTTTCATGGGTATCAGGAGGATTTGGATTCTTGATCTCCTTGAGCTGTTTTATGACTAAATACTTAATTTCGTATAGTCTAAAATTTTAACAAAAAAACCTTCAAATGAAGTACATCCTTTCCAATAACAATAAAAAAAGGATCATCGAAATCGGTTCGCGTGATACTGAGTTATTCGTCCATTTGTCGCGCATATACTTAATTGGCAGATCTCGCTGTTTAAGTGGAACCACATGACAAGCATCAGATTTCGATTAAAGAAAGAATTATCAAAATCGGTTCACCCAGTCGAAAGTTCTGAGGTAAACAAACATAAAAAATACAGTCGAATTGAGAACCTCCTACTTTTTTTGAAGTAGGTTAAAAAGTCATGATAATCAAGGAAAATATTTCTAAGGCACTTGGACTCGTACACAGTGCTAAGTTGTCACAGAATAAGGTTCACCTGCTTATATTGAAGTAAAAGAGGCTGGAGTGGTAGAGCCCTTTATGCTAGTAAAATTGATCTGTGAGAAAAATAAGGTAGATAAATTTTTTGAAGAGAAAACTTCTTTAGCATCGTTGTGTTTTGAAAGTCGATGAAATGAAAAAGCGTCATCGCGACAGTTAGTGCTAAGTTGTATTCATAGATGGCGCGAGGAACAAGATAGAAGATTCGTTTTATTGCTGGATAGATGGTGCTAGTTGCTCTTTTACTCTTCATATGTTAAGAGATGGCGTTAGTTACCACTGTTTCCTTTTTATAATAAAATTCTTAAAATATGCCCAAAACGAATGCAGAATACTGTCGCGATTATCGAAAAAATATTTTTTTGAAAGTTTCACTTCTACCACGTGTGAATTGCACACATTTTAATTTTTTATTTTCAGCCTAAGCCTTATTGCAAGCTTTTATTTAACTTACTTTGGTCGTAAGTTTGTTAGCATGTAAAATAGGTATACGGTAAATTGTTGTAGAATTATAAAATTTAACGAATTTTGTAATTCTACAACAATTTAGGAGGAAGGAGGGAACTTATGTCACGTGACCCTAATGCATTAAAACCCTATGGCATAAATTGTATGATATAATGTAATAAATATGGCTTATAAAACAAAGTGAGGGCGATTACTAGCATACGATTAAAGTATTAGGATAACTCAGATTTATTTTATAAATAACAAAATTCATTGTGGTACACTTTCCTGCACTGAAGAAGTTTAAAATGCCCGCGGGGAATTCCCGCTGTAAGATTTTCGCGGTCTAAATAAACGCCGCCTACACACACATAAACTGTATTATACCATATTCAACACACTTACACGTTTATTGGAAGTGGCACCCCGGCCTATTTTTCTGCTAGTGATATGGATTGCTTTTTTTTTTTTTAATTCTTCGACTGGTATATAACCCCGTATCGCTTCACAAAATTTTAGCCTAAAAACATTGATAATTGCATTGATAAATATCCCCAATACTTACCTACGTAATAGTTTTATGTTATACAAATATTAAAGTCCGACTGAAACTGGTTTTTCAGCTGAAACCAAAACCGAACTTTCGGCCTTAGCTCTAGTTTCGGCCAAAACTGAAACTTTGGGAAAAACATTATATTAAGTCAATCCCATTTTATTAAAATACTTCAGTGAAAACCGCATCCAAATCGCTTTAGCCGTTGTTGAAATTACCCAGAACAAATGCACATACAAACAGAAAAAGTTCTAAAATTAAATGCTTCAATATTGTACTTAGACCAGTGCCGATAATTTTTGAAAACAAAAAAAATTATAATAGGATGAAACCTATTGCAAAAGGAAGAGAATATAACAAAAAATAAAGGAAAAATAATTTACGGGCGATCTGAGGTCGGGAAGTGGGGGGGAGGGGGGGTTTAAGGGTAAAAAACGGTTTATCTCAATTTCCAGCAAAACTATAAGTCCTATGGAAAAAAGTTAAATGGCAAAGTTATAGGTAATAAAAAGGTCTACAATTTTTGCATTTACACTTTTTTACATAACCTCAAAATTTATGTGAAAAATTCAAATAACCAAGTTTTTGGTTTTTTATTTTAACCTTTTACAAAAATATTTCTTTTTCCACGAAATTTTGTGAAAACTTACCTTTCTATGTCCCAAACATACTGTAATTTTTTTGATTTAAAATATTTATTTTTCCACCTTATTTTGACTTAATATCGAAACAGCACCCTAATTTTTAAACGAAAATTCATCCGTCAAAATATTCGATTTTTTTAAAAAGTCGGTGGGCTTTTTATTTGTTGAAATCTCTACTTTCTGATGGTATATAAAAAAAATACACTGCCATGTTAAATTTTCTCAGAAAATGCAATGATACGACAACTATTTTCACAAAAATTATTCGAGTTCGAGTTTTTAAATATATATTTTTAATATTTATGTACAATTTTGAGCCATTTATTAAAATTTACACTTTAATTAATCGAAAAACGTCAAAATCCATGTTAAATTAATAAGCAAAAAAATTACAAATCCATAAAGATTGCAAGAAACATGCAAAAATAGTTGTCGTTTCATTGCATTTTCTGAGAAGATTTACCATAGTAACATATATTTTTTTTTTCACCATCGGAAAGTAGAGATTCCAACGAACAGAAACCACACCAACTTTTTGAAAAAAGCTGATATTTTGACGGGTGAATTTTCGATTGAAAATTAGGGTGTTTTTTCGATATTAATTCAAAATAAGGTGAAAAAATAAATATTTTTAATTAAATAAATTACAGCGTATTTGGGACATAAAAAGGTAAGTTTTCACATCGTTAAAAAAAATTTTTGTAAAAGATAAAAATAAAAAACCAAAAACTTGGTTTTTTGAATTTTTCACATAAATTTTGAGGTTATGTGAAAAAAGTGTAAATACAAAAGTTTTAGATCTTTTTATTATCTACAACTTTTCCATTTGACTTTTTTCGATAGGACTTATAGTTTTGCTGGAAATTGAGATAAACCGTTTTTTACCCTTAAACCCCCCCTCCCCCCCACTTCCCGACCTCAGATCGCCCGTAAATTATTTTTCCTTTATTTTTTGTTATATTCTCTTCCTTTTGCAATAGGTTTCATCCTATTATAATTTTTTTCATTTTTTTACCGTTTTCAGAGGTATCGGCACTGGCCTAACTCTAATTTATGGTCAATAAACATTATTATTATTATTATTATTAATATCTTCCATGTACAAACATATCGACCATTTACTGTTTCATTATAATGGATGATTTGGAATTTAGGACTTCGAAAATACTACTAGCGAATGATTTGCTTCCGTAAATCTTTCGGTAAGCCCTCACTCAATAAATATAAGTATGGGCGATATTGACATAACGTAATTTATTTGTGAACCGTTTGAAATACAACTAACATTAAATGTTAACCCAAGCTCACTACAATACGTACATATAAGTCAGTGAAAACCGCAGCTAAATCTGTTAAGCCGTTCCTGAAATTAGCCGGAACAAACGCAGAGACAAACAAACAAAAATTTGATTTGACTTCATCAGAGCTGAAGACTGGCCGTCGTCTAGTCCCGATCTTAATCTGCTGGATTACGATTTATGGTCAGTTTTAGAGAGTACGGCTTGCTCTAAACGCCATGATAATTTGGAGTCCCTAAAACAATCCGTACGATTGGCAGTGAAGAACTTACCCATGGAAAGAGTTACCACTCTTTCATACTTCCGTATGGCGAAAACTCATATATTTTTCTACGAATACAAATAAAAATACTCAACTCAATTTTGTTACAAAAAACTTGAGAGGTGTCAAAGGACAGGACACCCGGATGGAACGAAGTTATTTCCTATTTTACTTATGTTAGCGCCAAAAAGTCTCAACAGCGTGATTCAGAAAGTTGTACAGCGCCATCTAGTTTCAACTAGTTACAACTTTCTGAATCACGCTGTTGAGACTCTTTGGCGCTAACATAAGTAAAATAGGAAAAAAAATAGCGTGATTCAGAAAGTTGTAAAGCGCCATCTCTGTAAAACTCTGTGAATCACTTCAAAAAAAGTGTAGGTCATTCGTAAAATCAAAAAGTGTCGAAATTTTCCGTCTAGCCCCCTTGCACAACGCGCGATAAGGAACTTCGTTCCAAAAATAATTTCCGATAAGTTTCCTAGAAATTATTATGTCGTCTCATGATTCAAGGTAATACATTTTTTGTCCTACTTAGCAAGCAATTAGTAATTTTCGTAGGCGGGAGGCACTGATATCTTTAAAACTATAGTTCGTGTAGGTTGTCAGTCTTTCTACTAAACACAATATACAAAACACAGTGACTAATTGTATTAGAGATACGATCGATCAATTATGTGTCAATCGCGTCATTGAATATGTCTGGCAAAAAAAACAAGACAATTAGAGATTAATGAATTAATAATTCTTCTAAAAAAATAACCGACTAAAAATTAGGAAATACTCAAAAACTACTCGTCAGATCTAGCTCAAAAAATAAATGGGACCACATGACAAGCACCAGCTTTTATATAAAATCATCAAAATCGGTAGGTACACCCAATAAAACGTTCTGATGTAACACACATAAATAAAATACATACAGTCGAATCTGAGAACCTTCCCTTTTTTAAATCGGTCAAAAACAAGGTTTTATCATGCCTTTTGGCTTTGCCTTCATAATCAGACCCTGGATAACTAAGTACTTCTCAAGATATACCCAACGAGATGTTAGGGTTGCATCGATTCATTTCAGAGTTCCTAGGGCTTCGGGCTACATCATTAGACCAGCTCAATGACATCATTGTAGTTACCTATTATATAGGTACCGATTTATATAGGTACATCTATACTAATATTATAAAGAGTACCCGGATGACCGAGCTTTGCTCGGTTTAGTGTTGCTTAACAACGGCATTTACTGAAGTAGCTTTAGTATTGCTACTTGCCAATAGATGTCAGGAAGAGTATATTGTAGAAGTTTATCATTTCCTGAAAACACCGATAAAACAACATTTCTAAAAATGAATCCTAGCTAGATGGATTTATCGCCCCCAACACCCCCTATATACTAAATTTCATGAAAATCGTTGGAGCCGATTCCGAGATTCCAATTATATATATATATATACAAGAATTGCTCGTTTAAAGGTATTAGAATACTAAATTTCATGAAAATCGTTGGAGCCGATTCCGAGATTCCAATTATATATATATATATACAAGAATTGCTCGTTTAAAGGTATTAGATTTGATTGTTTGTTTGCATTGAATAGGCTCTGAAACTATCGAACCGATTTGAAAAATTCTTTCACTGTTGGGAAGCTACACTATCCCCGGATGACATAGGCTATATTATATATGTTTTTTTACAATATTTCCCGAAGCGGAGCGAGAGTATAATAATATAATTATTTAATCATGCAACAAATGAATTCATTCTATTCAATTCAACAAATTTCAGTTCAGTTCGGAACAGGAAGAGAGTAAAATTAAACTTGTATTATTGGTAATCACCCAGAGTCAGGTGAAATGAAATAAAATCTATTGCAAGGATTAACAAAAGTGATGATTTTTTTTCTGTGATCAGAAATCAGAAATCTCCTCAGTGGTCAACAGCACAAGCACAAAATCTGAAACTCAAACCGAAAAACTCCCACGCGAACGAAGTCGCGGGCACAGCTAGTATGTAATAATACTTGATTGTTCTTGTCGCTTATTCTTCCGTTTCGAAAAGTGTTTGTAAAATCAACTTTCTGTAATAAATTATTTAATTAAAACGAGAACACTTTATAATTCTTATCTTAATTTGTAAAACCGATTTATCTTTGTGACTTTTACGCTTAGATATCAATATTCTGAGTGTAATACACACGTAGGTATACAAGAACAATGATTAATTATTACTTTACTATTACTCTAGGAACTTGTACGAATACTAATACAAATTATACGAATAAACCGTAGTCTACACCTACGTACGGTATAAATGAAAGGTCACAGATAAAATAACACGAAGCGCTCTACCGACCCATTGAGTCCTTTGACATTTACTATGAAACTTTATCAGCTACGTTAAGGCGAGATAAGAAATAGATGAGAATTAGGTACCCGACGACCCGTGTGGCGTAATAGTTACCTTGTCTAACCGCCGAAGGATCCTGGGTTAGCTTCCCAGGGAGGCAGAAAGAATGATGAGTTTGAATTTCTTTTGGCGTCGACTTCAAGGCTCCCTAAAGAGTTACTATGGTGGTACAACTATCGTGGGTGAAATGGGACTTTCAGCCGTTTCCAATAAGACATCTTCCCATTATCTCTGGATAAGTTAGTATCCAAAATAAGACTTTTTGTCGTTTGCTGCGCAACTGATTTCAGGATAATGGGTTGACAGAATACTGGGAACTGCGTAAATAATTCCAGTGATGTGAGTAAAGTCATTTTCGCTCATTCAATTTCCGGGAAATGACAAACTTTGTTATCTTCCCGGTGTGTGGTACATTACGTATGCTGGTTAATGTAGGTAAAAGCTATCAATTGGGAGGCTCTTTAATACACTTCACAGTCTGCAAATACGGACTTGCATAATGTTTTAAATTGACTTAAAAACGGGGAAGTCCTCAATTCGGATGGAATTTTATGTTATGTTTGTGATGGAGTGTTTCAGGCATGTATGAGATACTTTTTAAGGTTCCATAGTCAAAACGGAACCCTTATAGTTTCGTCATGTCGTCTTTTCGTTTGTCCGCAGCATAGCGCACAACCCTAATTGCTAGAAAGCTATAAAGTGACCCATGCCAAATTACAGCTATGTACTGTTATAAAACTACGCGAAAAAGTCTTTACAAAAATACAAAAAAAAACCAACACCAACACTTTGAAACTAATGATTTTTTTCGTTTTTTTATTATATATTAATTGCTGATCGTTTGCACCAATTCTAGCGATCTTTTAACGGAAAAGTCCTAACGCAAACCCTCGCTGTAATGCAGAATGCTTAAAAAAGTAGGTTGATTTATTTTCCATGATAGAGGAAGTTTAATAATCATTTTATTCTGTCAGCGTTTCAATAGAATTTTACATCACCTTGAGATATTAGTACGTAAAATAATATAAATATAAAGACACGCTGTAAAATAAACTATTTTTATGCCTGTCTCGTACAGACGCGTCGGAACAGACATGAAATAAAATTCTGTTCACACCCATCCAAAACCATGGTCACTACATCTTGTTACATTCAAAATGAGTGTTATAAAAATATGTAATTTTTCTGACATCCTTATTATGTTTGGTAAAAATAGTAAAAATTTGGAATAAATTGTACATAAGATTTTTTCAATCGTTTTCACTTGTAATGGTTCTCTTTCTAGAGAGCTTAAAGATATGGCTGGATAGCGTCATGACAAAATACTGAACAAGTGTGAGATACACTTGTTCAGTATTTTGTCATGACGCTATGGAGGAAGTCTAGGGCGCGGGCCACACAGAAAAGACGCAAGACACGGACCCGTCGCAGTCGCGGCGCCCGTTTAATCTACTTTCATACAAAATGTATGCAGCCGTCGCGACGTAAAACATACAGAAAAGACGGGACGCCGACACGAACGCCGACTCGTCGGCGCCCTATTGCAAAACATACAGAAAGGACAGGACGCGGGCCTGCGTAGGCGCCAGCGGGGGAGCGGAAAGGACGCGGAGAGCAGGTCTCTTAAAACGTAGTGATCAAGTACTCTGTGGCCGGGAAAAGCCCAGTGTGCACCGACCGTCACGCCTGTTCCTTGTCTTTTCTATATGTTTTAACGGCGCCCTGTCTGCGACGGGTCCGAGCCCCGTCTTCGTCTTACGTCTTTTCTGTGTGGCCCGCGCCTAGAGCATACTCCACCAGACGCGCGTGCGGATTGGTGGAGAGGTTAGTGGCTAACCCAAGTTGAAAGTTTTCATGTCGGCCTCCGAGATGGCCTAAAGACTGTTATCCCACCAAAAACATAAATGTAAAAAAGGAGAGCCAAGTTCAATACAAAAATTATGCTTGGCTGTGGGCTTCGCCGCAAAAAGAATGGAGATCTAAATGAGTGCCAAGTTCTATGCAAAATCGAAATATGTATTTATAGGAACAAAATAACATTATGAACAAGTATTAAACTCTATTTCTTTGCTTTATTGGATACCTATAACAATTGCTGTTATTTAAAAATGTGAGATCTAAAAGTAGGTTAGATTTGACTTGGCCAGTTTTCGTTACATTAGTCATTTTATAAAGTTATTCAACATTTTAATTCTGATAAAAACTGGCCAAGTCAAATACATATAAATACATATTTCGATATTGCATAGAACTTGGCACTCATTTAGATCTCCATTCTTTTTGCGGCGAAGCCCACAGCCAAGCATAGTTTTTGTATTGAACTTGGCTCTCCTTTTTTACATTTATGTTTTTGGTGGGATATCATTACTTTTTGTAAAGAAAAATATACCCTGTCCACAAATCTTAGAGACTAAATAGACGTTTCATGGATGACCAGTTTCAGGTGTAAATTAAATAGTGATGAACATAAACCGGAAAGTGAATCGGAAAAACATTAACTTTTACGGTGAGTCGAATATTTGTATGATATTTAAAGAGTCCCTAAAACTGATATAAAAATAAGTTTAAGCAACCATATTATCATATAATTATATTCATAATATATTTATCCTGATTAACTGAATTCAAAAGGTTTCCTGCTTACAAGAACGAGTATTTGGTTATGGTTAAGGCGATTCTCACACTGCTCCGCTTACCGCCACCGTAGATCTGCCTCACCGCGCATTGTTTTAGTGGTGTACCAAAGTATATCAGCTTCTATGAAAAACACGCATGGTACAACACATTACAACGACTTTCCGCAAGGGACAGCAAAAGTGTCCGTAAAAACGCGTAAAATTACGGGTGGGGCTGCGGTGCGGTCAAAAACAGCTATGTTCGAATATCTATTTGGCGGACACTAGCGCCATTGATTAGGGTAGCATAACTCAGCAAACTTCACTCCGTTTACAACAGCCATGTTCATATATCTGTCACACACTAGCGCCATTTAGAAATGGCCATTATTGGAACCTCTATTTTCTGTAAAGAGCTGGAAACCTTTTCAACTTTCCCTTCATATAAGATGGCCCTCGTTCTACTTCAATACTCAATGCGCTGAAGTATGCCATATTGGGCCCCGCGTGCACAGAGGCCTTAGTACGAGTTTTACGTGACACAACGGGCTCACAATGTAAATACGAGTTGGCTAAGATTTGTATGGGACCGAAGTTTTTCTTTTCACTGCCGCTAGATGGCTCTGCTTCGGTCCCATACAAATTTTGTATGGGGACACCACTTATTTTTCGACTTTTTTTATTTTTTGATTTTTTCCTACACTTATACACAATTCCAAATTTCATCCTTCTAGGTCATCTGGAAGTAGGTTAGATTTAGGTACTATATGTCAGTCAGTCAGTCAGTACTAAAATTTACGACTTTTTGACCTTCATATCTTCATAACAGTTTGAGCTAGCTTCATGAAATTTGGGCTTCTACATGTCCTTATGGATATAATTAAACACACGTAGTTTTATGTGTTTACGTTAAAGAGGTTATGAGTTATAAAAGTGTCAAAAGTGGCACCAAGTGGTTCGTGTAATATTACACTCGGCGCTGGCTAGCCAGTTCCTTTGCTTGAACTTGGCTTGACACGCTGCCGCGTGTATAGATCTAACGGTAATAACAGGGACAGACGGGTTTACGTCCCCTTCGAAGCACATAAGTGCTTAAGAAATTTTTGCTACCCAGCCAACTATCGACCGCGTCCGTTGTTGCTTAACTTTGTCGATAAAGATATTATAATAATTATATTGACGGTTAAGAATCAATAGTGTCTGTCTTAATAGGCAACTTTACAGGAGATGAATTAATAAACATGTTTACAGTTCATTGAATAGGTTACTGAAAAAGCTTATAATATAAAAATAAAGAATATAGTAATATGTATAAATATGAATAATATAATTAACAGAGAATTACCTTATCATTAGAACAGTAATATTTTTGTTCATCTCCTGTGAAGTTTACTTTTGCCACGCGCAATGTAGGGTTCCGAAGTAGTAAGTTTATCGACTAATATAATAATATTTCGCAAATGGACCCCTAACTTTAAAAATGGGCTTAGAAGACCCATAATATTTGGTTTATGTCCGATTTTGCTTCGGAACCGTAAAAATGGAATTTTCTCTTCTTTCTTGACTGGCTATGCATTAATAATTGCCATAGTATTTAGACGGCTGGACGGTTGTGACTTATTACCATCAGGTGGGTCTTTTCAACGCTATTTACATAAGAAAAATAATCTTAAATTGAATTTTAAAAACCCCCTGAGAGTTTTAATTACACTAATCATAGCTAAGAACCTTTCAAACAAAATAAACTAGATCAAAATCGGTTCATGCGTTTGGTAGCTACGATGCCAAAGACAGATGTACAGATGTATACACAGACACACAGACACATCAAACATATAACATCCCTCTTTTTTCGTGGGGGGTTAATAAAGAATCCTAGTGCAGAAAAGTCTGCGTAAAACATAAAATACCCATAAAAAATTTCTTGGAAAAATAACATTACTTTGATAAAAAATCTCACTGACTTCAAAGCTCTGGAACTAGCTAACGAGAAATCCAAATGACCTAGTTTCTGAATTTACATTAGTGTGAAACCTTATCAGGTAACAGCGTTCTTCGATCAGTTTGTCTTTATTTTCAATATAAAATAAAGTAACTAGTAAAAATAATCCTTGCGTAAATCAATGATAACTTAGTTTAAAATTTGAAAAGAATCAAAAGTGTTCTTCTTCTTCAGGGCTCACTGATTTGGCGACGGTGATCACTTAGGCTTACATGTACGTTCCTATTACCATATTGATAGTTATTTTTGACCAAATCGAGGATGATCGCAAGCCTAATTTTAGGCTATGTAGTTCAGTGCATTTTGTAGCTGACAAAAAAGTTTTTGAAGTTATATTTACTTCTGGGGCGTTTGAAAAAATTATGAGAGTAAAATTTTTACGATGTGACAGCCAAAAAAGCGACATGACGAAGGTGCGTGATACTACCGCACAGCATTCGCTGGAGGCGACGGGTCGTGGGTGCGAGCGAGAGGTACTTATAAGTACGAGGTAAATATATAACTACTTGCTAACGTACATTAGTACATACACAGACATGTTTATTTTTGTATTTTCATGGAATCAACAGCAATTTACAAATTGGTGCGGTTGCATCCCTGTTAGGATGAAATACATAGTATATTGCCAGTCAGTATGTAATTTGCAGATGCACCTCCCCGTAAGTAATCCTGGAGGCACCCATGTTTACTTTGATGTATATTGGCTGGATAACAACGCAAACACGCGGGTAATATAGTACAAAATAAATAAGGAATACCGAGTAAATATAACGCTTCCTAGAAACTTTGATAGAATGCGAGATTGAATTTCGCTGGAACGAGTTAGAAGCCATCTCGGACTGTAGTAGTTATCTAACTAGAGAAATTGAATATAAATTTAATATGACGATGGAGTTGGAGTAAGTTTTGTTGATATTAAAGGTAGGTACTTTTAACCGACTTCAAAAAGGAGGAGGTTCTCTATTCGACTGTATTTTTTATGTGTTACTTCATAACTTTTACTCATGTACCGATTTTGATGATTTTTTTTATATTTGAAAGCTGGTGCTTGTCATGTGGTCTCATTTAAATTTGAGCGAGATCCGACGAGTAGGTTTTAAGTTATCCCTAATATTGCGTATTTAATTGACTTCGACTTCGTTGATGTTGTTCTCATTTAATTACAAATAAAAAATACTTGTTCGAAGACGGTTTCTTTGAAGTTGGTTATTTTTTGTTAAAAGGATTATTAGAAGCTTTTATTTAACTTTTAATGTGTGTTTATTTGTGTTTGTTGAATGAATTAGAACTAATTCCCTTTATACATGTTTTTATAATATATAATATTTCTTAGGGAATAGACTGACACTACACGCCAGTTTAGCTCCAAACGAAGGAACGATAACGATTGATAACATAAATAATATTACAGAAGAAACGCATTTAATTTTGATAGCTCATCCTAACTATAAATACATTAAACCCATACATAAAATTAAAATATGACACTAAAGCACTACAGGAAGACAGAGCTACTTTTTGAATAGAACTGACAGCAATATCTGAAAGGTTTTTAGTGACGTATCAATGCAGTAATGTTCAGCGCAACCATGTATATATCGACGGTGGAAAGGCATAATGTATTAACCGCCATTTTAGGCGATATCGAGTTATATACATCGTTGGAATCGGGAGAATTTTCTCTTTCGAATGGTCCTAGTTTCAGCTCGATCTGAAGACTTTTATGGTCGTTAATACACCAGTGTTTTTGAAGTTTTTCATATTTTTTTGTGTTTTAACTCCACAGTAAATAGTGGATTTTGTCATTAAAACACATCTCAACTAAAAAAATTACCTTATGTTACTTTGCCTTGCTTGACTTTAACTAAATTTAAATGTTAAAACAATTTACCAAATTATAATATTATCATTTTTGTAATTGATACATTATACCCAACTTGATTTTTCTTCATCAATAGAATTAAAACATTTTACTCCGATTTTAAATGTTAGTCATTGTAAGTTAATACATTTTACTGTATTCTAAAATGCTATTGTTTCCAAGATAATACATTTTACCTATCCAAAATAAGGTAACATTATGCGTTGAGTCGTTTTACTGTTCTTTCTAGAACCTATTTTAATACAATAAAACAAATTTACTTGTTTTTTTCACAAATAACATGTGCATTTAAACTGACTGTACTACTTTCATTTTTGGCATTAAACTACTTTACAATTTTTTATTGCATACAAAAATTTATGGTTAAACCATACAAATTAAAGCAAATTGCGAGTAAGTCAGATGGTAATATTTAAGTACGGGCTGATGCGCAGGCGCTTCAGTCACCCTTCTTGTGTCGGAGAGGATGGTTACGCGCACTTCGTGCCGTTGTCAAACCTCGCGATTCACCATTATTTAAGTATTTTAGATAAGTTATTGTTTAGCGCCAGGGCTCAAAAGTGTTCGCCAAGGATCTATCTACTGGGCAAGGTCAGCTTACGAGGTTGAAGACCGAGTTCAGCACTAAAGTACGAAACTGAGAGATACTACGGACGGTTGTATGCCTCCTCTCAAGCTCCATCTTCTCGCGAGGAGAGCGACAAGCGAGCTAAACTGACCCAACACTACACAGAGGATATCCCGGACGTTAGCCTGTATGAGTTTAGAGAGGCTCTCAAATAACTTAAGAACAATAAGACACCGGGAGATGACGGAATCACAACCGAGCTTCTAAGAGCTGAAGGAAACCCCCCCTAGTGGCGCTCCAAAAACTATTCGATTCCGTCATCAACACTGGAACTACCCCGGAAGCGTGGGGCAGAAGTGTGGTGACGCTGTTCTTCAAGAAGGGCGATAAAGCCCTTTTGAAGAACTACAGGCCCATTGCACTTCTGAGCCACGTTTATAAGCTGTTTCCGAGGCTGCTCACAAATCGCATTGCACGCAGGCTTGATGACTTTCAGCCTCCCGAACAAGCAGGATTCCGAAAAGGCTACAGTACTATAGACCACATACACACACTGCGGCAGATTATACAGAAGACCGAGGTAATCAGCCGCTATGTGTTGCCTATGTGGACTATGAGAAAGCCTTTGATTCTATCGAGACCTGGACAGTACTGACGACCCGTGTGGCGTAATGGTCACCATGCCGGATCGCCGCGCCAAGGGTTCTGGGTTCGATTCCCAGCGAGGCGGAAATTTGAATGATGAGTTTAAATTTCTGTTCTCGGTCTGGGTGTGAATGTCCTTGTCTTGTGTGTTGTCCATGGCACCCACGACACAGGGAATCCTAGTGTGGGGCTATGAGTGTGAAGCGTTATTTTTTTTATGCTTTGAGCAGGCAAACGAGCAGACGGGTCACCTGATGGTAAGTGATCACCGCCGCCCATGGACATTAGCAACACCAGGGGCGTCACCAACGCGTTGCCGGCCAAGAAGATGACGATAGACCCGCTTCTTGAAGGACCCTATGTCATAGCTTAGACTTAGAGGGAACACCGATGCAGGTAGTTTGTTCCACAGTTTACACGTGCGAGGTAGAAAATGACGTGAGAACCGGACTGTGGACGAACGCCAGGTATCCAGATAGTTTTGATGGAACCTGGTACGCTGTGTGCGGTGACGAAAATGAACTGCAGTTAGTAAGCCAAACAGTTCTTCAGAACATTCCCCATTATACAGACGGTAGAATACGCAGAGAGAACCTACATCTCTCCTCAACTCAACCTCCTCAACGCGTTATTGGAACGAAGTTTCTTATCGCGCGTTGTGAAAGGGGGCTAGACGGAAAATTACGACACTTTTTGATTCTTACGAATGACGACATATTTAAATCGAAAGGAACTTCGTTCCATCCGGGTGTCCCTTGACACCTCTCATGTTTTATTTATTTATTTTATCAATGGCGAATACATCACACACCTGCGATATGCCGATGATATAGTCATCCAGGCGGGCTCCCTGGAAGAACTTGGTATAATGCTCGGGGACTTGAACAGCGCCTCACAACGGATGGGTCTTAAGATGAACATGGACAAGACGAAGGTTATGTCGAATGTCCATGTCACACCCGTACCGGTTGTTATTGACGGCGCTGCTCTCGAAGTTGTAGACGAATACAATTACCTGGGACAAGTGATCCAGATGGGTAAGTCCAACTTTGAGAAAGAAGTCACTCGTAGAATCCAACTCGGATGGGCTGCGTTCGGGAAACTGCGTCATATCTTATCGTCCAAAACACTACCTCAGTGCCTGAAGTCGAAGGTGTTCGAGCAGTGTGTGTTGCCAGTGATGATATACGGATCCGAGACGTGGTGCTTTACTATTGGCCTAATCCACAACTCAGAGTAGCGCAGCGGGCTATGGAAAGGGCTATGCTCGGTATTTCTCTAGGTGATCGCATCAGAAATAAGATCCGTAGACGAACAAGAGTAACCGACATAGCTCAAAGAATAAGCCGGCTGAAGTGGCAATGGGCTGGCCACATAGTGCTAAGGACTGATAATCGTTGGGGAAGAAAGGTCTTCGAATGGTGCCCACATCTCGGAAAAAGGAGCATAGGACGCCCCCCGACCAGGTGGACTGACGACCTGATGAAGACATCGGGCATCCGCTGGATTCAGAAGGCTCAGGACCGGTCAGAGTGGTGCAAGTTAGGGGACGCCTATGTCCAGCAGTGGACCTCCAAGGGCTAATGGATGGATTGTTTAGTTACGTGTTGTTTATTGTTGAATTAATTGCTTTGATTTTCCGTCCTTACCATTATAACCTTTTAATCAGTAACTTTTTGATAAATATAATTTTAGTAAAACATTTACCTTAATTTTTAATTTTTTTTGTCTCTTAGTTACAAGGGGATGTCATATCCCCAAAACTGTTCACCGCTGCGTTGGAAGACGTGTTCAAGCAGATGGAGTGGAAACGACGGGGCATTAACATCAATGGCGAATACATCACACACCTGCGATATGCCGATGATATAGAAATCCTGGCGGGTTCCTTGGAAGAACTTGATACAATGCTTGGGGACATGAACAGCGCCTCACAACGGATGGGTCTTAAGATGAACATGGACAAGACGAAAATCATGTCGAATGTCCATGTCACACCCGTACCGGTTGTGGTTGATGGCGCTGCTCTCGAAGTTGTAGACGAATACAATTACCTGGGACAAGTGATTCAGATGGGTAAGTCCAACTTCGAGAAAGAAGTCACTCGTAGAATCCAACTCGGATGGGCTGCGTTCGGGAAACTGCGTCATGTCTTGTCGTCCAAAACACTACCTCAGTACCTGAAGTCGAAGGCGTTCGAGCAGTGTGTGTTGCCAGTGATGACATGCGGATCCGGGACGTGGTGCTTTACTATTGGCCTAATCCACAAGCTCAGAGTAGCGCAGCGGGCTATGGAGAGGGCTATGCTCGGTATTTCACTACGTGATCGCATCAGAAATGAGAAGATCCGTAGACGAACAAGGGTAACCGACATAGCTCAAAGAATTAGCCGGCTGAAGTGGCAATGGGCTGGCCACATAGTGCGAAGGACCGATAACAGTTGAGGAAGAAAGGTCCTCGAATGGCACGGTGCCATTCGGTGCCATTGGCACCCACGTCTCGGAAAAAGGAGCATAGGACGCTCCCCGACCAGGTGGACTGACGACCTGAAGAAGACAGCTGGCATCTGCTGGATTCAGAAGACTCAGGACCGGTCAGAGTGGTGCAAGTTAGGTGAGGCCTATGTCCAGCAGTGGACCTTCAAAGGCTGATGGATGGATTGGATGGATGATTTTAATTTTTTTACAATTTTCAGGATTTTATTAAGTTATGGAAAGTTTAGTTTGTGGCCTAAATTATATTTAAGTGTATGGTTAAACCACTTGGCCCTCTTTGTTCGAATACAATGATGTCTGTAGAACTGTTTTTCCAGGTTTGCATAGATATGAAGAAGTTACATAAAAGCGTTTACCTCTCTCTGGTCATGATTGGACGTGTTTTTAAGTCATTTTACTCGATAGCAATATCACATTTATTTGGATATAAAACAATTTACTGGAAAATATTTATATTATATTTTGGATATAAAACACTTTGCTTGAAATTTTTTGGATATTATATTTGGATATAAACTGATTTTACCTATCTGAGATTTTTTGGTATTTTGTATAAACTCCATAAATTAATACAAATATTAGACATACGTTATTTTTTATTACATGTATGCATTTGTAATAAATTTTATTACTATTCACTTAAATTTCATAGAGATATCTTCAATACTTTAAAAGTTATGAATTTTCTAAAACTTTAATCGTCTCTCCTGGTCATTTTACTAAATGGCGGATAATACATTTTGCCTTTCCATCGTCGATATTATAGTAGAGGAGACGTGGAAGAACGACCTTCACCGATCTGATAACTCGATGTGACATATTTTTTATCAAATATAATTTATAAACAAATATGCCTATGATAACTTGCCTGTCGAAAAGTGTTCATACCTATTTTTAATTTAATTAATTTTAATCAATTTTTTTTCGTCACTTTCACTCATGTGATAACCGAATGAGTTTTATCTTAATTGATAGTTTTTAACACATAGAATATGCCTAGGTAGGCTTGCCTACTTATTTCGGTTCATGGCTACCTGGCAAGTAGGTGTGAACAGGTGAGAAAATATAGGTATTTACACCGATCTGTTAACCAATTGAAATTAATATCATAGGTAGATATTTTAATTACAAAACCAATCATATAGGCTTGCCTACAAAAAAATGTTCATGAAATAGTATTGCCAAGCTGTAAAGGGTATAGCCGGATAGCCTTGGGAAAAGTACCCCAACACCTTGGGGTTCGATACTATGTCCAAATGATCCTTTATATAGAGATAACATGATGTACAAAATTTCACCCCCCCACTACCCCTCAGGGGGCTACGGCACTCAATTAAACCGAAAATGATTTTATTTTTTTTCTCCAAATCTATGTAACTGACGCAAATCAAATTTTGCATAAATATTGTGGTAACTTAAAGTAATAATACAAAAAATCAAGAGCTCTCTAAGTACTCCCTATATTGAAAAAAAAATAGTTTATAAAATTGGAACATCCTGTATAATGATTTCCTTTCGTGGTAAAAACATAATTTTTTTTCCAAATGTGTATCAACATCCAACCTACGTAATCTCCAAGTTTGGTCTGTCTAGCAAAGGTGGAACACTACTTTTAGTTGTACTAAAGTTTTAATGCCTGCTTTATAAGGGAATAGAATCCCACGGTTTTATTTTTTTCTCCAAATCTATGTAAGTGATGCAATCCAAGTTTTGCACAAATATTGTGGTAACTTAAAGTAATAATACAAAAAATCAAGAGCTCTCTAAGTACTCCCTATATTGAAAAAAAAATTAAAAAAAAATGGAACATCCTGTATAATGATTTCCTTTCGTGGTACAAACACCGTTTTTTTTAAATGTGTAATTAAGGAAAATATGATAAATCTTTTTACTTATGTGTCATAATACATAATTCTATTAAGATTACATTGTATCTGTGACAAGTCTATAGATTCAATAAGTATCACGGGGTAACGAATAATTATAGCTTTATTAAAGGTAATAATAACGGTAATTATAGCTTTATACGGAGGAGGCTCATTCGACGGAGTTTCATACGGCGGAGATTCATACAGGGCAGGCTCATGCGTCAGAACCTCATGCGGCGAATGGTCATACGGAGGAGGCTCATTCGACGGAGTGTCATACGGCGGAGATTCTTACGTGATATACAGTGATAGCCTAGCGGTTAGAACGTTGGTCTCCCGAACGCGGGGGCACGGGTTCAAATCCTGGCACGCACCTCTAATTTTCAAATATTATGTGCGTATTACTAGTTAATTATCACTTGCTTCGGTGAAGGAAAATATCGTGAGGAAACCTGCACACCGGAAAGTTCTCCATAACGTTCTCAAAGGTGTGTGAAGTCTACCAATCCGCACTTAGCCAGCGTGGTAGACTATGGCCTGTACCCCTCGTGAGCGGAGACCCCGAGCCCAGCAGTGGGACAATTATGGGTTGTTGCTTTGCTTTTATAGCTTTATATTCGTTTTTGTAAAGTATATTGTTATGAGTCAACTGTAATATGATGTTTATTTTAAATTGAGTTTAATTTTTTTGGTAATACATGTCACCAACCTCAAATAAGTTTTACTTCAATCGCGCGTAAAGATTACACGCGCACATTTTTTTTCTTATCCATCCATTTGCCTCTGTTAACTGCACGCCAAGTTATTGACTATCGTGGCGGATTTTATCTATAAATTAGATATTATTTCATCCGCGTTATTAACGTCGCTAAGGAGCCTTTTTTCATATTTATTATTTAAAAAACAAGCAATTTTACATAATGTACCGATTTTAGGTAAGATTTTACTATCAACTTTAAGGTCGAGTAAATGATATTTTTGTTTAATTATTCCATTAACAGATTCTTCTACCCATCTTACTTTGGTATCGAGCTACGATTGATTTGATTCTGAAGTATCAAGCTGTGTTCTACTCGTATTCCCTTATAAAGCAGGCATTAAAACTTTAATAGAACTAAAAGTAGTGTTCCATTCCACCTTTGCTAGACTGACCAAACTTGGAGATTACGTAGGTTGGATGTTGGTACACATTTAAAAAAAACGGTGTTTGTACCACGAAAGGAAATCATTATACAAGATGTTCCAATTTTTTTATTTATTTTTTCAATATAGGGAGTACTTAGAGAGCTCTTGATTTTTTGTATTACTACTTTAAGTTACCACAATATTTGTGCAAAACTTGGATTGCATCACTTACATAGATTTGGAGAAAAAAATAAAACCGTGGGATTCTATTCCCTTATAAAGCAGGCATTAAAACTTTAGTACAACTAAAAGTAGTGTTCCACCTTTGCTAGACAGACCAAACTTGGAGATTACGTAGGTTGGATGTTGATACACATTTGGAAAAAAAATGGTGTTTTTACCACGGAAGGAAATCATTATACAGGATGTTCCTATTTTATAAATTATTTTTTTTTCAATATAGGGAGTACTTAGAGAGCTCTTGATTTTTTGTATTATTACTTTAAGTTACCACAATATTTATGCAAAATTTGATTTGCGTCAGTTACATAGATTTGGAGAAAAAAAATAAAATCATTTTCGGTTTAATTGAGTGCCGTAGCCCCCTGAGGGGTAGTGGGGGGGTGAAATTTTGTACATCATGTTATCTCTATATAAAGGATCATTTGGACATAGTTTCGAACCCCAAGGTGTTGGGGTACTTTTCCCAAGGCTATCCGGCTATACCCTTTACAGCTTGGCAATACTATTTCATGAACATTTTTTTGTAGGCAAGCCTATATGATTGGTTTTGTAATTAAAATATCTACCTATGATATTAATTTCAATTGGTTAACAGATCGGTGTAAATACCTATATTTTCTCACCTGTTCACACCTACTTGCCAGGTAGCCATGAACCGAAATAAGTAGGCAAGCCTACCTAGGCATATTCTATGTGTTAAAAACTATCAATTAAGATAAAACTCATTCGGTTATCACATGAGTGAAAGTGACGAAAAAAAATCGATTAAAATTAATTAAATTAAAAATAGGTATGAACACTTTTCGACAGGCAAGTTATCATAGGCATATTTGTTTATAAATTATATTTGATAAAAAATATGTCCCATCGAGTTATCAGATCGGTGAAGGTCGTTCTTCAACGGCTCTTAGACCATTACTCTATCTAGATCACGGACTTTGTAGAGGTACCTGAAGATATCATATACGAAGGATTATTCGACCAATCACAGGCCGGATTGAGGTTGTCCTTCACAATTGTAGGGTGTCCACACTTACTTAGAAAAATTGTGTCCTATTTTGGTATGGTTCTTCAAAATGTACTATTGGAAATTTTTCTGGTGGTAAGAATTATAATATTGAAATAATAAAATAATTTTATTAGAATTTCTTCAAAATTACCGAATTTAATTTATTGCATTAAGAGTAAATTGAAAATGAAGGTACACAATTACGGCACACACAATATTATAATAATATATGTTATTAATCTTAGATGTTTTTATATCATTATAACAAATCACAATCGAATGATAATTATATATACTATAGATAACATGGACACAATACAAAAATGGTCCTTCTGATATGACGTCATCGATCTTCAGGTACTTCTACAAAGTCAGTGATCCAGATAGAGTAAGTATTATATCCATGAGCGCAACCTATAAGCAATTCATGTAGCTGAAATTGAAACTAAGCACGCTGGGATGTTGACAGTGTTAACACAGTCCGAGAACTAATCCAACAAGGAGTAAGTAGGTAACTTCATCAAGTCCTGTGAATAACCCTTTTACTGCCAGAGGTTAAAGGTTACACGTGGAATGGAAAGCGTTGAGCGACAATTTTTATTATCTGACTTTATCTATACTATACTAGTGTTTATCTTATCTATACTAGTGACCACCCTCTATTCCCATTAGTAAACTTATACTTAAGTTAACATTCGAAGAAATGTTTAGACGGTTTTATTAAACTGATATACAGGGTGTCCCGTAAGTAGTGGATCAACTGAAGATGATAAATAGCTTGAAGGTTGCCCTTTCATATGGCAAAAAATTACCTTATAAAAGTGTCACCGTTTTCGAGATATTGACCATTTTTTTAAATTTAGAAAATTCGGCTCCTTTACCCTACTGTTTCCTGTTGAGTCCACAAATGAGCAGATATTTTGATATTTCTTTTTTCTAGGAACTCTCAGAGAGATATTTTATAATCGTCAGTTTGCAATTTAGTTGAAATTATCAGGGAACGCAGAGAAAATAGCGTCTACTTTCGATATTTTTGTTTTGGATTTTCTTCTACACAATTTTGATGCAAGGTAGTTGAAAAATAAATGTACTGGACAAGTATGGCCCATAACTTAAAAAACTTGTCTGTTAAATGCAGATTCTAAAAAGGTAAAATTGAGACTACCTTAATAGGTGATTTTTTAAACTTATAGCCATTTTAGTGCCAAAGGGGTGAATTTGAAGCGAAAGTTATTGTATCGTTTACTGATTTGGGCTCATCTTTTTAAATATTTTCGTAAACCAGTGTGTTCGCTTATTACTTACAAGTTAATTTTACTAAAAACTTATGTATTCAGAGTAAATGTTCAAATTTACGTCCACCAACACTAATGCACAAACGACATCTTCTGATAAAATTTTGTTTCAATATTCTCAAAGCTTGCGCATAGTTTTTTACATTATTCCCTACTACATTTATTTTTATACTAGGAGATCGCCCTCGCTTCGCTTCGGAAAAAGTAGTAAAAAAATACAATATAGCCTATGTCACCCGGGGATAGTGTAGCTTTCCAACAGTGTAAGAATTTTTCAAATCGGTTCAGTAGTTCCGGAGCCTATTCAATGCAAACAATCAAATCTTTCTTCTTTTTAATATTAGTATAGATGTAATTCCGTGTGACTATTATTTAGTGTTTCGTAGACATCCTCCTTAATATAACCCCATCTGTTAATCTGCTCGGTAGCTCAAATGGATTAAATTGATGTTGAAATCGGTGCTCTCTTGTCAAATGTGGATTAATTATCGACCAATTACGTACAAACTATTTAATTTAAAAAAAGGAGAATGCCCATAGCCAGTACTCTCAAAAAAATTATTTTGTCACAATGATTATTGGACAAAAAATTAAATTAAAATATTTCAAGTATATACCCTATTTCCTAAAAAAAATCTTCTTTGGGAATAATTTCCTGAAATTAATAAGTAAATTTACTTCCGTTTTACAAAAGAAAACCATTGGAATATTCATGTTTAGATAAGGGCCAATCAGAAATATTTTAAGATCCTTCGGGCCAATAGGTTGCATTGATTCCATTATGATTATGATACAACAAACTAGATGACGTAAGGGGAGTGTCAAATGAATTTGAAACTTAAAAGATCGACATTACATACGCAATCGACTTTAATATGCCTGCATAGAGTCCATATTACTGTGAGTTTACTATAACCTAAATTCTAACTAAAATTGTTGAAAATTTCTTTTTTCCTACTATTAACATTGCCTAAAGTTAGTATGTGTAATTTATTAAGATCACATAATCAAATAAAGGTATTTTTATCAAGACACAAAAATGTTAAAGTCAGTACATTTCTCCATACTAAATGGGCATTCTCCTTTTGTGCAGACATTTTAGCGACACCTGTTCTCCGAGAAAGGTGTACACTTTTAGAAGGATGTTCTTGAACGCTTGCAAGAACCTCATCTTCATTGACTGTTTGAGATCGACCTCTACAATTCATACGTCCAGGAATTCGTCTAATTCTAAATACGAATCAAAATTTGCTTTAAATTCACCCCTTTGATGTAGCAGTGACATAAAGTCTTCATCTTACCCTGTCAATAGATTCAGCTAAGCTTACAAAGCTCGCAGTTTTGTTAGCAAACAACAGTCACTGCAGTAGTAAAGTGCGAGGTTACACGTGCCTATTGTAAAGCAATGTTTGTGTTGACCGAGATGTAAGATACTATTGACCGAGATTTCCTGTTGACTTGTAGGCCAGGAGGTGGTTGGGTTTTGATGCGTTATATCTTGTTTATAAATAATATTTTATTTTCTTTGTCTGTCGTCGCCTGTCATTACGTCTGATCGTTTATGTTTGTATTAAAAATAAAAAATAGTGTTAGGTTCATTAAAGTCGACGATTTCATATTTTAAATTGACGATACAGGATTTTTTATGCGCAGCACAGCATAAGTATTGCACGAAGGCTTGAGTTCCATGTAATAATTTTACAAAGGTATTTGCATATTAAATAGGTAGATATACCTAGTTCGATTAATGAAATATCACAAAAATAACTGCAAATTCCAAAGGTCTTCATAATGTTTATGATCGAAGGTGTGTCAAATCCAAATTCATTCTTGACTATAGTAGTAGTCCATAACTATAATAGTAATATTAATAATTTGAGAGGACAAGTCTTACTGCTGGTAAGACACTTACGAGGTGTTTGAAAACAACCATAACTTTACATTAAAAATAAATTGTTACAAAACAAAAATCACATAGTAAAAATAATAAAAGTTATTTTATAATTAGGTATCGAACCGCAATAGGCATATCAACTAGCGTAAATGGTCGTCAGAATGCCTTAATTTTTTTAAACTTAACAAAGGCGTGAAAACAAAGTCATCTCCTATACTATGAGTATGTCGTATTACGTGATTGTTTCCTACTATGCAATTTGAATGAAGTAATTTAATTGAAACATGTAAACATAACATAATTTCGATTGTATTGTAACTGATTGAGCTATATGCTGTATACATATGTACATACCTATATGGCTACTCGTAGATATATCTGTTCATTCCATGCGATTCAATGAGTGAAAGTAAACAAAAGTCAAACACACTTAGGGCTACTGTCCACGGCGCTTCATTCGACGATTAGCCAAACTGCATAACAAAACAGGCCATCAGCAAACACAAAGATGCCGCTTCGTGAACAGATTTCGTACTTTTTAAAAAAATAATAAAATAAATAACACTTCACACTCATAGCCCCACACTAGGATTCCATGTGTCGTGGGTGCCATGGACAACACACAAGACAAGGACATTCACACCCAGACCGAGAACAGAAATTCAAACTCATCATTCAAATTTCCGCCTCGCTGGGAATCGAACCCAGGACCCTTGGCGCGGCGATCCGGCATGGTAACCATTGCGCCACGCGGGTCGTCAATTTTTTACGCAAGATGCAAGCCAGAGACAATAATAATTGACAGCAGCATGCGTATGACGTTCGTCTACGTGGACAGAAAGCCTTAAGATGCTACGATGTTGTAGCGTAGTGGTATATACCCTATTATGTTCCGTAATCTCGTCCTCATATTTTGTACTATGTAGTACGTGCTCTGTGCTACTTGCCGTCACAATGTTTAAAGATAAGCGCGTTCTTCATTCTCTGTGGTGCGTCCCTAGCTCCATCTGTCCACCACTGGCAATGTCATTGTGCTTTTTTGTGCAAAACGTGCTGTCACGAAATTTTATTTTCATTTTATTTTCGAATTTTATAATCGTTTTTACAGTCCTTTTACAGTACTTTTTCAGTTATTATAGTACGCCCAATTTGAATTAAATATGGGAAAATATGAAAAGGGAAAATGAAAATAATTGAGTCAACGGATTCTATAGTTGGAAAAACGCATGAATAGGTCCCGTCTTAGAAACAGCGGTATGTTTTGATAACTTCTATTAGCTTAATTAAACGCAGATTTTTGCCCCTGATGTTACTTTGACAAATTTTATTACACGCACTAGTCTCTGGAGTTTTCACGAGAGGTTAACCATGAGAACGATGTTGTGTCTACCTATAACAAATAGGTAACTACCATGTTTCGGCTTTCACGAGGGGTTAGCTAATGGTGCCGCATTTTACGCACCAAGATATTGTTACCACCTATAACAAATAGGTACCACGCAAATGCTTTCACGAGAGGTTAGCTAGTGGTCCCGCATGTAACGCGACAGGATATTGTAACCACCTATAAAAATAGGTACCACACCACGCACATGCTTTCACGAGAGGTTAGCTAGTGGTGCCGCGTGTTCCGCAATAAGATATTGTGACCACCTATTACAAGTAGGTACCACGCACATGCTTTCACGAGAGGTTAGCTAGTGGTCCCGCATGTAACGCGACAGGATATTGTAACAACCTATAAAAATAGGTACCACACCACGCATATGCTTTCACGAGAGGTTAGCTAGTGGTGCCGCGTGTTCCGCGATAAGATATTGTGACCACCTATTACAAGTAGGTACCACGCACATGCTTTCACGAGAGGTTAGCTAGTGGTCCCGCATGTAACGCGACAGGATATTGTGACCACCTATAAATTAGGTACCACACCACGCATATGCTTTCACGAGAGGTTAGCTAGTGGTGCCGCATGTTATGCAGCGAGAAGGGATTCATGGAGCTTTTACGAAAGACGAGGATGGAACAGACTCAAGTCAAGCCGTTCACCTAATGATCGGAGTCGATCAAGCCGATGCTCGAGAAATCATAGAAGCAGGCGCCGCTCCTTTCCTCCAATTCTAATATCCACAGCCGATCATCGACTCTGCCTGACAAAGATGCAGTCAGACAGAAAGAGAGGGGGGGGGGGCAGACTACTACGGAAGAACAGGTACCTCGTCAATAAAACAACGCCAGGTAAAGGATAGCTCTCTGCCAGCAGACGGCGAAGAGCTCCTAGGTCAGGATGGTAAGCAAAATACGTGTAATTCTATATACTTATATGAGAGCATAGCTACACGTTGGTCAGCTATTCTCACTGATGTAGATCATCAATGCAGACCTAAAAGCTACCATGTTGAAGAAACAAGATCCCCTCTCGAACTGACGTCTTCTAGTATCACCCAAGTTAAATGGGAAAGTTGTGGCAGTGATGAATGACAGTGGTATCAAATGTGACAATAGAATCTGTGACCAGCAAGTAGTCCTATCTATAGCAATCTCTACAGTGTGGAGGCATCAATGACATGATTCTGTCACCGAATAATAAGCAGCACATTGAAGTATTGAGTGATTCAATAAGGCTGTCAGTTGACTTATTCCATGATTGGTTACACATAGGACACTAATTCTTCCTGGTCTGAACACCCATGTGACTCAGGTATCATTATCATCGACATCGGGGTCAAGAGCGACCATGATTCAGATACAATGCGGTGGTTTAAGATTATTTTATAATCAATGGTGTGAAAAGTGATATTACATCCAATCCAACCATTATTGGCAGTATAAGGGGTTATACAATGCTATTGAAACGCAAGACCACACGAACTGTTTTGTCCACAGTACAATATTTTTTCTAAAATAGAAAATAGTTTGTTTGCTCTCGAAGTAGGACAGCTATTGGAACTAGGTTCTATACAATCATGATTTCTTGCTCAGGGACATGAAGGTTGATACTTAACCTTAAGAAACTTATAAAATTTGGTGTCACCTTTATGATACTTTGTGCATTGCAGACTCCTATGATGATTGTGTGCAGAATGCATTGACTACTGGGGAATCTAAGGTTTATTATTAACTCACAAAAAAGTTTCTTTAAAACTCAATCAGGGTTGTCTTTATCTAGGATTTATGCCAGATTTTATTCCATGTTCCATTTATAATATCATCTTCCCTAGAAGAGGAACCATGTTATCGAATTTGTTAACAACTACTAAACGCCCTTGCTTCGCTTCGGTAAACCTATTGGTAACCACATTTGAGTAAATAAATGTATGGACGGTATTTTTTAAATCGACATGACTTTTTTATTATTTATGAACCGATTGCAGTAAAACAGTCACTGAATGGTGGTCCAAGCTTACTGCAATACAACAGTGAAAATTGCACCTAACTATAACGCGGTTCTTGAGATTGGTCGGAACAAACGCGCAGACAAGCAGACAAAAAGTACAGTTTTATTATAATATGTATATTAATGGATGATATGAAATAAAAATAAATAATAATAGTAATAATAATAGTCAAAACATAGTTGTTATACTTTGGAATTTGTCCAATTACTTGGTATTCTTGTAGTTGCTTGTAAATCCATAGAATATGGTATCTTCTATACGAAATCCCTGGAAAACTACAATACAGTGATTTTAAAAGATTTTAATTGAAATTATAATGCAACAATAATATTATCAAAAGGGATTCAATCAGATGATGAACTGATCGGGACATTACACATCCAAGTAATAACAGGAAAATTATACAATTTAATTTTAGTTTACAGATTTCCTCAGATGCTTCGCAAACAGATTGCGGACTTGTCTGTATTAATGTGAGGAGTCACGGACACTGAATAGAAGAAGAGGATCTTTTCAAATAAAATTAGGAACAGCCTTTAAATATTTAAAAACGTTTGCATCTAAGTAATTACTGCGAGGTTTTTGCTTTGGAAAGATAACACAATTGCTATAACATACGTTAAGAAAATGAAAGCTACAAGGTTTCCACATATCAATAACTTAGCGAGAGAGCTATGGCAGTGGAATGACACGTCATATGGGTGTATGCATTTTACATCAGCTCAAAAGAAAACTCCATCACAGATAGTGAATCCAGACGTTCAAAATCTGAAATCGAATGCCAACTGAGTGACATTGTTTATGAAAGTTGTATACGCCTTAGATGACAAATCACACTGGATGGATCAATTGTAACAATTTATTTACAATAGTTATCAATGCATAGTGATAATTCAATTGTGTATCTAATAAAGATAAATAAATTAATTAAATAAAAGTATACTAAGCAGATTCGATGAACCGCAGGTGGTCCTCTTTGCTGATAGGAATAACACCAAATGTCGGGATTACAATTATAACATGGTTCTCAGACCCAGAAGCATATAATATACATTCATTTTGAAATGGAATGACATGTTCTTTTATGCATTTCCATTATTCACGCTTATAAGAAGAGTGCTGAAGCAAATTATAGGAGACAAGACAAAAGTTGTGGTTCCTATGTGACTCTCACAGCCCTGGTATCCACTTTAGAACTCCATGGCTATATCTGAAAAAATAAGAATTAAACCTCGATATAACTAATTTATTCTTATCTCCTTCTACAGACTTGAACGTGTTATACATATAAGAGCCTTACTCTGATTGCAGCAGAAGAACATTTCTAAGAAAAGTAATCCCTGCTTTCTCAATGGATATAATGTTAGCCTCATTATCAGGAAACAATACGGGTCTGCTCTTGGTGCATGAATTTCACACTGCCAGAGCTACAATGTGGATCCTTTTGGAAGGTTGTTTCATATAGTTCAATGAATACCATCAGGTCAGCAATTTCCGTAATAAAATAAGGTCCTCAACTCGGCATAATACGATATGATATTACGAGTATATGGGATCCAAGTATAGTAGATTCTAGACTATTTCTAGACTCTTAGCTTAGAGGTACACTCCTTACTAACGCTGTCTTTTATCTGAATTAAGGATATTGCTGTTAATTCTGATTATATAATATCAAAATTTTCAAAATTTAATTTATGAAAACTTGTGGTTCTTATCAAATACAACATAATTTAACTTTACAGTTTTTCAAACAAAATACAGATATCTGCCCGGCTAACAATCCTACTATATTATTTACACTTACAAAAATATGTGAGGCAAAATTGTAAATCATTAATTCTAACTGTTAAGAAACAGCACCAACCAACCTCACTGCAACTATCAGCCGATAGATTAAACAAGTTCGGGTTAATAGTGGATTAGACACTTCCATATTTACAGGCCAGAGACATGCTTTACTTCAAAAGCCTCGTATGCCGGCATTATTGTGGACTATTGAGGTTATAAGGAAAGCAGCCGGTTAGTTCACCTTTTCCTCCACATTTGCTTCATTTTATAAAAGACCAATGATTAGTGGTCTCAGTCAATTAACTCAAAATGTATGCTCATTGCATAAAGACACCTACACATTATGAGACTGACAATTTAACAATTATTATTATCATTTCTTTACGTTTTTCTTAAACTGTGGTATATACGATACAATAAAAAGAGGATGTTTCTTTACTTAATATAAATATTATTTGTTAATTGTATGTGATTATCATCACGAAATTATTAATGAATGAATTATTATCAACCCAACTTTCTTCTTTGAACATCTACATAGTACAAAATATGAGGACGAGATTACGGAACATAATTAAATAGATCGGACTAACTTACCAAGTGACGTCCGATCCTCAATTATGTGAAGTAATCTCGTCCTCATCCTAGACCCAACCCTTCCCAGGTAATATTCTTAAAAGAATATACCTACATACTGCTGGTATCCTTTGAAGAATAATTTGTATTTCGCAAGTTACGTTCATAATGATCTGTATTGCCTACTCTAACCCCTTCTCTGAAAGTTGTGTTGTAGAGCTTTGAAACAATGACATTGCCAGTGGTGGACAGATGGAGCTAGGGACGCACCACAGAGAATGAAGAACGCGCTTATCTTTAAACATTGTGACGGCAAGTAGCACAGAGCACGTACTACATAGTACAAAATATGAGGACGAGATTACTTCACATAATTGAGGATCGGACGTCACTTGGTAAGTTAGTCCGATCTATTTAATTATACTGCATAACGTCGCGTTGTCCCGACCAACTGACATATCAAAGCTCAACCCAAACCCTTTGAGCTGAAAAGCGGAAATTTTTCACACAGATTTCCTTTATAATGTCAACAAGTATGAAGGCTGGATTTAACAAAATCCCCACGGAATATGGAACAAATAAAATTGGTATTTTCGCGTTAAAGTTGCTTTGTTTTTGTCCAAAATCATTGTTTCCGTCACATTTATTAGAAGCGTCGGCATGTAGGTAAACAAATTGGTATTTTTCATTCCCGTTAGGAAGAGGCTTATGTTAAAGTAAAATATATGCTTAAAATAAGATTTCTAACTTAACTTATAGAAGGAAATTAATACGATAATTTATATCTCTTTCGCCAAAGAAAGCTTTTACCTTTTATGGTCGTAGCACACATCAACTCGGAAAGGGATCGTCACCGGATCGCCTTGCCGTCAACCTAACGTAAGCGCGTTACCAACCGACCAACAGCTCCAAATCGACTCGGCTACGGCTAGGCGACGCCGCGCTTACGGCTCGAATGACAGCAGTTCGCCGACGCAGCGGCAGCGGCGGCGCGGGGCGTGCACGAGGAAACGGAAAGTCGAAGGATAGCGTACGGTGAGACGTAAGCGCGGGTACGGCAAGTCGTCCACGCACCGTACCGCGGTTCGTGAGCTTGTCTCGAGGCGAGGCGATTACGTTACGAATCCGATAAGTGTGCTTTACAGTAGGGAGTTTCATACAAAGAATACTGACATGCAAGAGTTGATACGTTTACGTTCCGTTTACGAGTTGATATGTGTGCTACGACCATTATGTTTCCTTATTTCCGTAACGGAATTGCGGCAATTTCCAAATTCAGTTGCTATTAATGATGTGGATATGTCGCATTTTGAGCGTAGAATTGACTTTATAAAATAGATTGGCCATTACATGAATGTGAAGGAAATGTGAAACGTTTATTAAGTTTTATTTGTTTATTTATGATAAGCTAGGTTTGGATGGATGGTTTATAAAATCAATAACGTTTACGCAAAAAATAGTTTTAGTACATGAATAGTGCGTAAGTTTTCTTGTATGATTTTTATTCATAATCATAATTATGTACGTTTTAATATTTACTAATAGTGCACATAAAAAATTACGTAGGTACTACATAAAATTTAAAATTAGGATATTATTTAAAAATCAAATCGTTCTGGATTTTATGATATCATATCAAGGTGGGATCCTAGTATGTGAAAGACACAGAATTTATTTTACAAGTCAATAAAAAGCAAAAATTCCTTGAACTTGTCAAAATCTATTTTATAATAAAAATTAAAAATTCCGTGTTACAATAAAACGGTGTATAAAATTTCAAAGTTGCAAGCGATGTGAAAAGGAAAAACATTTTCCGTTCGAAATTCCCTCTCAAATAACTTGTTAAGAGCAAAGGTCGCGTGGACCGCCTCCGCACTAGTGGCTCTCGTTACACGTGCCTGTACAACTGTATTCCAGGAATTTTAATGTCAGCGTGTAACTATGTTAAGTTACTATTATAATATCCGTACGTATTATGTTAACAATATACGTGTCCGAAAATCCCTCCGAGAAGTCTTCGAGGAGAGTAGCTACGCATGCCTTGCAAATTGCAATAGGTCAACGTGTATCCGAATAAAATACCAATATGAATAGGTTTCATGTCGAAACGACTGATCCGGACTTCAGCGTGGTGGAGTATGCTCTAGGCCTCCTCAAGAGGAGAGACCTGTGCTCAGTAGTCGGCCATTAATGGGTTGAAGCCAAGCCAAGCCATGCCACCAGCGTTCTGGATACAATGCCGAATTTAGGTATTTTGGACGACATAATTTTTTCTTGTGGTGCGTGGTGAGACGTGGTGTTTTACTATTGGCCTAATCCACAAGCTCAGAGTAGCGCAGCGGACTATGGAGAGGGCTATGCTCGGTACTTGCCTACGTGATCGCATCAGAAATGAGGAGATCCGTAGACGAACAATGATAACCGACATGGCTCAAAAAATTTGCCGACTGAAGTGGCAATGGGCTAGCCACATAGTGCGAAGGAGCGATAACCGTTGGGGAAGAAAGGTCCTGGAATGGCGCCCGCGTCTCGGAAAGCGGAGTACAGGACGCCCCCCGACAAGATGGACCGACGACCTGAAGAAGACAGCGGGCATCCGTTGGATTCAGAAGGCTCAGGACCGGTCAGAGTGGCGCAAGTTAGGGGAGGCCTATGTCCAGCAGTGGACCTCCAAGGGCTGATGGATGGGCGGATATCTCTTTTAAATATTCTCTTTATATAATTAGGTTTGAGATACTTTTCTGTATTATGTTACATTAATATAAATGATATTTTAAATGTTACAACAAAAAAATATATAGATAAAAAAGGTTATCTATCAAAATAGAGCTATTCATTCTTGTGTTGGGTTCGTTCGTATTCACCAGTAGGATGGGAATGCGCTTCAGTATTGATTTAGTGCTTTTATTGTACCTAGCTCGTGGGAATGTAGCTCTGTTTGATGAAAGCAAACTGAAATCTCGTTAAAACTTTTTCAGTATATTTTTTGTAATGTAAGTACAATATTTATTCATAATAGTATGTTGTATTAATTTGTAGTTGAAAGCACATTGTATTTATGCCGATGCATCAGTTATGAAAGAATTATTAAAAGCAAATGTACCTACTTATTTATATATTATACAAACATATTTATAAGCTTTTATTTAAAACTTGTTTTGTACGTTGCTTTGTTAGAACGTAATATGTTTGGGTCAAACATATCAAGCTAAAGTAATGTATTGTTTTAATTAATTTCTTGAATAAATTCCTCTCATCCTACAAAATTTAAGTCACATTTTGCGTTGCTTATGTTTATAATGCCTTTATATGATAATCTTATAAGTTTTACGTTCACGGTTGAGTTCAGATGAGAGAATCTAATTAGGTTACACTTATAACTATTTATGTAATTAGTAGACAATCGACCAGACCCAAAACTACATCGCCACTTAGCATCAGATGGGATTGTAGTCAAACATAAAAAACCGAAAAAATTTCGATTAGGACTCGCGCACTTAGGGTTCCGTACCATTGTTTATACTATTCTGAGAATAGAGATAGAGAATATAGATATTCTGAGAATATTTCAAGCGTCTACCTGTTGCGGTTATTAATATCGAGCAAAAAATGGCAGAAATACATCGTCTGCGAAACTGTCTAGCTGGTAATTACAACTGTCTAGCTATCACGGTTCATGAGATACAGGCTGGTGGTCTATTCATCCATCATCCATCCATCAGCCCTTGGAGGTCCACTGCTGGACATAGGCCTCCCCTAACTTGCGCCACTCTGGCCGGTGGTCTATTATGAACTCTTAATTCCCGCCAAGTTCCAGTGTAAACTTCAAATTCGTGTTACAAAAGCGGTCAAGTGACACTTTTTTAGCCAATCATACATCGTTTAAAGCCCGAGAAATAAATTGCTTGGAACATGAATGGTTTTATAAAAGTTCATAATAGGCCCGTTGGTGATAGACAGATAGACGGACAGTGGAGTCTTAGTAGTAGGGTCCCGTTTTTACCCTTTGGGTTTGGAACCTTAGAAAGACAAGCCTCCTCATGATAAGTCGCTGCATTCATATGATAGTCATTAGTAATGCCAGGTCGTACTGAAAATCAGTAGCCGTGGTTACCCGCGGCATATGCTGAGTGCGTACCTTTTTTGTTGAGCAGTGCTGCAGCAGGTTATGTCGATTTCAAAACTTATAATATTTTGTAAATGGTTTATTTAGTGTAAATTTTGTAACTTGTTGCAGTGCTTAGCAAAATAAATATTTTATTTCTTTCTTTCTTTCTTTCAAATGCATTACCGATGCGTTGCCAGTCAAAAAAGACGCAAGAGAGACTCTTTATTATACAGACTAGGTTCAGAAAAAAAGTTTGCATTCCTCTTTTAAACGCTCGGTTTTAAATGTTCAATAATGTCTTTTATAATCAACTAGCTGTTGCCCGCAGCTTCGCAAGCGAAAATTGTTTATCATATTTATCCCCTATTTCCTCCCCTTGGGGGTTAAATTTTAGAAAATCCTTACTTAGTGAATGCCTACGTCATAAGAGAAATACGTGTGCGAACTTTTAAGTTTCTAGCCATAAGGGTTTTGCCTGTGCGTTAATACATCAGTCGATCACTTTTGCCTTTTATATAGATAGATGTAAAATACTACCTTTATACGCAAGGCTGATATGACATAATAAACATGCTGTAATATTAAATATTACGTAACGTTTTTGTAGGCTGAATACTTATTTTGCTGACTGTATTTAATTCTGTTGCGAACATGGATTAATCCCGCAGCTTCTCGGAATTGCGTTCTCCCGGCATTTCATCAAATTATGCACCGATTTATTGAATTTCCACCAACCTAAATATATTTTCATTCCACTTACCTACCTATCGAGGCATAATTTGTTCACCATTTTTATGCTGAAAAAGCTGACGAGTCATTGTAGATAAACATACGCATAAAACAGATATAGAACGAGAGAAACCAAGAGCGGAAGAGAAAGAGACAGAAAAAGAGAAGTCGAGGAGAAAGTAGAAGAGAACTTATATATTATAATACTAGTACTAATCTAAGGCTGCTAGAGCATACTCCACCACGCTGCTCCAGTGCGGATTGGTGGAAGGGTTTAGTGAGCAAACCTAGGATCGAAAGTTTTCATGCTGCCTGAAAGCCTCCGATATGGCTTAACAGCTTATCTTACAATAACAACCGGCACTCACAGCTTTGTGTGCCTTTGGAAGCACAGAAAGATAAGCTTAATAATTTTTTTTGCCAGTCGCGGTCACTCATCCAATTACCAACCGCGCCCGCTTTTGCTTAACCTGGTTCTATGAGCACTTTCCATTGTCCCTGTATCATCTTCAAAAAACGAAAGACACATTTATATTATAACTTCTCCTAGCTTTAAGCTTTCTATTCTCCCCAATAACAAACAAAAAGATTGTGATAATAAAAACAAAAATAAAAAACCATGACGTGTCCATAATTTTCAAATTAATGGTGTTTTTAAATCATCGGCATCATATCAGATAGATTGCACCGCGGAAATCCAGATATAAAATTTCACCGGATTAATTGGTTTTGAGCTTATTGAGTTGTACACCTCAATAGGTTTAGCCGATGGGTTTATAATATCCCCAAAGCTATTTTAGAGAATTGGGTCATGTGTTAATTCCGGGAATTAATAAGAGGTTATCATGATACCGTTTAGTACCTACAGATTCAGTATCCCCGAGCTTGGGTTTCCGCCCCGACGCAATAATCAAAAGTTTACAAAAAAAAACATGCTTCAAGAAAAAAGTGTATAGTACACCTTTTTTTCTTTTTCGTTTCACGTCTGTCTGTGTCTGTGGAATGTTAGCTCAAACGTGTGAAATGTTATTATTCTATTTAATAATATTTTACATAGATTAGATCAACAATTGTTTTCTCCGCCAATCCGCACTGGAGTAGCGTGGTGGAGTATGCTCTAGGCTTTCTCAAGAAGAGAAATCCATGCTTTTTATGGAAATAGCCGGCAAACGAGCTGACGATCCACCTGATGGTAAGTGGCTATCGTTGCCCATGGACATCAGCAACACCTAAGGCATCACTGATGCGTTGCCGGCCAAGAAAAACAGGAGAAAATAAAGAAAGAACTGGCTCTCAAGCCCCAAGCCGGAACGCGACGAGTCGTTTGGCGGCTGACTCATGCTCAAGGTTGGTGGCTATCCAGGCGAACCCCATGGAGAAACAATAATAGTAATAATGGTATTAATTAACAATTAAAATCAATATTACCAATACAATCCCTCGAGGGGTCCTACCGCCAGCGGTTAATAGTGCTTAGTAGTCGGCTACGTAAGTGACATGTGTAAGCTACCTTTTTGACATCACTTATTACCCGTTACTGCCACTCCGGTCAGAAGTAGGTAGATATACTACATGTGTACTTAATATACACACATACACAAACCTGGAGTAAACAAATCCGTGTTTATGCGTGCCCTAATTCTGTGACCACGTGCCGAGATCTATTAAAATATTATCGAACCACTGAATTATTTATAACAATGTTGTAAGCAACATGTCTTAATCCCTGGCAAAGTATCTTAACCGTGTTATTACAGGTCTTTGATAAGATTGAAGTTTTATTTTTATTTTAGTTATTCAGCATTTTTTAAATCTTGTAATGCGCTTTTATTTTAAACATTAATCGTATCAGAATTATTAGGTATAATTTAAAACATTAAAACAATTAATATTAATAAAATTGTTTATTGATAATTTTACTTTATTATTGATAGTTATGTATTATTATTTCTACTATTGCATGAATTATTTATGACTTTTTATTTTTAAATGAATAAATTAAGAAACGTTAAAATAAAATAAGATCATTTGACAATGTATATTATACATATTATATATTCTGTTGTGTTTTTGTAATATAGAAGAATAAACTTCAAATTAAATATACGATTTCTATAAAAAATACAGTTTAAAAAATAACGTACTTAAGTCCTTTTGTCTTTCGGTCACAATTATTTAAATTGTATTGAAAATGAACACATGCTTCAAAACATTACTTACACTCTATTAAACATGCTTTCGTGGTTGGAGATGTCAGTAAAAGTTATGATTGTGGAAGCTTTGTTTATGAATATGTATGATTCGTGATATTATCAAAGTAAATGATAATCACACTGAAGTATAATGTCATAGAACAGACATCTCGAACAAAATGTGTCTCACCCGGGAGGTTCCATTTTCAAAATTGAGCCCCGGTTCTCCTTTCAAAATGGAACGAATCCACGGAAGATTGAAGCGTGGCGCCAATGCATTGGGATATACATGGTGTTCGGGGTGTCTGTTATATACGTTAGTAATAGTACTTCATTGGATAATTATTTAAAATTCAGTTCCATGAAAATGTTAAATTGCGAGGGTGCGTTTAGCGTCCTCGCTTTACTTAGGCAAATTCATGCTTAGTTCTCGCACTCGATAAAACGCTTAAACGATTATGAAGAGGAATATCTGCGCCATATTACTGGTCGAAGTTATATACCGACATTTTTTTTTTCCGGGGGGGAAAATGGATTACGCATACCACCCGGGCGCAGGGGGTACCCGAGTGGTTATGTGGGACTCCTGTCTAGGCTAATGAGACCCACGGTATACTCACTAAAAACCCCCCCATCTTCCGCCTCGCTGTCTTGTGACGGGGTTACGGGAACGCTTTCGCACACATCCGCGACCCCGCCAGCGGCAGCCGCCTACAAGCGGCTCCATCGCGAAAGCCCGAAGGTCCTCCACGATGGGCGCACCAGATGGTAAGGTGCGCCTCCCTCCTCGGCCTCCACCAGTACTGTAGCAAACTCCCCCTGAGTCTGCTACTAGGAGGCCATGGATACCAGATGACTGGTACCCGGTGGAGGATCAGGTCTGTGGTTCCTCCACCGACCACACATCGGCCGCAGAGGATAGGGCAAGCGGCGCAACGTAATACCGACATGCCTCTTCCTCTGCGGCCCCACCAATGCCGTTTCGGCGGAACGGCCCCGCCAGCTCGCAGGGGGTAGGGAGAGTGGCGCACCGTAATACCAACACGCCTCTCCCCCTGCGATCCCTCCACGGCCGCAGAAGATAGGGAGAACGGCGCACCGTAATACCGGCACTCCTCTTCTTCTGCGGTCCCACCTCGGCGCGCATCCGCAGCGGACTTATTCAGCCCGTTGGGAGCGCCCTCCTCGGGCCAGCCGGCAGCCCAAACAGGCCGGCCCTGGTTGCCTCTTGGCTTCACAGTGGGTGACCAGTCCACAGTTACCAAGCCCCTCCACCACGACAAGGCGGGCAACCCCCGGGGGGGGGGGGGGGATATACCGACATCCCACGAGTGGCTACGAGCAATATGTTTGGTTTACACGTACCTATTAAGTACTTAGTTAAGTAGATAACTATTATAGATTTTAAGTGTAATAATTTAGTAACCATAGTAGTTTATAACCATAATAAAAAGTGCCTGTCTAAACGTGTTAAGTGATAAGCCTACCTACTTAACAGAAAAATACAAAAATTTCTAAATTACTTCTTTACATGTGTACTAAATTTTAACTACTAAATTGTCCGTTTACACGTTATAATTTACTTAAAATTTAGTTATCTACTTAACTATTTAATACGAGTAAACCGAACATCAATCAGGCCTATTGGTCGAAATTGGTCGAAATTGTTCATTCAATGTCAAGTAACGTAACTTACATAAAGACGGGCTCTTTATGTAAGTTCGCTTGGTTTCCATAATATATGAACTTCTTCTTGACGTAAACTTAGCACTTACTGATCATAGTTCCTTATTGAGTTATAGGTAAAGTGCACTTAAGTTATGTTTACATTTCTGTAGCTCTTCCCTCCATACATTGCCTTCACACACATATCGCCTCTGCAACGGTAAGTATCTCTTCTATTATGTACTAAATTATATAGAGATTCTTCCAAGTGTCTGTATGTATATTGTACACGATATATTATATCTTTTGACAAAAAAATAACCGACTTTAAATGAGAACATCATCAACGTAGTCGAAGTCAATTAAGATTAATTATAATATTATTATTAGAGATAACTCAAAAACTACTCGTTAGATCTCGCTCTAATTTAAAAGGGACCACATGCCAAACACGAGCTTTCGAATATAAAAATATTCATCAAAATCGGTAGGTACATAGTTACATTCAGTAAAAAATTATGAGGTAACACATAAAAAACTAAATAAATAAACTCGTACATGACTTTTTTAGAATTGGACACTTTCAAATAAAAAAAAATATTTTTCTAAATCGGTCGCATATATAGTAAAAAACAATAAAACATGCATTCGAATTAAAACATTCTTTGTTTGTGAAGTTGGTTCATAAAATAAATTAATAACAATGAAAATTGAAAGCATTCCAAGTATTCACAATAGATAAGCTGCCTGTGGGGCCGCTAACGCATTGAAGCCAACAGAGTTATCTAATAAGTTCCTGTTAATGCAACTTCAACGTCAAAAGCAGGAATCTTAAATGAAATGCAGTTCAGGGAAACTGAGGAAAAGTTTAATAAAACGTGTCCATAGGCTTTCTATTGGAAAATGCTTCACAAGGGGTAACTATTTATTTATTTTACAGAGAAAAATTATATGTGATCAAATTCTTTTCTTATTACTTTCTTAAAATATTTGTCGTTTTGAGGGGTAAGGGTGTATGAAGCGCTCATAGCCCAGTGGCTTGTGTCAATTCTATGATTGAAAAGTTGGATGGGCGACCGCTAGTAGCAAAAAATTCTTGAGCGTTTCCGTGCTTCGGAGGGCACGTGAAGCGTTTGGTCCCGGTTGTTATCGTAAGATAACAGTCCCTAAGACATGTCGGGAGGCCCTCGAGTGTCATAAAATCTTCCGACACTTGGGTTGGCCATTAACCATGGCACTGCAGCAGCGTGGTGGAGTATGCTCTAGGCCTCCTCAAGGGTTGAGTGAGACCCGTGCTCAGTAGTGGGCCATTAATGGGTTGAAGCCAAGGGGGTATCCATCCCTAAGTCTAATCATGTATACTATAATACTTGTATGTAGGTACTTCAAGTAAACCTAACAGTAATGAGCTTACAAATACAAAACCCTATTTTTCGCGTGGCCTGACACACACTTGGTCGGTTTTTTGTCACAGTTTTCTTTTGGTCGGCAACTCTCTACTACCAAGTGGCAGCAAGTTCAAATAGGTATTGTTATTTGGTCTCAAATCTCAATATAATTTTAATAGTAGGTACCTATACAGGGTGGATTTTTGTAACGCTACCTGGAGGTAAATAACATTAATTACTGGAAACAGCAGATTTCACTGAATGGAAACATTGTTTTATTTTGGAAAAGAAACAAAATTGCATTCAAGATTTTTGAAAATATGCTTGCCCGGATATATACCCGGAAATATACCCGAAGATCGAAAAGACAAAAATTCGAAAAAAACAACACTACTATTACGGTAACAATCGATAGAGTCAACGTGACGTATAGCTAATTATCCAGCCTTAGTTTATGTAGGGAGCATCGTCGTATATCTGCATATCAAGAATAATGCTCGGTAGGGCCAGATAAGTTATTTTATTGCGCGTTCCTAAAGTAATCGCAGCTTATTTTTATTACAACATATAGAAGACGTATATTTCTACCCTCACCCCAACGGAGAAATGTTTGTTTAAGGTGACAAGTAAAATCTAAATAAATAAAAAAATAAACGCTTGCACACTCATACCCCTTCAGTAGGATTTACCTGTGTCGCGGGTAGTACGGAAAAATACGCTGAATTAAAAAAAAAAATAATCAGAATTTATTATTCATTTGTACCACTCAAAATTATCGTTCAAAGATATAATCAAGCGGCAACACAATTATTGTCCATGGCAATACTGGGTGAATTTCCCAAGTGCATTTTTGAGACGGCGAGGTTGAAAATTAATGTGTGGAGGTAAACTAAAATTATGCATAATTTTATATAGGTAGTTTAAGTAGTGATCTACATGATAGTGAAGTATTCAGAGGTATTTAATACATAGATTCTTAATAAAAAAATATCTAAGACCTAAAATCTAATTCCGGTGTACTGTCCAAACTGCGTTTATTTACATATTTTATTAATTTTATTTTTTTTGGTAAATAAATTTCATTGAAAGGGAATGTTTTTTAGAAATACATTAAATAACACAAGTTATGTATATTTATGGAGTAATTTAAGAATCAACAACAGCTCTTAAAACATCTTTTAAAAATGTCTTACAAAAAAAAGCAATACCGGTGGCGCATTTTGTATACTTCATTACTTGTTACTTCACGATTTGGAAGACACCTTACTGGCTCTCCCCACACCGTTCAGTTGTGCTCTTGCAAACTGCGTGTTAGGATGACCGACTGGCTGCGTAATTTTCCTGCCAAACACGTAAGTACTAACTGCGGTGGCGCAGGAATACAAAATCATCCAATTCCGATGTCATGTATATTAGTAAAAGTACAAAGCAGATTATCTAGAAATTTTATGGAGGGTTCCATTAACGGTTTTCAGTTATAATTGTGAAATAAAAGTTAACCTGTGACTAAAAGCTTTCTTTAAAATTCAAGTTTTGTCTCTGATTCTAAGTCCGGTGGCGCAATCTCGGTGGCTCCGGTGGTAAATCAAAGCGTACAGGGAAGTATAGGCCACAGAAAAACAAGCGTGTCTCCATCTATCCATCAGCCCTTGGAGGTGCACTGCTGGACATAGGCTTCCCCTAACTTGCACCACTCTGACCGGTCCTGAGCCTTCTGAATCCAGAATCTAGATTCTGAATCCGGATGCCCGCTGTCTTCTTCAGGTCGTCAGTCCACCTGGTCGGGGGGCGTTCTATGCTCCTTTTTCCGAGACGTGGGCGCCATTCGAGGACCTTGCTTACCCAACGGTTATCGGTCCTGCGCACTATGTGGCCCGCTCATTGCCACTTCAGCCGGCTAATTCTTCGAGCTATGTCGGTTACCCTTCTTCGTCTACGGATCTCCTCATTTTTAATTCGATCACGCAGAGAAATACCGAGCATAGCCCTCTCCATATCCCGCTGCGCTACTCTGAGCTTGTGGATTAGGCCAATAGTGAAGCACCACGTCTCGGATCCGTATGTCATCGCTGGCAACACACACTGCTCGAACACCTTCGACTTCAGGCACTGAGGTAGTGTTTTGGACGACAAGATATGATGCAGTTTCCCGAACGCAGCTCATCCGAGTTGGATTCTACAAGTGACTTCTTTCTCGAAGTTGGACTTACCCATCTGCATCACTTGTCCCAGGTAATTGTATTCGTCTACAACTTCGAGAGCAGCGCCGTCAACAACAACCGATACGGGTGTGACATGGACATTCGACATGATTTTCGTCTTGTCCATGTTCATCTTAAGACCCACCCGTTGTGAGGCGCTGTTCAAGTCCCCGAGCATTGTACCAAGTTCTTCCAGGGAACCCGCCAGGATGACTATATCATCGGCATATCGCAGGTGTGTGATGTATTCGCCATTGATGTTAATGACATGTTGTTTCCATCAGCTTGAACACGTCTTCCAACACAGCGGTGAACAGTTTTGGGGATATGACATCCTTGTCTGACACTTCTCTGCAGTTGGATGGGGTTCGTTGCTGTGTCGTGTACTCTGACGGACATGATGGCGGATGAGTACAAACACTTCAACACCTCGATATACCGGTAGTCGATCCGCCACCGCTGGAGAGAATCTAGTACCACCCAGATCTCGACAGAATCAAAGGCTTTCTCATAATCCACATAGGCTATACATAACAGCAAATTATACTCCTCGGTCTTTTGTATAATCTGCCGCAATGTGTGTATATGTTCTATGGTGCTGTAGCCTTTTCGGAATCCTGCTTGTTCGGGAGGCTGGAAGTCGTCAAGCCTGCGTGCAATGCGATTTGTGAGGACCCTCGAAAACAGCTTATAAACGTGACTCAGAAGTGCAATGGGCCTGTCTAATCACTGCTAAAAGGAGTCCGTTCATCTAGACTCCTATTCTTCAAAATGTACATATCTTTAAAGTATTAAATGATGATGATGCCTTTATGATTTCTAATGGGCATAAATCAATTTCGGTGGATCAAATTCTAATTCCAGTGGTCCTAATTTCGGTGGCATTTGATAGTGTAATTTGATAATATCTCCGGAACAAATAATTTTTTTTTCAATCTCTACTATATGACTAAGTATTACTACTATTTACATATTATTTATGCCAAATAAAGTGTATTAGAAACAGCAAGTTTAAATTTAATCAATTTCGGTGGCTTGGATTTTAATTCCGGTGGTCCTTTAATAATTTCGGTGGCATTTGATAATTTCAAATGGAAATATCTCATGAACTAATAATTTTTTTTCGATCTCTAGTATATGATTAATTAGTACTACTCTTTATCTATTATTTAGGCCAAAAAAATTTATCAGAAACAGTTAATTTAAATTCGCCACTGTAATTAGGCAAAATTCGTGTTTGTTGAAATTCACCCTACTATACTTTTAATGTTACGTATTTTATTCTCGGATTTAATAAAAAAGTAGGACTGATCGGCTTATATAGGTGTAAAAAACATAGAAAATGATTCTTTTGTAACCAATTAATTAAGATCACATTATAAATACATTCAAATATGTAAAATGCTGGCTAAAAGGCCACTAGCCAAGCCGATAAACCATAGATTTAGTACTTAATCTACACGATAAACAAATGTGAACTGTCATCCATGCCGCGATTGACATGTCAACGTCCTCTTGTTTATTCCGTTTTCGTTTGATTCGCGTCTCTGGAGTGTTATTTTGTGTTTTGGATTCTACTACCTAATAATTAAAAATAAAATTATTACGATAAAATAATTCATATTTGTAGATTGAAATACAAACAACCTGCAATGCAATGTCACTGTCACAGAACACTATGTCACTGCCACTTTGATAGTTGTCAAATCAGGACAACGCACGTTTTATTGAACGCAGTTTATGATATTTTGATATATATATTTTCACGATTTAAATGCCATTTAATATATTTAGATTATAGTTTCCATTTCTACACAATTTAAGAATTTTTTTGGTATAACTTGTACCTCGGTACATACTTGGGCCAAAAACTGAAGGTCTCCTTTCATATCACTATAACACCCATGACCCGAGTACAAATATTTTTCTGTCACATAAATATCTGCCCCAGCCGGGAATCGAATCCGGGACCCCTTCGCAGGCAGGGTCACTACTGAGGTTGTTTGTTTGTTTGCGCAGACGTTTGTTAAAAGAATTTTCCTGTCTGACTTTATTATAATAATATTATAATTTAAGGAAAATCCAGGTCTTATATTTGGCACTCAACCTATTTTCACCAGGCATAATTTTCCAATCGACAATATATTTATTTTAGGTCAGGGTATTTCATTTTCCTTATAGTAATAATAATTATGATTGTTATTTTATGAAACGTGCCATAAAGTGATGATCAATGATAACCAGCCGTGCATTTGTATCTACCATCAGACACATAATCAGATTAGAAAAAAACGGGCAAGTGTGTGTCTGGCCACGCGCAATGCAGGGTTCTGAAGGTGTAAGTTACCGACTATTACTCATTAACTATTTAAGCTAACCTAGCTTGATAGTTTTCTTTGTAAATTCATCATAGAACCTACTTTTGTGAATTTTTTTACTAGTCCATCTAGAACCGTTTGGCTGGCAGGGTGAGGGGACTTCGCACCTTCAGTGGAAAAAAAGCATAAGTCGTCTTACGTTGAATTTTAGTTATTAATATGTTTGGAAAGAGAGACAAAACTGCATATCCTCAATTTTTTTGAAATTATTTTCATTAATCTTGACTATTTTGTGCAAGAAATCGTAATGTAAATTCCTTTGACTACATATTGATATTTTAACAGTTTTTTCGCTCTCCTGTAAAATTACAATTTTCATCTTATGCATTTTTTCCACTGAAGGTGAGACTTGACTATGAGCAAAATTGGCACTTTAAAGCCGAATATTTCAGAAGCGGGTCCCTGAATTGAAAAATAGTTTTAGCAAACCCATAATATTTTTAAAAAACCTTTTCAACGATACCTCACATTATGCAGTATGTGACGAATATAAAATTCAAACGATGATGAAAATATACAGAGGTGGCGAGGTGTCGGTAACGGGGTCGCGAGTTGAATGTTTTTTTCTATTTCAAAAATGCCCAACGCACCAAGAAGTTTTCTCCTCGATAATAAATAAAAAAGAAGTCTATTTAAATTTCTGGAATATCTATATTTTGTTAACGTTAAAATTAGTGGTAGATTAAAATTTAATGATATTGTTAATAACTGCAAATGGTTCAAGATTACAAACATGTAACTGTTACATAAATATCCGTAAACAAATGCCGAAATTATCCGATTATTGTTCTAAAATCAAACCCAGGGGCACTCACTCCGTTAAGCAAGGCTGCTATCAACAAAATTATAACAATTTCAAATTTACCCATAAATTTATAAATTTCAACATAATACAAAACAGCCTTATCTCTCCTTTGTTCCCATTGTTTCCATTTCGAATGATTCCTAGAACCGATGAAAGCCTGGTTTCCCGGAATTTACTTACAGATTCAGTAATTGAAGTGAACATGGTAGGTACATATCGATTCTATGAATAGCTGCAAAGTCTACCTATATATACCTACTCAACAGGTGTTATATAACCATTGCGTAATACCTGATACAGAGATACATTGATTTCAGCTAAATTGAATCAGCTTTATAGTGTCAACCCATTCACGGTTCTATAGGATACGGGTCTCTTCTTCTGAGGCCTAGTTTCTAGAGTAAACTGCACTACGACGGAAATTAAATTTTCCCTCTGAATAGTACATACCTAACTAATTTCATGATACATTTCAAATATGTATCATGACACCACAGACACACACACACACACACACAAACACACACACACACACACAAACACACACACACACACACACACACACACACAGACAGACAGACACACACACACACACTCGCGTCTATTAAAACAATGATGTATTAAAGAAGAGCGGGAACACTTGCCACAAACATATGTTTTTATATGTTTAATAAGTGTTATCAACCACTGTTTGAATATGTAACTGTAACTTTAATAGACAAATAAAGATTTTTGTATTTTTTGTATTTTTGTATTTTGTAATATGCTAAATTGTTTAGAAGTAGTGATGAGAATAAAACTTCGACCCAGGCCCACTACTGAGCACGGGTCCTGTTGAGGAGGCTTAGGACATACTCCACCACACTGCTCCAGTGCAGATTGGATAACAACCAAGACGGCTTTACGTGCCCTTCGAAGCACGGAAGCGCCGGGCTTGGCTAGTGCTTTCAATGACATGTTAGATTAGGTACAAGGCGCTAATAGTTTTACAGCTTTTGTCAATGAAATCAGAAGTGTTTCACTAAATAAACCAACTGCAGTCTAGTGTTCCCATTTCCCAACCGTATCATAGTGAAATAGTATTGTACTACATACATATTATTTTGCTACTAGATACCCTAATCGTCTATGTATTCCACCGTCTCGATCAGCTATACGTTCCAAACATTGAACTCACATGTGTGTAACGATATATAATAAAATCCCTGAAAACATAAAAATCTTAACTTTCAATAAATTTAAAATAGAGCTACTTAAATGGTTGATTAACAAATGTTATTACACAATTAAAGAATTTGTATGACGATCTTAATAAACATATTTATCCCTTGACATTTAATTGCTAATTAGTGATCTAATAATAATTAATACTATTATTATTATATAATAATACTAAAATAAACAATAATATACTGAAACAATTTGTACGCCATAATATGGCAAATGTGCGATTCGTTGTATAATATTTGACCAAGTTTATAACCACATTTATACAAATAAAGATATTTCATTTCATTTCATACATATATTTGGAAACTCATCCATCCCATCCATCAGACTTTGGAGGTCCACTGCTGGACATAGGCCTCCCCTAATTTGCGCCACTCTGACCGGTCCTGAGCCTTCTGTATCCAGCGGATACCCGCTGTCTTCTTCAGGTCGTCAGTCCACCTGGTCGGGGGGCGTCCTATGCTCCTTTTTCCGAGACGTGGGCGCCATTCAAGGACCTTTCTTCCCCAACGGTTATCGGTCCTTCGCACTATGTGGCCAGCCCATTGCCACTTCAGCCGGCTAATTCTTTGAGCTATGTCGGTTACCCTTGTTCGTCTACGGATCTCCTCGTTTCTGATTCGATCACGTAGAGAAATACCGAGCATAGCCCTCTCCATAGCCCGCTGTGCTACTCTGAGCTTGTGGATTAGGCCAATAGTAAAGCACCACGTACCACCAGTATTTGGAAACTATCTACATATATTACTGTTGAATAAATATAAAGTTTGCTTAGCGCAGAGTTTGAGCGCAGGGTCTGCATCAAGATTATTTCTATTGCATTATGTGTTACCTGTGTATTGAGACGACTGAAGTTTTTTTATTATTATTAAAGTAGGTACGCAAGAAAGTAGTACATGTTTCAAGAGGGCGCATAAATTAATTTAAACACATACCAACCTTTGTTGGATGATTTTTTGAAAATCGTATACATAACAGGGTGAATTAAGTATACGATTATATGATAGATAAAAAGTCTTGATATACTCGAATTATATGTAAACTGAAGATGTTTTTTTTTATTCTCGTATACCCCATGGTGTGGGGTGTTGTTGGATAGCTTTTTGAAAAATGTTATGAGTTTGGGAAGACATTTTGGATTGTTAAATCCGGTTGCGAAATGTTAGAGTCAAGTGTTCCCTCCTCCTAACTGAATGGATGCTGTTGGACATGTGAAAAAATTAAGAAGTTTAGCATAATTAATTATGAATATAAAGTATCACGGGATAACAAGTTAATTAATAACAGTCGATCAACTTATAACTATGAAACTCTACACTGCGCGTGGCCTGACAAGCGCTGGGCCAGTTTTTATTATTTTTGTTTTGTCCAATAAATAAAAATCTCGTATCACGGTGTTTGTGGTCGCACGCCTTCAAGGCGGCTCGACCGATTTTTATAATTTTTTTTATGTAAATTTGGTAGGAGAATAGGTCGTAAAGTATATTTCATAACGGTAGCTGATTAGGATGTTCCTATCCGGAAAATTTTTGGTAGAACAACGTTTGCCAAGTCAGGTAGTTTAACTTTGAAATGATTTAAAGAACTTCCTTTGAGAACTTAGGGGTGTCATAGGAATTCTGCTGACAACGCGTTGGTAACTTGACATTAACTCAACTAGTAGTAGGTAAGTAGGTACGTAGTCAAAAGACTCGAGTTAATTAAAAATAAACAATCATACTCGAATTCACGTCGGTGTAATCAAGTGTTTTTGCCTTAAAGTTAATTATTTTATCCTTTAATTGTTACTACCAATCCCATTATAATAATATTGTAATCATAATTTAATTGAATGGCAATTTAAAACAAAACAAACTTCCACGTATTTAAAATTAATAGTTTTGTACTAAAACCATTTTCTCACGGTCCATCATTCCAGTGATAACAATAATGAAAAATCCTCGCTAATCGGAACAACTCACTTGAAACCTAATGTATCGTCGATAAAATTATTACTACCTTAATGAAACGACCGAAGGAAAGGAACCAGCGGAACAAACGTGTTTGGAACAAAAGGGACGTCCGATACCTATCTATATTTACCACCCCTCGAAGGCGAAACTGAACTCTCTGTCCCAGGAATAAGGTTGGCAATAAATAAAATTATCCTGTAAGTCCATACAAAATGTTGTAGCCCTCCGTTTTCAGTCAGTGCCGCTCGAGGCGCCACTGTCGACGGTGGGCGTCTCGACGCTCGAAACCCGGCGCGTTTAATTCACAAATAAAAAACATAAATTCATCACCTGTGATTTGATTTAAATGTGAAGCTTTTGATCATTCTTCTAGTCAATACGTTCAGGCGACTATTCGCACGGCGTTCGTTCGCAAATGATACAAAAATAGTGATTTTTTATGTGTTTTCGGCATATTGGCATGGCGATTCGTGTTGGATATTGCGAGCGTTTTGTCGCTAAATAGATTTCGTATACAAAAGGTAAATTAGATCTATATCATTACAATACTACAAGCCAATGTTAGCGATACAGAATAAACTGCTCATGCGTAAACAAAAAGAGACGAATTTTCTCCGCATATACTTAGGTATGTAGGTAGATTGTAGGTATGTATTTTCATAATTATTTTATTTCGGATTTATATATGAAATGCTATTAATTCTCAGTACACAGATTTAACAAAAAACGTTTTTGAAAATATTGGTGTATTATCAATAAGATGTATTGATTCGATATACTAATGTATGACGATGAAAACTGAAACCACCTGTTTACTTCCACACGCTATATTGGCCCTTATGGGATCGTGTTATTGTTTATAATTGCGTACCTACATTAAAAATTACTACTAAAAGTTTTTCAGGCGAACTAGTTACGTTTCTCGCTGAGAAACAAAACAACGAATGCAATAAACAATTGAAACAACTAATGGATTCCATTCATAGAAATATCGAATATTTTTTATGTGAGAAAAGAAGTCTATTTTTAGACTTTAAAACTGCGACTTCGAATAGATCTCAATTCGGCTGTATTCTTTTTTTAGTGTTTGTTACGTGGTTTATGAACCGATTTGAAAAAAATATTCTTCGGTTTCTTCCAGATTGGTCTCATAATTATTAAAATTATGTTTTGTTAACGGGATCCATGAGGAAATTCCTAATATAGAATACATAACATTATTATAACTTTATTAACATTTATGGTGATTTTGATAAAGTTTTTTCGAAGACTGAAATCGGGTATTGTTTTTTGGTAAAATTAGATTATTGCGTTATAGGTTTAAAAAATCACATACCTAGTCAAGGTATGTGTTCCATAATAAGTTGAAGAGGTCTTGGTCATAATCCATAATTAACAAGGTCTATCGCTGTATCCATCCTTAAGTTCAAAGCCAGCTTCTTTTCAGTACTTACACCTTGATCGGACAATGGATGAAACTATGAGAACTAGGCCCCTTCTAAAGGTCGAGTTTTCTATTCTATTCAGGTGGGCCAGACGAAAACCTGAAACCTTACTACTGCTGTTCATGGCGCTTCATTTGACGATTGAATGCAAACATAGGCAATACGCAAAAGCGACTGTGTCACTCTGTGGAGAGTTTTTGTACTTTTACTTGGATAGCAAAAGTAGCAAATGCAATCAAGCTGCAAGCAAGGACAATTGACGATATTGGATTAGCAATTCTCGGTGGTAGAAAGTCTAGCATCCTATCAGGAAAGAATATTCGCCATATTATTATTCACATATTATTCATTGCTTCACGAGCAGGGAGGTCGATTTGAACTGAAGAATGGATGAAACCTCTTACAACTCACCTCTTACAATTTAATGACTGTATTGCTAAACCGACAATCGGTTAGGAATTATAATAAACTCAACGTTAAAAATACATCTCGTAAACAATAATTGTAGTGACCTTTACCAAATTTGAACTTTCCGTAAAAACAGACGTCGATTTTTAATGCTCATCTCCAGTTTTCTTTACAAGAATAATCACGGCTTTTGGTGTTTTCTCGATTATCAATAAACACTTTTGATTCTTTAGATCTAAAAAAGAAGCCAAGAGTGTCCGCAATTTCAAATTTAAATACTTGCAAAGACATCGCGTCTAGCAAACCACCCACATTTACTCCATAAAAATTAATCTTGAAAATGTCTCCAGGAACTTTCTTCCGACAATCAAGACGCAAATAATAAATTCTTAGGGACCTAAAACTGCAATTTGTTTTGGTAAACTTTCCCCAAGAAGAGGTTCTTCTATGTAATATCTTTTTTCTTCCATAATTGATTATGAAATTTCAAGTGCTGGCTTTCAACAAACAACATTCACTATTTCTGCATCTGGAAACAAATTCTCAATAACTATTGACACTTAATTTCTCTGAGACGCTGAGTTCTTGAATACTTCGCGTTTCCTTTTCCTCCATCACAATTAATCTCGATCGTCAGCTTCAGAGGCTTTCTTCCGATACTCAAGGCTCAAGAAATAATTTCTCAGAAAGCGTAGTTCTTAGTTTCCATTACTCGCTTTTATGACGTTTTTGTTATTATGTTAGAAGAAGCTGGATAGTTTTTATGGAATGGGCAGTTGTTAATAATGATTTTCTTTTTCTTAAATAAGCAGTCAATTTAAAATTTCCCATTTTTCGTAATGGCTAAAAGATTAATACAGATGATTTTTATTCAACAACAGACAATATTTCCCTTCAATAGTTACCTTATTGAAATGCAACACTAATTTTAATCATAATTATTTTTAAGTGCTTATGCCCCTTTTCAACAGATCCAGGAATAATTACCTCCACCTCTTATAAGATCTGGCACAAACCCTCCAATATCCTATAGCTTATATAGGCATCTACTTGCTTACCCAGCATAATCCCTCAGAAACTTATCTTAAGGGATTCTATTAGTCCCTAACTTTTTCATTCTCGCAAGACACGTCAATTTTGGATCTAACTTACCTACCATCGTACCTTGGCCGTAAAAATAACCACCATCGGCGAAAAGCCTCCATTTAATCACAAGATATTATCAAAACTTTGCTTGAGAAATTCCTTCAATCTTATTAAAATTTTACTTTGGTTTTTTCTATAAACGAGGTATAACAAAATTCAAAGATAAGATACAGTAAAATTTCCATTTTACTAAGTAATATTTCATTATGAATTCTAGAAATAAACTACAATTTTTGATAGTAAGTTTCAACAAGGACTTCATGATTCGTTTAGCAAAATTAAATGACAGAACCATTCATCGATCTTTCCAATTAACAAAATATTCATGACCTAAATAA
>OZ010701.1:3289837-3559723 GCA_963932265.1 Thymelicus lineola | reverse complement strand
ATTCATGACCTAAATAACATAATTTGAAAATCGTAAAATAGATCCTGCAGTGATTAATTTAAGGTTTCCATTCAATTGTTCTGACTCAACCAATATTGTTGACGTCAGAAATACGAGAAGCTCGGGTTCAAAGGGCAAGGGAGCAGTTGTAATGTAGGTCAGGGCACTTTAGAATCATTTTCATTATTTGATTATTCATGAATAAATTCAGAATACTGAAAAGTCTTGGACTTGAAATTACTTACCTATAACCACAGAAGAAATAATAGTACTTATAATAAGTAACATTAATACTGCGGATCCAGAATTAACAAGCTAAACGTACAGACCAAAACCCGGATAAACCTTGCTTCATAAATATGACAGTTCGAACGATTATGTCCTTGCATTTAGTTCAGTAAATAGACAGTGCTTCTCAACGACGGTAAAATTTATAGTTTCTATAGATGACTCTTCAAAATAAAATCTATTTCATAGTTACAACATCTTGTTGTGCATTTTGTTTGTGCTGAAGTAGTTAAGATAATAAGATTTATTGATAGCGTTAAATGCGTAAACGTAGGTAAAAATTCTGCGCCAACCCTAAAATAATTAGATAATGTCGAGAAAGAAATGAAATAATAAAGTATCATCGCTACAAGATTTTTATAATAAAGCTTCAGCAAAGAGAAGGAATAGAGAAATCAGAAACTCCTAAAATATAGATAAGCCTTTTAGGAGATGCAGTTATTGAAAGTGTAACTAAATAATCAACGGAATTGGAATTGGAAAAAGGTACTTTCTCTAGATTCCAAAATACAGAGAGTGAATAGAATATTATATTCTATACTAATATTTAAAGAGGAAAGATTTGATTGTTTGTTTGCATTAAATAGGCTCCGAAACTACCGAACCGATTTGAAAAATTCTTTCACTGTTGGGAAGCTACATCTCCAGGTGACATAGGCTATATTATATATTTTTTTACTATTTTTCCCGAAGCGAAGCGAGGGCGATTTACTAGTTTCCAATAAAGATGGCAGTGTTCGAATGTGTATCCACTCACAAAATATTGGTTACACCTGCACATATCTATACGTTTTCCAATACAAATACAGCAAAAATCAATAGAACAGCTTCCTAGGTCTCTCTACATTGGAATACCGGACTATATTAAAGTATATTCTGGAATTGTTATGAAAAGCAAAGTTAAAAAGTACATTTGATTGCAAGTGTGTTCTAAAATTACTAAAGAGTCAAGTATTGCTGAAATCATATACATTAATGCAATTACGGTATAGATGCGATGAATGTACATACATCGAAATTAATTCATTACAAAGCAATAATTCTAGAGATGCAAAGCGTGGGGCGTGAAATTGCAATGCCATAACAGATGACTGGGCTATTGTGAACGTTGTCGTTCTCTGATACTTCAGAAATGTTACGTAACAAGTTATAACTATTGATTACAATTAGTGATATTGTGATATCTATGTATTTGTGCTTCTGTAGCTTAAACTAAACATAGCAGAAGATTATAGTCCTCAGCAGAAGACAGAGCAGAAGATTATGACCTGTGTGATGTATGTTGTCCAAGGCTTCAATACTCATGACGCACTACTGAGCACAGGTCACTCCTCTAGAGGAAGTCCAGAGCATTCTCCACCACACTGCTCCAGTGCGGATTTTTCCAATGGAACTAGATCACTTATAGTCTTTTTGAAATGTAGCCTGTTTCCAGAGACTGGAAGTAGTCAGGACTGCTTTTCAAAACGGTTCTTTTAATGGGTTTTTTCGCATTTTTTAAGAACAGTGATAAGCGTCACTACCTACAGTAGTCCCGCTTCTGATATCAGAATCAAAACACTTCTGTAGCAAGACCAAGACAGGCTCCTCTAATCTCTCCCTAATCTATCTTTAATTTTATTGTATCAGTGTAATAGTGCTATTGTATGCGTTATTTGATAAAAAATATATACATTTAGATTTTTTTGTAAATGATTGTTTTTAAACTATAAAAATCTAAAGGCGTAACAAATCATACTAATTATAAAAAATATATATTTTTAAATAGGATATACTTTTTCGGTATTCTCGTACGTAAAAGTGTCTTTTTTAAATATTGAACGAGATTCCTATTTTACTGAATGACCTTGAAAGATTGAAAGTCAATCAATTTAATGCTATTTTCGTTTAGTCCAGTCTCGATCCCTAGGGCCCAGAATTTTGTGTTTCGAGCGAGCGTCTGAACGAAAATTAATTAAAGACCTACTTAGATATGAAAGTAAGTTTAAATGATACATTTAAAAAGTGATTTTAGTACCGCAGGATAGGAATAACTTAGTTTTTACCATATTTATAATCGGTACATCTTCTGTGATGTTGTATAGCCGTAAGTGGACTATAGTGGAGGTTAGTAAGTAAAATTGTTTTATTGAACAATGCAATTTGATGGGAAGTTCAAAATACACCGTAGAATAGCTTCTAAATATGACCCTTTGTTTTCCATATAGAAAATGTCAATTGTCAATCGTTCACTGTTAATAAAATAATTTCCGATATTGCAGTTTACTAGTAATTATATATATTAGTAGACAGACTAGTAACTACTACATTAATTAAATCGCCTTCAAAGAGAATTCTGTTTTTGACTTGATTTGTAGATATTGTCCTCGTCAGTTGAATATGTAATTGAGGCCCAATGGTTAGAGAACTGAGGATGAGGGGAACCTCAAAATTAAATTTATACGAGAGCATCTGTGCTTTGAAAGACGCAATCAATATTTTCACTTTCACCTTTGTCGATAAACAGTTCATTACGCACTATCGGAGGGTATCGAAATGCCTTGAAACATTTGTCACTCAGATTTGCCACTATACTTATGCGTAAAGTACGTAGAAGTAGAGGGGGAAAAGTGCGGAGAATACGAAGAGAGAGAGAGAAGAGGAGAGAAGGAAAGAAAGTGTGACAGGAAAAAAGGAGGAAGATAAAAAGAGAAGGAACCACGGCAAATTATAAATGATGATATTATGATTATGTGCAGCCGAGTAATACGTAAGCTTCAGAGATTTTACTTTAAGTCTATCTTCCATTAGTCTCAGGAACTAATATTTTTACGTCAAAGAAAATTCTCCCTGTACTTAAAGCCTCTTATCTGTAGAACTTACACAGGTAGAAAGGAATGATGTAGGTCGCGGCATCTCTGCGTCTTTGACGATGTTAAATTCTACTTAATTCCTAGGGATTCTACGAAATGGTTACCGTACTGTTAAATACTATTAAGAAACAGAAGTATACTATCAGGTTTCCAAAATGTGTATTTTATGTGAATTGCCAACAATAAGCCAACAAGTTTGATGGTAAATGATTTACCGATGCTTAGGAACGTAATGCAAATGACATCACTGATACCAACACAGAACGGGACTAAAGGAAACCCCATTCATTGAAGGTCAAGAAGGAAGTAGGTGACGTGCTTATTACTGACTATCCGAAACAAGCAAGGTTCATTATATAAGGAGTGTCGTAGCTAGGTAAAAATAGGTGTTTACTATTGTAACGAAATCAAACACTGGATGGATCCAAACACTACCATCATCGGTTGAGGCATCTGTAGAAGGATGGGTGACCAGTACTGGCTAAAATTACTTGAGCTTGCTCGGAAGGAAAGTAAAGCCGTCGAGCTCGTTGCTATTGTGAGATAAATAATAGTCGTGGAGGCCTTCGGTGGCATTAAACATTTTGGTTGGCCACAACTCTGAACTGGAGCAGCGAAGTAAAGTATGGCCTCTTCAAGAAGAGAGACGTGACATGCTCAGTCTCAACTCAGACCGATTATATTAAAAAATAATTAAATAATAAATCAACACAATTCAATCTAAAGATGTTCCTCTTTCGATTAGAGACTTACAGGAAGTACCTATCTGTAGATACGGAATTATTCTTTTTCTTCGTTTAATACATCTTTAGAGTCTGTAGTTAGTAGGTACACAGAAGACATATTAATAGTACATACAACATTTGAATCAGATATTATGTTAGGGTGATACTTTTGTTGGAACCAAATAGAATAAGAGGCTATGGTCTAGTTTAAAAATATTAAAAAGATTCATACTGAAAATTTTGTTAATCATATGAAATATCATTTAACCATATGAAATATATGATATTGACTAAACGAAAATGAAGTCCAGATAGATATAGATATACAACAACAAACAACCGTATCTGATACATGTTTACGATTGAATTTATATTTAGAGCGTCCTTGGATCGAGCTTTTATTGTGCAATTCGACAAAACGGCATCTTCTGAAATTGGCATTAACATTCCTTTATTTGCGGACTAACGCTCTGTTTGCGGCTTTGCCCGCGTTTTTCGTAACAATAAGTAATATAATATTGTTATTACAGTAACATATTATGTGTGCTCACTTTCAAGAAACTCCGTTCAGTGTTTCAGTCAAATTACAGTACCGTTCTGATCAGGGAATAATTTCGTATATGGAGGAGTTTCTTTCGCTGTTTTGATACAGCACCTTAAAGAAATGACTGTAGAATCGAATAATTGTCGTTAGCGATCCGTGTATACTTACCTAAATAAACAATTTACAAATTAAAATATTAGGTGACAAACAATTTTTTTTCGTAAAAACATAGATATTATATAATATTAAATAACGTATTGCAAATATTTAGTATTCGGCTTCAAGCGAGCGTAGATAAACGACCGAAGTTCTACAACCTAGCACACGTCTGGTAAATATCAGTAAATCTAATAAGGACATCAGACCGCTTTCAATATGGAGTCGAATTTGTAAAAAATAACAGCTGGGGCAACATGACGTGTGGTATTCAATGGATAATCCAGCTCATGATTGTGACTTAGTTGATCCTTTAAAAAAACCAGTTAACTTCTATGACGGAATTTGGGAACGTAATATTGCGTATATCCTCACTCACTCTATTTTTGTTCCAATTTAATTACAACAATTAGATTGCAATGATTAAAATCCATGAACAATAATTCCACACTGAAGAGTTTTAACATGATTTTAAGGAAATGGTTGTTATTTTTAATTGAGTTTCATTAATTTTATATGTTCCGATCGATTAAAATAATTATGTTCCGTAATCTCGTCCTCATATTTTGTACTATGTAGTACGTGCTCTGTGCTACTTGCCGTCACAATGTTTAAGGGCTCCCACACAAAACTGCGATGCGATGCGATGCGAATTCGCATCGCAGGAACTTGCGATGCGAATTTCTGCGATACGATTTAGTGCGGCAAACCGTTTGGTAGGGCGACCATTCCTTCAAGTGTAGTAAGCCGTACTGGACGTGTTTTTAGGAAGCGTAAGATGGATCGCAAAAAGATTATTGCACTGCTGTTATTGTTAAATAGATATAAAAGAAAAAGAAGATTCTGGGTTCATCCATTTATTACGATTATGAACTCTGATGGGAACTATTTTACTCAAAAGTACTATGCGTTGAGAACTGAAGAAGATAAATTTTTTGATTATTTTAGAATGAGCATATCTTCATTTGAAGAGCTTTTGAAAGGCGCCGCGCGTCTTTCTCTAAAGCTGTCTCAGAGCGGACTAAAATGGCGTCACCAAGGATGACGTAATATCGCAGGAATGTACGATGCGAAGCAGATCGGAAATTCTTGCGGTGCGTTCGTGCGAATTCGCAGATATTTGCGATGCGATGCGAAATCGCGGTTTTGTGTGGGAGCCCTAAAGATAAGCGCGTTCTTCATTCTCTGTGGTACGTCCCTAGCTCCATCTGTCCACCACTGGCAATGTCATTGTGCTTTTTTGTGCAAAACGTGCTGTCACGAAATTTTATTTTCATTTTATTTTCGAGTTTTATAATCGTTTTTACAGTCCTTTTACAGTACTTTTTCAGTTATTATAGTACGCCCAATTTGAATTAAATATGGGAAAATATGAAAAGAAAAAATGAAAATAATTGAGTCAACGGATTCTAGAGTTGGAAAAACGCATGAATAGGTCCCGTCTTAGAAACAGCGGTATGTTTTGATAACTTCTATTAGCTTAATTAAACGCAGATTTTTGCCCCTGATGTTACTTCGACAAATTTTATTACACACACTAGTCTCTGGAGTTTTCACGAGAGGTTAACCATGAGAACGATGTTGTGTCTACCTATAACAAATAGGTAACTACCATGTTTCGGCTTTCACGAGGGGTTAGCTAATGGTGCCGCAGTTTACGCCCCAAGATATTGTTACCACCTATAACAAATAGGTACCACGCAAATGCTTTCACGAGAGGTTAGCTAGTGGTCCCGCATGTAACGCGACAGGATATTGTAACCACCTATAAAAATAGGTACCACACCACGCACATGCTTTCACGAGAGGTTAGCTAGTGGTGCCGCGTGTTCCGCAATAAGATATTGTGACCACCTATTACAAGTAGGTACCACGCACATGCTTTCACGAGAGGTTAGCTAGTGGTCCCGCATGTAACGCGACAGGATATTGTAACAACCTATAAAAATAGGTACCACACCACGCATATGCTTTCACGAGAGGTTAGCTAGTGGTGCCGCATGTTATGCAGCGAGAAGGGATTCATGGAGCTTTTACGAAAGACGAGGATGGAACAGACTCAAGTCACACAACTAGAAGCCATTCGCCTCATGATCGGAGCCGATCAAACCGATGCTCGAGAAATCATAGAAGCAGGCGCCGCTCCTTTCCTCCAATTCTAATATCCACAGCCGATCATCGACTCTGCCTGACAGAGATGCAGTCAGACAGAAAGAGAGGGGGGGGGCAGACTACTACGGAAGAACAGGTACCTCGTCAATAAAACAACACCAGGTAAAGGATAGCTCTCTGCCAGCAGACGGCGAAGAGCTCCTAGGTCATGATGGTAAGCAAACTACGTGTAATTCTATATACTTATATAAGAGCATAGCTACACGTTGGTCAGCTATTCTCACTGATGTAGATCATCAATGCAGACCTAAAAGCTACCATGTTGAAGAAACAAGATCCCCTCTCGAACTGACGTCTTCTAGTATCACCTAAGTTAAATGGGGAAGTTGTGGCAGTGATGAATGACAGTGGTATCAAATGTGACAATAGAATCTGTGACCAGCAAGTAGTCCTATCTATAGCAATCTCTACAGTGTGGAGGCTTCAATGACATGATTCTGTCACCGAATAATAAGCAGCACATTGAGGTATTGAGTGATTCAATGAGGCTGTTAGTTGACTTATTCCATGATCGGTTACACATAGGACACTAATTCTTCCTGGTCTGAACACCCATGTGACTCAGGTATCATTATCATCGACATCGGGGTCAAGAGCGACCATGATTCAGATACAATGCGGTGGTTTAAGATTATTTTATAATCAATGGTGTGAAAAGAGATATTACATCCAATCCAACCATTATTGGCAGTATAAGGGGTTATACAATGCTATTTAAACGCAAGACCACACGAACTGTTTTGTCCACAGTACAATATTTTTTCTAAAATAGAAAATAGTTTGTTTGCTCTCGAAGTAGGACAGCTATTGGAACTAGGTTCTATACAATCATGATTTCTTGCTCAGGGACATGAAGGTTGATACTTAACCTTAAGAAACTTATAAAATTTGGTGTCACCTTTATGATACTTTGTGCATTGCAGACTCCTATGATGATTGTGTGCAGAATGCATTGACTACTGGGGAATCTAAGGTTTATTATTAACTCACAAAAAAGTTCTTTAAAACTCAGTCAGGGTTGTCTTTATCTAGGATTTATGCCAGATTTTATTCCATGTTCCATATATAATATCATCTTCCCTAGAAGAGGGACCATGTTATCGAATTTGTTAACAACTACTTAACGCTCTTGCTTCGCTTCGGTAAACCTATTGGTAACCACATTTGAGTAAATAAATGTATGGACGGTATTTTTTAAATCGACATGACTTTTTTTATTATTTATGAACCGATTGCAGTAAAACAGTCACTGAATGGTGATCCAAGCTTACTGCAATACAACAGTGAAAATTGCACCTAACTATAACGCGGTTCTTGAGATTGGTCGGAACAAACGCGCAGACAAGCAGACAAAAAGTACAGTTTTATTTTAATATGTATATTAATGGATGATATGAAATAAAAATAAATAATAATAGTAATAATAATAGTCAAAACATAGTTGTTATACTTTGGAATTTGTCCAATTACTTGGTCTTCTTGTAGTTGCTTGTAAATCCATAGAATATGGTATCTTCTATACGAAATCCCTGGAAAACTACAATACAGTGATTTTAAAAGATTTTAATGGAAATTATAATGCATCAATAATATTATCAAAAGGGATTCATTCAGATCGGGATGAACTGATCGGGACATTACACATCCAAGTAATAACAGGAAAATTATACAATTTAATTTTAGTTTACAGACTTCCTCAGATGCTTCGCAAACAGATTGCGGACTTGTCTGTAATAATGTGAGGAGTCACGGACACTGAATAGAAGAAGAGAATCTTTTCAAATAAAATTAGGAACAGCTTTTAAATGTTTAAAAACGTTTGCATCTAAGTAATTACTGCGAGGTTTTTGCTTTGGAAAGATAACACAATTGCTATAGCATACGTTAAGAAAATGAAAGCTACAAGGTTTCAACATATCAATAACTTAGCGAGAGAGCTATGGCAGTGGAATGAGAGAAGACACGTCATATGGGTGTATGCATTTTACATCAGCTCAAAAGAAAACTCCATCACAGATAGTGAATCCAGACGTTCAAAATCTGAAATCGAATGCCAACTGAGTGACATTGTTTATGAAAGTTGTATACGCCTTAGATGACAAATCACACTGGATGGATCAATTGTAACAATTTATTTACAATAGTTATCAATGCATAGTGATAATTTAATTGTGTATCTAATAAAGATAAATAAATTAATTAAATAAAAGTATACTAAGCAGATTCGATGAACCGCAGGTGGTCCTCTTTGCTGATAGGAATAACACTAAATGTCGGGATTACAATTATAACATGGTTCTCAGACCCAGAAGCATATTCTATAGATACATTCGGAATGACATGTTATTTTATGCATTTCCATTATTCACGCTTATAAGAAGAGTGCTGAAGCAAATTATAGCAGACAAGACAAAAGTTGTGGTTCCTATGTGGCTCTCACAGCCCTGGTATCCACTTTAGAACTCCATGGCTATATCTGAAAAAATAAGAATTAAACCTCGATATAACTAATTTATTCTTATCTCCTTCTACAGACTTGCACGTGTTATACATATAAGAGCCTTACTCTGATTGCAGCCATATAGTCAGGAGAACATTTCTAAGAAAAGTAATCCCTGCTTTCTCAATGGATATAATGTTAGCCTCATTATCAGGAAACAATACGGGTCTGCTCTTGGTGCATGAATTTCACACTGCCAGAGCTACAATGTGGATCCTTTTGGAAGGTTGTTTCATATAGTTCAATGAATACCATCAGGTCAGCAATTTCTGTAATAAAATAAGGTCCTCAACTCGGCATAATACGATATGATATTACGAGTATATGGGATCCAAGTATAGTAGATTCTAGACTGTTTCTAGACTCTTAGCTTAGAGGTACACTCCTTACTAACGCTGTCTTTTATCTGCATTAAGGATATTGCTGTTAATTCTGATTATATAATATCAAAATTTTCAAAATTTAATTTATGAAAACTTGTGGTTCTTATCAAATACAACATAATTTAACTTTACAGTTTTTCAAACAAAATACAGATATCTGCCCGGCTAACAATCCTACTATATTATTTACACTTACAAAAATATGTGAGGCAAAATTGTAAATCATTAATTCTAACTGTTAAGAAACAGCACCAACCAACCTCACTGCAACTATCAGCCGATAGATTAAACAAGTTCGGGTTAATAGTGGATTAGACACTTCCATATTTACAGGCCAGAGACATGCTTTACTTCAAAAGCCTCGTATGCCGGCATTATTGTGAACTATTGAGGTTATAAGGAAAGCAGCCGGTTAGTTCACCTTTTCCTCTACATTTGCTTCATTTTATAAAAGACCAATGATTAGTGGTCTCAGTCAATTAACTCAAAATGTATGCTCATTGCATAAAGACACCTACACATTATGAGACTGACAATTTAACAATTATTATTATCATTTCTTTACGTTTTTTTTTAAACTGTAGTATATACGATACAATAAAAAGAGGATGTTTCTTTACTTAATATAAATATTATTTGTTAATTGTATGTGATTATCATCACAAAATTATTAATGAATGAATTATTATCAACCCAACTTTCTTCTTTGAACATCTACATAGTACAAAATATGAGGACGAGATTACGGAACATAATTAAATAGATCGGACTAACTTACCAAGTGACGTCCGATCCTCAATTATGTGAAGTAATCTCGTCCTCATCCTAGACCCAACCCTTCCCAGGTAATATTCTTAAAAGAATATACCTACATACTGCTGGTATCCTTTGAAGAATAATTTGTATTTCGCAAGTTACGTTCATAATCTCTAACCCCTTCTCTGAAAGTTGTGTTGTAGAGCTTTGAAACAATGACATTGCCAGTGGTGGACAGATGGAGCTAGGGACGTACCACAGAGAATGAAGAACGCGCTTATCTTTAAACATTGTGACGGCAAGTAGCACAGAGCACGTACTACATAGTACAAAATATGAGGACGAGATTACTTCACATAATTGAGGATCGGACGTCACTTGGTAAGTTAGTCCGATCTATTTAATTATACACGTGAAATCAGGATTATACAAATTTATTAAAGATCGGTTAATACGTACTTACGTTAATACGTACGGTAATACGTAATCGTATGAGCAAAGTAATAAAAATATGACATACTAGCTGTTACCCGCGACTTCGTACGCCGAAAATAAAGATCCCTTCATTATAAAACATGTTTTTCATAAATTGACAGCAAAGTTGTCCATACTATGAAGAGAGGAGACCCGTGCCTTGTAATAGTCCATTATGGGTTGAAGCTAAAACACCTATACTTAGTACATATATCGTATTATGTAAATGAGTAAAATATTAAACAAATCTTTAGTGTTGATAATGAAATGATAACTACCATCTGATATTGTAGCGTGATTGGTAGTCAGCAAGATACTAAACTCTTCACCAAAATTACAGCAAAAGTGACATGTTCTTAGAACCCATTAATTACCCATCGGGAGAAGAATTCATAGCCCGGGCGCAGCGGCTTGTGTCGGTTCTAATAGTAATCGATGAAGTTAAACAATAGCGAGTGCGGTCGGTAGTTGGATAGGTGACCGCTAGTGGCAAAAAATTCTTGAGCTCTCCGAGCTTCGGAGGGCATGTAAGGCTGTCGGTCCCGGTTGTTGTCGTAAGGTAACAGTCGTTATGACATATTGAAGGTCCTAGCCCGGCGTAATGACTTCCGACACTTGGGTTGATTTCTAATCCCTCCATCAATCCACACTGGAGCAAAGTGGTGGAGTATGCTCTAGGCGTCCTCAAGAGTGAGTGTTCAGTAGTGAGCCATTGATGACCCACCCATAGAAAAGGTCCCAAAATAATTGAACTTTTTAGAATTTAGAGGTTTAAGTCAGGGCCTGAGAGTTTTTGAATTTTAAATTTACATTGTAATTTTACAGAATACACAAAAAAAAATCTTTCTTTTCTTTTTGGGCAGCAGCAAATCAGTGATTCCTTTAGCGTTGCTAATGTACATTGGCGATAGTGACCACTTACCATGAGGTGACTCATCTGTTCGTTTTACAACTTCTTACTCCAAACATACTCTAAGCTTACAACCTCTAGTTTTAGCCCTTAGGGAATGTATTACCAAACAATCATGTTACAGTTATTTTTGTTTTATGTAAGATTACATACTAACTACCAACTTTCACAGTTTTACCTTAAAAAACCGGGCAAATGCGTGTCAGGCCACGTGCAATATTGGGTTCCAAAGTAGTAAGTTTATTGACTATTACTCATTAACTACGATACGTATGTTAACATAACCTTGATAGTTTTCCTTATAAATCTATCGTATAACCTATTTTTGAGAATGTTTTCACTTGTCCAACTCCAACCGTTTAGCCGTTAGGGGGGACACTTGACTTGACTTGGGTACCCAAAATTAGCACTTTCAAGCCAAATATTTCGCAAACGGAACTCTACATCCAAAAATGGTCTCAAAAGAATAATATTTTTGAAAAAACTTTTCAACGATACACCACACTATAGGGATGAATAAAAAAATAATGCTCACGTTACCTGTAGTGGAGGTACCACGAAAAAAAAAGTTTTTTCAGTAGTTTATTCTACGATTTTGGAGTCTTAATAAATATGTATATCCATGCCAAATTATAGCTTTCTAGCACTGGGTCTCGGCGCTTTGCTTTGGACAGACGGACAGACTGACGGACGGACATGACGAAGCTATTAGGGTTCCGATTTTACTTCAGAACCCTAAAAATGACGGAGTTTCGTTTAAACATACCCTGAATTAACCCTTTAAAGATTGATTTTTCAAATTATGTTAAAGTTAATTTTTGTTTATAACAGTCGAACTGAGAACCTGCTACTTTTTTGAAGTTGGTTAAAAAACCGGCTAATAGCGTGTCAGGTCACTGGTAATATAGGGTTTCGAAGTTCTAAGTTTATAGAACTCAATAACTACGTATGCTAATAATAATATAGCCATGATAGTTTTCCTTTTGATGCTATTGCCATGAATTTTTTTACGTGTCTAACACTTACGAATATTTCGCAATAAAAACTAAAAACATATTTTTAAAAATGTTATTCTACCAGAAGTTTAAATAAACATGTATATCCTTGCTAAATTACAGCTTTCTAGCACTAAGGGCCTCTGCGCTATGCTACGGACGGACGGATGGACGGACGGACGGACGGGCATGATGAAACTATGAGAATTCTGTTTTGACTTCGGAACCCTAAAAAGGGTCATAAAAATCGCTTCATAAAATATAACGAATCTATCAACTACGTATAACAAAATTTGACCTTATCCCTCAGGAACAGGTCTGTTTTCCGGGATAAAAAGTATCCTATGTCCTTTCCCGAGCTCAATTCTATATCTGTACTAAATTTCATCGAAATCGGTTTAGTGGCTTGAAAGAGTTATCCCTCAGGAACAGGTCTATTTTTCGTGATAAAAAGTATCCTATGTCCTTTCCCGAGCTCAATTCTATATCTGTACCAAATTTCATCAAAATCGGTTTAGTGGCTTGAAAGAGTTATTTATCCCTCAGGAACAGGTCTATTTTCCGGGATAAAAAGTATCCTATGTCCTTTCCCGAGCTCAATTCTATATCTGTACCAAATTTCATCAAAATCGGTTTAGTGGCTTGAAAGAGTTATTTATCCCTCAGGAACAGGTCTATTTTCCGGGATAAAAAGTATCCTATGTCCTTTCCCGAGCTCAATTCTATATCTGTACCAAATTTCATCAAAATCGGTTTAGTGGCTTGAAAGAGTTATCCCTCAGGAACAGGTCTATTTTCCGGGATAAAAAGTATCCTATGTCCTTTCCCGAGCTCAATGCTATATCTGTACCAAATTTCATCAAAATCGGTTTAGTGGCTTGAAAGAGTTATTTATCCCTCAGGAACAGGTCTATTTTCCGGGATAAAAAGTATCCTATGTCCTTTCCCGAGCTCAATTCTATATCTGTACCAAATTTCATCAAAATCGGTTTAGTGGCTTGAAAGAGTATCCCTCAGGAACAGGTCTATTTTCCGGGATAAAAAGTATCCTATGTCCTTTCCCGAACTCAATTCTATATCTGTACCAAACATCAAAATCGGTTCAGTTTTTTAGGCTTGAAAGAGTTATCCCTCAGGAACAGGTCTATTTTCCGGGATAAAAAGTATCCTATTTCCTTTCCCGAGCTCAATTCTATATCTGTACCAAATTTCATTAAAATCGGTTTAGTGGCTTGAAAGAGTTATTTATCCCTCAGGAACAGGTCTATTTTCCGGGTTAAAAAATATCCTATGTCCTTTCCCGAGCTCAATTCTATATCTGTACCAAATTTCATCAAAATCGGTTTAGTGGCTTGAAAAAGTTATCCCTCAGGAACAGGTCTATTTTCCGAGATAAAAGTATCCTATGTCCATTCCCGAGCTCAATTCTATATCTGTACCAAATTTCATCAAAATCGATTTAGTGGCTTGAAAGAGTTATCCCTCAGGAACAGGTCTATTTTCCAGGATGAAAAGTATCCTATGTCCATTCCCGAGCTCAATTCTATATCTGTACCAAATTTCATCAAAATTGGTTTAGTGGCTTGAAAGAGTTATCCCTCAGGAACAGGTCTATTTTCCGGGATAAAAAGTATCCTATGTCCTTTCCCGAGCTCAATTCTATATCTGTACCAAATTTCATCAAAATCGGTTTAGTGGCTTGAAAGAGTTATCCCTCAGGAACAGGTCTATTTTCCGGGATAAAAAGAATCCTATGTCCATTCCCGAGCTCAATTCTATATCTGTACCAAATTTCATCAAAATTGGTTTAGTGGCTTGAAAGAGTTATCCCTCAGGAACAGGTCTATTTTCCGGGATAAAAAGTATCCTATGTCCATTCCCGAGCTCAATTCTATATCTGTACCAAATTTCATCAAAATTAGTTTAGTGGCTTGAAAGAGTTATCCCTCAGGAACAGGTCTATTTTCTGGGATAAAAAGTATCCTATGTCCTTTTCCGAGCTCAATTCCATATCTGTACTAAATTTCATCGAAATCGGTTTAGTGGCTTGAAAGAGTTATCCCTCAGGAACAGGTCTATTTTCCGGGATAAAAAGTATCCTATGTCCTTTCCCGAGCTCAATTCTATATCTGTACCAAATTTCATCAAAATCGGTTTAGTGGCTTGAAAGAGTTATCCCTCAGGAACAGGTCTATTTTCCGGGATAAAAAGTATCCTATGTCCTTTCCCGAGCTCAATTCTATATCTGTACCAAACATCAAAATCGGTTTAGTGGCTTGAAAGAGTTATCCCTCAGAAACAGGTCTATTTTCCGGGATAAAAAGTATCCTATGTCCTTTCCCGAGCTCAATTCTATATCTGTACCAAATTTCATCAAAATTGGTTTAGTGGTTTTGGCGTGGAATAGTTATCCCTCAGGAACACGTCTATTTTCCGGGATAAAAAGTATCCTATGTTCATTCCCGAGCTCAATTCTATATCTGTACCAAATTTTATCAAAATCGGTTAAGTGTTTTAGGCGTTATTGAGTAGCAGACAGAGTTACTTTCGCATTTATAATATTAGTATAGATATACAGTGAAACCTGGTTAAGTGGGACCTGGATAAGTGAGAAACCTCTATTATTGAGAGTTGCAATGAGGTCCCGGTTCTTTTTCATTAAAATACCTCTGTTAATGGGACTTTTTGAACCTGGTTAAATGAGGTTTGAATTCTAAGATTTTTTCGATGTTTACCTCTATAATTGAGACTCTGTGGCTCAAATACCTGTATAAGTGAGACAAATTAATCAGGTTTTAACACGTTTTGACATATTTGTTTACATTGGTTTACATACATTTCGCGTCGTCTTTCGCGCATGCTTTGTTTGTCAGTACTATCTCAGGTTTTGACCTAAAAACAAGGGAATAAAAGTGTACAAAATGTCCAAACGTAAATATAAAACGTTATCAGTATCTGAAAAATTAAAACTTCTATCAGATTATGATTGTGGAAAGTCGCGAGATGAACATACCAAAGTCAACCCTGTGTAGAATTATTAAAAACAACGAGAAAATTCGGTCTCAGGTCACATTCATATCTACATTAAATTCATAATACCAAAAATACGCATTTTTATTAACATTTCCACCTCTAAAAATGGAATAACGGCACATTTCGACCTCTGTAAGCGGGGGCCTCTATAATTGAGACAACTATAATTTTAAACCTGCTTAATTGGAAAACTGGATTATTGGAAACCCTCAATAATTGGTACATATGTCTTGGTCCCTTGAGATCCCAATTAACCAGGTTTCACTGTAGATTGAATAGTAAAACATAGAAGAGAAGTGTCACATAATAGCTAGATTATAGCTGACTCGGTCGGGAACCGCCAGCTTAAATTAATTTGATTAGTAGACTAGTTGGCTGATCGGCTAAAATCAGTCTCTTGTAATAACAATCAAATACAATTAATAATAACTTACATAAGCCATCTCAAATACCCATAAAAACAAACCTAATTCGGTTACATAAACGTTATTATTTATATCCACTTCCAGTCGATTTGTTGTCTGAAGGATGAATGGATGAAATATTAGCATTTTAAATGTTATTTTATTTGGACTCGTGGAGTACCTCTACAGTCCGATTTTCACGAACTTTTTTGCCACGCACGTGCAGACTGTGGAATGGGCTTCCTTCCGAGGTATTCCCGGAGCGCTGTGACATGGGGTTCTTCAAAAAAGGTGTGAAAAGAATTCTCCTTCAGAACCGGCGTTGCATAGGCGATTCCTCTGGTATTGCTTATGTCCATAGGCGACGGTAACCACTTACCATCAGGTGGCCCGTATGCTTTTTCGTCTGCCCGGCTATAAAAAAAATATTTAAAGCATTTGTTAGTATAATTTGAACTGAATTTTTATTTTAGTTATTTGTACAAAAACGCTCTCTACATTTACAATTAATTATTTAATCTTATTTCTCAGAAAGAAGTACTGAACAAATTTATCATAAAGGATTACGTTGTATGTCTCAAACAAAAATACTTCAAGTAAACACTTTCTCTTAATTCTGGTAAGGTTAATGTGAATACAGGGTTTCTTATCACGCGATTTGCCCACTTAAGGACCTTTAACACGCAATGATATTACTTGGAATCCTAAAGAAAGAAAAAATTTGGAATTGAAAATGAGCTTCAATGGATATTATGAAGTAGGAAATAGAAATTGTGTTTATAAATGGAGTGAAGCCTGGAAAAGGAAATATAATACGAAGCTTAAAAGATTTGTGGGGTTATTTTATATCTATTTGTTTATATTATTATTTAGTAAATAAAATTCTATAGAATAAATACATTTATCCATTGGGACCATATTTTTTTTAAATTTCAATGTAAGCTGGCTTTGTTGTATGTAGAGGGCAAAATATAGTTTTTGTTTTTCAGTCTGGTTGTCAGTACGAGAATCACGTGAAAAGCGTAAAAAATTTAGTTTAGACTTAGCATATCTCGGTACTTTATACTTTTTATCATAGATAAGCTAAATACCAAAAATAAATAACCGCCTCCAAAGAACTAACCTTCGGAAAACATAATTATCTAAACCAAAAAATGTAAACCAGCAATATTTAAGGTATTACCTAAATTCCTCATGAATTCGATCATCAGAAAATAAATCAGATATCTTTCGATTAACAGAAAAATCTTCCAAATCGGTTGATAAGTGACAGAGTTATAAGGTAACAAACATTAAATAAAAAACATCGAATTGAGAACCTTCTCATATCACCGTGACAAAACCAATACCAATACAATACCAGTCATTATAGTCTGTAGAACAAGGATGACACGTGGAAATAGGCACTTTGTCATCATAAACAAACGTTTATGTAACATAAAAGCTTTTCCCGACCGAATCGACTCCGTAACCCTTTGTTTGGCAAGCAGGGTTGTTCATTATTAACTGGCAACTAACCTACAGGGTTTACTAGTCAATGTCCTAATTAGATGAGAGGGCTCATTGCCCAGCGGCTGTGTAGACCCTTAGTGATCGAAGCAACAGCGGGCGGTAGCTTTCGTGTCGTTAAACCATGACGGAGGTCTTTCGACACTTGGGTTGGCCAGTAACTGCTCCATAAATCTTCATGGGAGTAGGGATCTGGGCCTTCCTAGCTACGAGGAGAAGAGACCCATGCTGTGTAGTGGGTCATTCATAAGTTGAAGCTAATCTTCTAAATTAATGGCTTTATTAGTATTAAAATAATTACTAACTAAAATATTTCTGCCACCAGTTCCGTTCAAGTTAGTGATATTTTTTTTGTAATAAATATAATACCCATGTATTTTTATTTTATAAAAGATGTGTTGAGGAGTTTCTTTACGGCTTTTCTTCTCCTCCATGACAAATCACCTTTCCGAAAAGCAAAAAATGACGTGCATAAGTGTATCACTGATACTTATATGAATAAATTATTTTGAATTTTGAATAATCAAATTGCTTTTTAATTAACACAAGCCCTAAGAAAAAACACTTATGTATTTATTCATCGACGATGTCCCAATATAATCCATTTAAAGCAAATAGGTCGATTAGCATAATCTGGCACGTACAATACAAAGACAAATTGCGCTTGTGTACTGTCTTAAGTATTTTTTTCAGTGACGTCATTCACTAGAAACGGAAAAGATATTACAAAAAAATTGTATTAACAATTGCTTCAAGTAAAGGTTTTTTTAATAAAACAATGGACAGTTTAAATTCAAATTCAAAATCATACTTCAATATTAATTATAGTTCTGATTAGAACAATAATTAAAACAATTTTTTAAATCGTATTGTATGAAAAAAACTTGAGAGGTGTCAAGGGACACCCGGATGGAACGAAGTTCCTTTCGATATTTCCTATTTTACTTATGTTAGGGTCAAAGAGCCCTAACATAAGTAAAATAGCAAAAAGTGTCGTGATAACTTTTCGTAAGAAACAAAAAGTGCCGTGACAACTTTTCGTAAGAAACAAAAAGTGTCGTAAGAATTTTACCGTCTAGCCCCCTTTCACAACGCGCGATAAGGAACTTCGTTCCAATTATCTTATTGTTAGTGTGAATACGGGGAAACGTCACTGAACAGAGTAATCGACCTATACCGTATGCCAACATAGTACCTACATACATACTACATAGTACGAGTTCAATTCTCGTTTTCGTATAACGAGGATTTTTTGTTTTAAAAGCAGAGCTTTAAAGGCTCTAAATACGTAGCTACGTCCCAGTTTTTATGCAGTTTTCGAAATTTTTATTTGGTCGTTTTACGTCACAGATATTTTTTGATCCAGCTGTGCTGCTGTGGCTCACGGAATTATGAAATCATCACAGAAGAAATCGTATAGCAAAGCAATATCAAACGATTGATAAGTAATTGTTTACCCAAGAAAATCCCCCAGGAGCTACGATTATCGGGCAACATGCCCATGTCTTGTCTATTTCTAATTTCGATTATTTGTTATTGTTACTTTATGGTTATTTATGTACTGAAAATTATTTAAACGAACCATAAATTATTGAACTTCAACTATTGTATCTGTAATTCCTTTCAAGCCCGAAGATTACGCAGTGACTATCACGATATTTTCAACGGAGCCTTTTTGAGGAAATTATAATTCAGTCATGAAAAGCTGTGGATAAATCTATACACATCTTTAGAGTTAACAAAATCTTAACTAAAGATAGTGATTACTTCCAGACATTAGGTTAGAAAGAGGCATAAAAACCATATACATAAGGACTTAGTCGTTCAGATACAGTTCAGTACCTAAGTACTAATGACCTTTATGAGCGACACAATTTGTGTAACAAATAAATGTTTGTTCTCGAGTCCTAGTTTGTGTGGTCATAACTATATGAGTTTATGCCACCGTAAACATAGAACTTTATACTACTGTTTGCATGTAAGAGTTTATATTATTAACTTGCAAACCGCTTTCCCTTTGTAGCAGGAAAATTGTTGTTTTACTAACAATAACACAATTTTCACAAATTTGGATGCAGCCTTTTATGGTTTCTTTTTATTTTACTTTTACTGACAGTTTTTTAACACTAGGGCACTCAATCTATTTCATAACCATAAAAATATTCATGCGAGTAAGTAGAGTATTCTGTGAAGTGATGCAATTCTATGATAAATAATCCCAAAGCTGACCAGAATTACGAGTAACAAATAAAGCATTAATTGGTACTGTAACAATAATCATAAAAAATATGGAACTTAATTCATTAAAAAAATTAAAACCTGTAACCATTTTTTATTATTTTTATTCATTATTTAAAAAAAACCTGTAACCATTTTATTATGAGTTACTCATAATGAACTATTGGTAACATGGTTGTGTCCAGTGACCAAAATCACTCAAACAGCGTGGCTACTTCCCAGCCATAAAAAGGAGTTAGCTCACAAAGCCGGTTCCACAAGTGCGACAAAGGACGCGCCAGCTCGTGTGACGGCAGTGTTAAGTTTCGAGTGCGTAGGTTGATAGGTGTGCCATGGGTTGTGCGTTGCTCGGATATTCTCCCTGTATACTTCCTTGGCCTCTATTAAAATAAACCACAAACGAGCAGACAATTCGCCTAATGCCGACCTTCCACTGCGAGCGGAACGGACTCCGCACGAACTTCGTTCGACTCCCGATAGTCAATTTCATAAAAGCGCTACCACCGTCAACGAATGAGCGGAACTAAGCGAGTAAAAAGAGTTAAAATAGTTTGACATATTGAAAGAGCTTATGGCGGAGTCCGCGCGGACTCCGTAGGTCTAGCAACGGTGTTCCTAGAACTGCTTCCACCGCGAGTGAGTGAACGAAGCGGAGTGAGCGAGTTAAAAGGACTCCGTTGTGTTACGGTGTCGTGCGCTATATCGTCTAAAGTATTAAAGCTGGAAGCTGAGATAAAAGTGAGATAGATCGACCCTATCTTCATAATCGTTCTGAACCAATTATACATTCTATTCACATCATTCACTTAGCCGAATGCTGCTCGAAATGCTGAGAAAACCTTATAACGAAATACCTGTACAGAGTTACATCAGGAAACTTAGTTTACGCCAAATATATTAATATTCTACCGTTTAGAATTTTTACCGTAACCAGTGATTTAATTGACTTCCCACAAATTCCTTCACTTCCACTTTGTCCTTATAAAATCACGATCATGGAGCACCTACGTCTGGGCGGTGAATACGTCCTACAACGCGAATAAAGTATACTTTCTTGTCTAACATATGTAAGCCATCGTGTACCTTATTTCTTTTACATAAGTGACATATTTCCTTATCAGTTTACTTTATAGGGCATTAATTAAAGAAAATACTTATTGATTGACGAAAAACTGAACCAATTTCCTTTTTTATTTCCATATTGTGGCTCAGGTAGTAGTGCTTGGAAGTGTCTAGTGTAAAACGAGGCTCTGTGTGGAAATGTTAGGAATTTGATTTTTATGTCTTCTAGGGATAGACAGATAGTCGAGTGATTCGGTAATAAAATCCTGTGTTGGACAGCTACTACACTCGTCACTATTATTCAATTAATTAATATCAAATATTCAATTCAATTATTCAATAATTAAAATAGGACTGTAGATATAATCTCATCAAAAACATAAATGTGAAATGAGAGCCAAGTATAAAAAAAAGAATTGAGATCTATATGGGTGCCAAGTTCTGTGTAGAAAATCCCAATAGTCACAAAAACATGTAAGTCAAGCACTACATTTGACTTGGCTAGTTTTCACGTACCTACAGGCTATATTATATTTGTATAATCAACGTATATATTTGTTAAGTCATACGCAAGTTAGTGTACTTCCAAGTGTAGTGTTTGCCGGCACTGTACTGTTAGGTTGATATAATACCTACATTACTTTTCTAAAATTTGGTTTGTTGCTTACTAATGAAAACGCGGCAGCTTGTCCAGATTCCAAATATTGACACGAAGAAACGCTTGCAATATCCAACTTGAAAATCTTCACGAAGCTCTTTAATAATACTACAATTTTCAGTATATTCCGTAAACCAAACATTCCCAAAGAAAATACCAAAGATACAAAGAATGCCAAAGAAGGTAGCAGTAGTAGTGTTAGTGTGAAAATGATTGATACTGGTAGGATCGAAAGCGTTCAAAGTGTTTCGATTAAAAATGAAGATGAGACGGGACTATCTGAAGCTGAGATTCAGTGATCCTAACCCTGGGGCTGGTATCCACGGCTCGGAGTCTGATGATGACGATAGAGGCCATCGTACCTCAAGAAGTGGAGACGACCCCACCATGTTTCCTGCAGCGATTTCTGCCGCTCAAGTAAGTATTATGAAGGTTATTTACCGAATTCAAAAGGAGGAGTTTTACAATTCGGTTATCTATACTAATATTATAAAGAGGAAAGATTTGATTGTTTGTTTGCATTGAATAGGCTCCGAAACTACCGAACCGATTTGAAAAATTCTTTCACTGTTGGAAAACTACACTATCCCCGGGTGACATAGGCTATATTTTTTTTTACTATTTTTCCCGAAGCGAAGTGATTTCCTAGTATAATAATGGTTTTATTTGTCTCATCCTGCTTGTGTGGGTCAAATCTTGTAAGATTAATTAGACCTACTTCCCTAATCCTAAGTAGTCTAAATACATATTGGTTTAGATGACAATGCATTTTTTAGTAAATAAAATAATTTGATTTAAATTTTTATGTATACAAATAAATAAAATTGGATTGTCTGTTTGTGATATTAGAATAACCGCTTTTTACTAAGTGCATTTGGATGTATACATGGTACATAACCAAAACAACATTTTTTACAATTTTTTTCTGTCAGTTGTGTTTGTTCTGGCTAATCTCTGAAAGGGTGGAGTGATTTTGACGGGACTTTCACTGGCAGATAGCTGATGTAACAAGAAGTAACTTAGGCTACTTTTATTTTAGAAAAAAAATAGAACAAAAATAGGATCAATGAAAAATTTAGATAATAATTAATAGTTCCGGCTGGGAGCTTGAGAGCCAGTTCTTTCTTTCTTTTTCTTCTTTCTTTCTTGGCCGGCTACGCATCAGTGATGCCTTTGGTGTTCCTGATGTTCATGGGCGATGATAGCCACTTACCATCAGGTGGATCGTCAGCTCATTTGCTGGCTATTATAAAAAAAAATTAATAATATTCGATTCAAATAGGGAAGTTGTAAACGTATAATATAATAATACATTATATAATTTTTCTATATTTCAACTCTGCGAACTGAACAATAACTTTTTTGTTAAAGACCATGCGGACGAAGTCGTGGATAACAGTTAGTATTATAGTATGAACCGACAAAAACGTACTGCTAACAATATTGTTGTTAATCCACCATTGTTTCAGCACAATCCTTCCCAGAATACATAGTCATTCTCCATTTATTTCAAATGTCCAGCATGATTTGTAGAAATTCTGCGTTTCATGGGCAATTTAATCCTAAATATGACATCGTTAGCCCGTTATGGTTAGGTATCCGATATACTTTGTTCTTTCTTGAACAAGACTGACATTAAATTTTCAAATATGAAAAATATATTCATAGGTTATTAAGAAGATTTCTTGTTATTTCTCATGTTTCCCAAACTGTAAACAGTGTTTTATTTAGATACATTCTTTTGTATGGTATTATTTAAACAAGTATGCAAGCATCTATACTATAATAAAAATCAAAGTGTCTGTTTGTCTGTCCGGGCATCACATAAAAACCCTTGAATGGATTTCGATGAAAACTGGTAAAGTTATTACTGATACACTGGGTCATATTTTAGACAAATTTTCATCCCGGAAAATTAAAAGGTTTCCCGGGAAAACAGGATACAAATTTGAATAAGTTAAAACATAATTTCCATATGCAAAGCTGCGGGCTATTTTGATATATAATTAGAGAACTTATCCGAAGAACTTAGTATCGTCAGCATTGCTTTAAGTTGCTTTAACCTATATAGGTATATGTATAGCTACCTAGTAATCAGAGATATTATAGAATCATCGCATATCTGTGCTGGCGAAGTTTTGTTGTGAAACCATTGTTATTGTTGTTTTGAAGAAGATAGATTACGAGGAAAGTGTATCAAATAGTTAATGATGTTTTACAATATGGACCTGTGTATTATTGAAGATTTTGTCCAACTGCTTATTGTATTTATTTATACATATATTTTATTTATTAACCGACTTCAAACAAAGGAGGAGGTTCTCAATTTGACTGTATTTTTTTAATGTTTGTTACCTCAGAACTTTCTACTGGGTGAACCGATTTTGATGATTCTTTTAATCGAAAGCTGGTGCCTGTCGTGTGGTCCCACTTAAATTTTATCCAAACCATATAAGTCTTAAATTTTCATTAAGTATGTGCGCGACAAATGCGCGAATAACTTAATGCCACGCCAACCAATTTCGATGATTCTTTTTTATTGTTATTGGAAAGAATGTACTTCATTTGAACTCAGTTTTTTTTTAATTTTAGTTATATCTGTGTGCCTTTATTACTTTCAACTTTGATGTTATTATAATAACATGTAATATTTCAAAAAACGTAATAGCAGAATAAACGAGGGGAAACAACCACTCACTTAAAGTGATATTTTTCAATTAATCAGGCACTTTGTCACACAGATTATAAAAAGAAAATCTACTTAGCCAACGTTTCATACCAAATGCTTCCACTTCAAAGTGTTTCAGCGTTTATACAGCCATCAGCCTCTCTCCGTTTGTGACGAGAATCTTTTAGTAGGTATGAAACACCTTTCTGTCTGAAATACTAAAGCTTTTAACAGGTAAATTATGAAAATTCTTTCAAAATCATTTCATGATCAAAACCTAGTTAAATACTGTTTTTATATTATGATATTATTTCCCCTGATTTTCTTTTTTAAGGACCTTGAAAACAATATAATATAATAAAAAAAACATGAGAGGTGTCAAGGGACACCCGGATGGAACGAATTTCCTTTCGATTTAAGTATTGTATTGTTGTACAGCACCTGATAGATGGCGTTTGTAAATTAATTCTGAATCACGCTATCAACTTATACTTGTAACATACGTAAGTTCAAGGAAACTATTAATTTTTTTGAATTAGCTCTGGATACTTAGTTTCATTTACCTTATACTATAGTTACGCAGTTTGTACAGCGCCATCTCTGTAAAACTTACTGAATCACTTCAAAAAAAGTGTCGTCATTTTCCGTCTAGCCCCCTTTCACAACGCGCGATAAGGAACTTCGTTCCAAAAATACATACTCTAATTAGTTATCTGTATGTATATAAAATCAAAATTAACATAAAACTAATTTAACATTATCTCATTGACTGTAGCTGTATTGTTACAAATGTGTTATTAATTATTTAAAATGATTTAATGTTGATTATTTATCTATACTATAATAAAACTCAAAGTGTCTGTTTGTCTGTCCGGGCATCACATAAAAACCCTTGAACGGATTTCGATGAAAATTGGTAAAGTTGTTACTGATACCCTGGGTCATATTTTAGACAACTTTTCATTCCGGAAAATTAAAAGGTTTCCCGGGAAAACAGGATAAAAGTTTGAATAAGTTAAACATAATTTCCGTATGCAAAGTTGCGGGCAACAGCTAGTTATTGAATAAAGTATTTTAGTTACAATTTATGCTCTCAGCAGGCAATTATTACTGCCGCATGTGTGCAGGAAGTGAAGTGGAACATTTCACGTTGTGGTCACGACTAAAAGCCCTCGGAAAGTCAATTATTATATTATTGATTCATTGGACGAATGGATAGCCCAATAGGTAACAGTGTCTGATATTCATGGTTCGTTTTTCGCTTGTTATGGTTGAAAGGTTTCACATACCTGAAAACTTTGATGGACATGCAGGCTGAAAATGTATTTTGTATTTCGCTGGCGTTTTTAATTAATATTACGTTTTGGCTACGGTTGGGAAATTGAATAATAAAATTGTTGTTCAAATTACTTATTATTTATTACCAGTATTTGTATTGTTAAATCATGTATTACCTATATGTAATTCTGTTGGCGGTTCTATTAAAAATATAATAAATAAATAATTTTCTTGCCAATGCAATTTATTGACGACGCGATAGTGCCAAAGAGTGTTACTGTCAGTCAGAGAGATTATTCGGGATTTATAAATCTATGAAACAAAATAAAACACAGCACATAAGTTCACTTTGATAAAGGAATTTATAATTTATTCTCTTTATTTCTTTCACAATAGCGATAATAAAGCAAAAATGTATTCAATATAATACAAAGATTTTATAAAGCATAACTTCGCTATTGCTTTCGAAAGTTGAAAAAAATGCCTGCGGGAAGGAGCCACAAGTAACTAATATAAGTTTGTTTTTATTAATAACTTACATAAGAGCAAAGGTACCTGACCAGGCGGTCTAATTCTATTATGAGCTCTTAATTCCAGCCATGTTCTAGTGTAAACGTCAAATTCGTATAACCAAAGCGGTCACGTGACACTTTTTAGCCAATCATACGTCGCTCAAAGCCCGATAAATGAATTGCTTGGAACATGAACGGTTTTATAAAAGTTCATAATAAGCCCGGTAGTTATTAATGGACTTTACAAAGTAAGAATCGCCGATGACTGGTCAGGAGCTTTGTTCCTACTATACTCAGAATTATCTAAGAAGTCATTAATGAAAGCTGCCATTTATTAAGTAATATGAACCAACCTGAGAATTTTTTCTTATTAGTTCGACCGTCAAATCAAATAATAAAAGGAAAGTGGGCTATGCATTTAGGTAGGTTTAGACGTTAACAACATTTCAGCGTTTATCCTATCTAACCCTATCATATCTAGTATTAGGATAGTGAAACGTTATCCAATCATCATGGAAGTACATCAGGATTAAACTAGGATATACAGCGCCCAGTGACTTAACAAAAGGGACCAAGCGCCATAGGTCATGATTGGTAAATGCACTTACAAGCAGGTTTGAACAGGATGTTATGTCGGAGGCTTTCGAGTGCCATGAAAACTACAGACACTTGGGTTGTCCGCCATCCTCCATTCCATGCTGGAGCAGTGTAGATAGACTAAATAGTATTCTGTATGAGCAAATTTAATCGATGTCGATTGATCAAATTTTAAAATAAGGCATTTAGTACACTTTCTTGAATGTGACCAGTAATTTTAATATCTTATATATAAAATTTCCATGTCACAATGTTAGTTACCTACTCCTCCGAAACGGCTTTACCGATTTTTACCAAATTTTATATGCGTATTCAGTAAGTCTGAGAATCGGCTACTATTTATTTTCCATACCCCTAAGTGATAAGGGTTGTTCACCCTTAATTTTTTATTTTATTTTTTTGACGAAATTTTTTGTTTTTATTTTTTTATAATGTGGCATTAAAATACATAGGTAAGTACAACCCTAAATTTTTACTTTTTTATCACCAACCCCTATTTTTTATGGCGATTTTAGTAATTTTTAATTATTTTTCATCCCGCTCGATAACTGATCAATTGTTAGGCGATACGAAGTTCGCCCGGTCAGCTAGTTATTTACTAAAATACGGCTTATAAATCTAATACAATTTTTATAAGAAAATAATACATGTTTATACCATAACATCATCTTCATTTACCATGGATATGAAACTCTTAATGATGGGTTGAGGGGCCCAAAATATTTCAATAAGTACTCCTAATTTCTGCGAACAAATGTCGATTTCTACTTGTAAACGGTTGAACGACTGTAACATAAATTCTTTGAAGATTAATGTAAGTATAATGTGGTAAGATTAATGTGGAACAATGAAATGAAATGTTGTTTTAAAATCTTATTTTAGAATTATTTGGGATTCTTACTCTGTTTTGTTATTGAATGATTCATTGCGAAGATATCAAGTAAAGCAAATGCTTTGACGAGGTATTCGCAACAATAACCACGGAATCATGTTGGTTAATTTTTAAACAATGATTGGTTTTGTCTTACGGTTTACTAGTAATCCCTGCTTGCTTCGGAAAACTTGACCTTTTATATTTTCTGTAGGCAAATAATGTTTACCGAAGAAAACGGGTTAAGGCAATTGTGCACTGCGCTAGCCAAAATCTGCCATGTTTTTTCACGATGTTTTCTTCTTGCAAACGAGTAACAGTTTCAAATACCTGCCCCAAATTATGCAGAGTAAACAGTAGATAGGAACTCACATTTTAGACTCCAATTACGATACTTCCTTAAAATACATTTGACTTTTAAATATAGGTTAAACGTTAAACATGCACTTGCCATGTGTTACGCGCCCTTGATGCAGAATCTTTCAACTTACAACTTTAATTAACAAACTTCCCAACTTTAATCTCGGAAGCCTTCCGAAGCGCACTTGGAGCTTCCTCTAAGTCCTAGCGAAGTTTGCAGTTCGAAATCTTTACTTGATAACTTCTTGTGCGACTTACTATAACATTCCTTACGTCTCAGATCTTAAGGTTCGAAGTCGCGAAGTGTCTACTACTTGCGTTGTAAACAATATATCGTAAGTTTGTGTACTCGGTAGGATATAAGAGTCTTCATCTTTTAGTCCAATCAACGTTCCTTGCTAGCAGTAATCCAATATAAACAAGTCGTGTCAACAGGCGAGAAAATGACGTTAGATCTGTTGTATTGTATTAGCGCAATTCAATGATATTATATATTAAAAATATTAATATCATAATGATATTATTTATTAATATCATTGGCGTAATTACAAAAATGATGAACTGACTTCAAATTGTTTGAAATAAGCCTATCTGTAACTGTTGATAAATACGAACAAATGCAGTGTTAAGATCAGATGGAATTGACCATTGAACCATTTGCTGCTTACATGACCAATGGTCATTGACCATGCTTAAAAAAATACAATGAAAACTTTTAATTGATAAGTAGTTCATGTTGATAAAACGACATTTATGACAATCATGGCAAGCTTTATCTATTTTACAACTTACAAGAAACTAGGAAATCAAATATCCGAGAGACTTCCTGAGAAATGCAATTTCAGTCCTGTGCAAACTTCATTTTCCACGAATGAAATATCTCGTCTCCAATAGATTATTTATTAACCGTAGTGACTGAGCGGAACTTGGCTTTATTGTTGTTCTTCTAGAATTGAACTTATCAATAATCATTTACCTTTATCTTTGTAAATATGTACTTTAAAATCCTGAATTAACTGGCTTTATTAAGTGCCACTGGCATTACTAAAGACATTTTATAGGGTTCTGTAAAACTAATGCGTAAAAATGTTAATTTTCGACTTTTTTAATTTTCTGAACGGAATAATTGAAGATAAAGACATGAATATGATTTGTAATCAAAAATACATAACGGTGATCGTTAAAGTGCATCAGGTGACATTATGAAAAGAAACCGCTCATTTTGTGGGTCACAAAATGGCATAAAAAACTTATTACTACGTAAGATTCCGCAGGAAATTAAACAGAGTAGGATCCGTGGAATACGAAAGGACATAACAGTACTGCTTCCTCTTTGGTTCAGTAAGGAAGATTGAATTTGATCAAGGATGTTCTCTTACACTTTTAAGTCCACTTCGAAACACGAAATAGATTATTAAATTTTTCGCTGGAGAGGTAGAAGTAATAGAGTATGATCACTTTGACCCCATGTCTTCTTTTAAGTCATGATAAAACTAGGAATATACCTTTTTTTCTTCATTTAGACCTCGTGTGCAACTGAAATAAAATCAACCAAGTACCTAACGTTGAATAAGAGTTATTATCTCAACCCTTGTATTATCCAAAAGTGTTCTGTTTCAAGAGCAATTATTTCTAATGAGGGAGCAAAACCATTCTTCATCGCGGATTAATTGGTTTGTTACAAATTAACCCGTAAAGGGCAACTGTCTCTGGTTGCTGCTGCGTCACTTTTGCTTTTTATTCTTGTACTGGTACAAATATACAAGAGTTTCTCTATACAGAGGGAAAGAAAGGTTTTTGTTTCAACATTCAGTCGCTGCATAAAAAGTCGATTTTTATTTCTTACTTTTTAGTAACATAACAAAAGACAAAAATCATTAAAAAATCCCCAATCACTATTGATTTTTTATTTCTTACTTTTTAGTAACATAACAAAAGACAAAAATCATTAAAAAATCCCCAATCACTATTGATTTTTTACTTTTTACTTTTTAGTAACACAACAAATGACAAAAATCATTAAAAAATCCCCAATCAATTTTTGTCTTTTGTTGTGTTACTAAAAAGTAAGAAATAAAAATGAATTCCTCATAACATGAAAGCGTTGCGTCTTTTTTGTTTTTTTTTATGTAAATAATTGCCAAACGAGCAGACTAGTCACTTAATGTCACGTGGTCACCATCGCCCATGGACATTAAGATTGGATCTAGGCCTTAACTTTCTACATCTTATATACCTACCTGGCTTTAGGAAGCAAGGTAGGGTCAAAGGTCAGTTCGAAGGTTTACGGTCAAAACGTTTGGACCATCAATAACTTTAGCGTTGCGACAGTATCTGGAGCATCTTAAGATAAGTTGGGTCTACATCGATTTAGCTCAAAAGTCAGTATTATCTTCAACACAAAGCAAAAGTTATGTTTCTTAGTACAAGTGTCTCAGTACCCTTTATATTCAAAGACACTTGAGAATCATCTGGCGTATCTATATAACCATTTACATATACGAATGTAGGCCCATTGTTACGTCAATCTTACTTCTAGTGAAAGTTACAAAATCGTAACAATATCTAACAGGGAAGCTGCGAACTACGAGTATAGTCGGTGCAGAGTTTATGTTAATCGATTAAAATAAGAACTATAATCGCGTGTGCATTTCGACATTCGACTCTGACGGCGCGGCGCTCCTAGTTAAGTTTAGTACAATTACAACTTTGCTGTAACCCACAGGTTCTTGACTTAGTACTGCTCCTGTTTAAATTGTTTAAGGCGTTGGCTATATCGGAAGTTCTCAACATCACTAATAAAAACCTCTAAAGACCAATAATTCTTACTGGTGGATACCCAGCTAAAAAGTGGAAAATCGACTTCATGAATGGACCGAATGTGCCTAAAGTATTGTTTCTGTGGTCTCAAACCATCTTCGCATTATTGTCTTACAAATGAAACCAGTTTGTGGCACTTCGGTTGGATGGGGTCAATCTATAAAGAACATCCCCACAAACATTTTTTGTGCCTTATATATAGCAGATTGTTTACTAGTACATACTTTAAGCAGAAAATAACAGCTGATATTCTTCGGTCGCTCGGTTGTTTGCTTACAATTAGCTAACTTAGGTACTATTTACTTAATATTTATAAATCTACTGTTTTAACTGCGGATGTAATGATATTACGAGATAACGTACGCAACATACAATATTAGTAAACTAGCTAATAAAACTAAAATGTGACATAACTTACATATTTTAATTGTATGGTATCTTCCACTTATTTAAATCACTCGCTTTCTCTGCTACATGTCTACATCTCTAATTACAATGGCAATTACCTTTCTTTTTGTGTAATCCTCCTTTATGTTGTTTTGTTGTCAATGTAATGATGTTCAGATAAATAAATAAATAAATAAATAAATTACATATTGATCGTGGTCACGTATGAAAATGCACGTGTGGAGAGAAATGTCTTCCCACGAAGTTAGGGTTACTTTATTCTCACTTTACAAATAAGACATCCGAAAAAAGTGTATTTAACAAACATTTGTACAACGTTTGTTGAGTCAAACAAAATGTACGTTGTCCAAAATATTCAATTAAATTTACTGAACTGAGTCGCAATTTTCAAACGTTTTAAAACGTAAGAGCCACAGCGTTGATTACAAAGAGCAACAGAAACAAAAATTTAATTAACATTCACCGGGTTGGTACGGTACAGAATAAATTACTTGCGCTCCGTGTTTTAGTTATCTGTACCTTTGGACATCGCGCCTTTAGTGGAAAAAGTCATAAGATGAAAATTGAAATTTTACAGGAGAGCAAAAAACTGTTCAAATATCAGTAAGTAGTCAAAGGAATTTACATTACGATTTCTTGAACAAAACAATCAAGATTAACAATAAAAATTTGAAAAAAATTAGCATATGCAGCTTTTGTCCCTCTTTCCGATCATATTAATAACTAAAATTCAACGTATGACGACTTATGCTTTTTTCCACTAAGGGTGCGACATTATTTTAGTGCACACGTAAAACGGACTTTACTTAAAGAATAATATTTTAAAGCGTGTAATTCCTGGACAATCTGTTTTTAAATAATCTTAAAGTAATATTTAAGAACATGTACATCCGTTTTTTTGTAACATGTAATTTGTAATAATCAAAATATCTTTGTGTACCTAATAAACATTATTTTTAGTATGAGGAAAATGGGAAATCCTAATCCTAACCACAGTAAATATTTCGTCGATGCCAAACTGATACTTAGTGAAAATAGGTTAAGTGCCTAGGCGCAAGACCTGGATGGTGCAGTACTGAAAATTTTATCAAAATAATATACATAACTAAGCGATTCCAAACAGAAATAGTCTTCGAAGAATAACCATAGAATGACTGCTGATCAGATAATAAATCGTAATATTTTCATACGCCAGGTATCCACTAGTTTAATCATTATAAAATTTCTTTGTTTTGGGAGTTGATTAGTTAGGTATTGAATTCCTTTTGGGAAATTATCCGTACCCTCACAAACATTCACATTATAACTTAGCAGGACTACCAAGATTAGAAGTTTCACAGGATTCAAACTCACGCTTAAATTGGATTATACAAAACAGCACGGAATGACCTTGAATTACCTTATCGATTGTAGTATGCCCTAATGAGTCTGAGCTTTTTGGGTTAAGTATCATTGACTACGGCGTACTCGAGCTTGGCAGATAAGATGATAGCGACTCGTAAACATGACTCAATTCTGCTGATCATGGCCTTTTGCAGATGCTTGTTTAAAAAAATATTAAATTCAGGTCATACTCGCATGGGTTAAGATAGTCTCATCCAGGAAAAATTTGCATTTTAAGTATATAGATTTTAAAAACTCAAGGTTTTTTTAGGTTTAGGTTTCGTGTCTTTTATGTGTCTTTTTTATGCCATTGATGATAATTATTGTTTTATATCAAACTCAGTGTAAAACATACTACCTAAAATCTGATTTAAAATTTTCAGAAATAATTTTATTTATTTTCGAAACTATAAATAAATATCAATGTTCCCTATTATTATAAGAAAAGACTCATAAATTTAAAATTATGACTAAACACAACATCATAAAACATACAACGAGCATTTTATGACGTTTATATTTCTTATTGAACACTCAATCCTAACCCTTCAATCATTGCTTCTAGAAGGGGGTAATCTGTTTTCTAGGTGTGAACTTAGCACTTACAATAACAATACGTATGCCATCGTACACAAAACTAGGTTACATAGGCGCATAGTAAAAATCATGATTCAAGACATAAACTGTTATCTATCCGGTGGCGGCCGTGCCGGTCGATATCTCATCAATTATAACAGAACTACGTCCTCGGCCGTTGGGAAGTGGCCAGTTGCCACATTATACCCTAATCCCTGATTGCCGACCAGGTGCGGCGTGGTTCCACGTGTATGGGAGGTTATAAGTCATTAAGTCGTCTTTTGTGAAGAGACGAGAACCTTACTTTTATAATCTTAGTGATGTCCTACGAGCTACAGTATGCTGCTTGTTTTTTTCGTACGGAACCTTATAAACCAGAAAAACAAAAAGACCGGAAAGTAAATTTATGTGACAGATTTGGTTCAATCCTACAATCGATCCCATGACCTTTCATCTATCAAGCAGGCTTACATCTAAGCTACAGGATCGAAACGTAAACTCGATACAAGTCACTCTAGAACAAAAAGTGGCGTTGATGCTATTGAGACCAGGAGAAGAGAAATCCTATTAATATTATAAATGTGAAAGTTTGTGAAGATATTTGGATGTTTGGACTTTTGTTCCTCAATCACGCCACAACTGCTTAACCGATTTGGCTGAAATTTGGAATGGAGATAGTCCTTGGATTGGATTAACAGATAGGCACATTTTATCCTGGAAAAATTTAGGGTTCTGCGATATTTGTAAAAAATCAATATCCACGCGCGCGAAGCTATGGGCATCATCTAATTAATTAATAAAAAAAATCGTTTAGAAACCACTCTACGTCGGGCGATGCTTGATGAGGAAGCGAAGCTTTTGGAAGTGCAAAGAACCACTCAAAGGATGTAATTTAGAGCCTTAGCGTGAATTAATGCCAATGGCGGTCATTTTGAAAACGTTACGAATTGATTACTGTTTTTTTTTTAATAAATGATTTTAATTTCCACTTTTTTATTGTTTCCTTACTTTTAAAAATATTCTATCAAAGAGCAAAAGGTATTTTTGATAGTAAGACACTTAAATGATCCACAACCCTGGTTTTAAAAGTCTACTCTTCTTATTATCGAAAATGGGGTGCAAGGAAGGATTTTCAACAACGCTGTATCGAATGAATACAAAGTAATGTAATGAATCAATGTAATGGAACATGATGTAGGTTACAATACGAATGACACAAATGGTATGACTACGGGCGGTAAAATCGAAGTGTCAGCCAATAAAATTTTCATGCCGTACCACTTAGTATGAAATTTTCTCAGCGTTTTACTTTCCTTTCTTTTTATATAGGTAGGTATTACGTATTTGTGTAAATTTTATAATAGTTAATAAATAAATAATTATAATAATAACACGCATTCCTCATCGTTATTTCAGGGATTTTTTTACGTTTACTCTTTAGACATGTTTGTCGTAATTTTTAACTGATAAAATCTGTTTATTAATAAACAGTTAATTAAGTAATGTATTCATTAAGAATGCAAACCTTTAATATTATTACAATAATGGACAGTGACAATAAATACCAGATAATCTTTGTAAAAGAGCTGTATTTAAAGAGAGAGCTGAAAGCGTGTTAAAATATATTACCTATACTTTTCAACTTAGGCATAAAGTTAAATATGACACATTATAATTTCTTCTATATTTTCCTTAATATTTTTTACAAAGTGTAACAGTATTATTTGTCAATTTTATTCACAATTCTCTTTTCTTTACAGGACACAAGGACCCATGTTGTGGTAGAGTTATACGAGACCGAGAAGTCCTATGTGGAAGCTTTGGAGATATTAGTCAAGGTATGTTACTTAAAGTAGGTACCTACTAGTATAATACGTATACAAAGACTCCGTAGTTTGGCTTCAACCCATTAATGGCCAACTATTGAACACGGGTCTGTCCTCTTGAGGAGGCAGAACATACTCCACCACGCTGCTCCAGTGCATATTGGTGGAGGGGTTAGTGGCCAACCCGAGTGTCGGAAGTTTTCAAACCGCCCGAGAGCCTCTGACATGGCTTAACGACTGTTATCTTATGATTACATCCGGGACCGACGGTATTACGTGCCCTCCGAAGCACGGAAACGCTCAAGAATTTTTTGCTACTAGCGGTCACCTATCCAACTACCGACCACGCCCGGTGTGCATAACGTCATTGTTACTGAGTTATATGAAAATGTTTTATGCCCACGAGACATGAAATTGTTATATCTCGGCTTCTAAGCAACGTATCACGACAAGACAAGCACCAGATTTTAAATTAGATCTTCAGCAATACATACTGAAAACCGAATCCAATTTACTACAGCTCATTTTGCATGATTTGCGGTTAAACATTATAGACAAAACGACACATATTTTGAAGATGACTGTTTTTGCTTCTGTTGTTCCTACAAAGATCCCTCATATTATTTCTTTTTTATATCTGTTTTTACAATCATCGACCTGTTACAATTTTATTACACTTAGGTAATGATTATAACGCATTTTCTTGTATTAATTACAAATTATGACGCTTTTCTGCCTCTTAAATGTTGAATTTTTACTATGCGCAGATTTTTACTAAACCTTGACGCACCATGACTTGGAAATTGTAATTCGTATGAAAATAAATGTAGGAACTTATTTGTAGGCAATTTATCAAGAAATAATTTACTCCTTGTCTATTTTGTTTTAGCTTGTGTCGCTTTTCTGTAAGAAAATCTGTAAAATGGGACAAATTCTAAGCGGGGAGGGGAGGACTTATTTTTTTAATGTACTCACATAAAGGTAGAACACAGCGGCAGTTTCACAAAATTATAAATAATGCCGCCAAAATATAAATGGACTCCCTCATTACTTTGTAAGACTCCTGAGTATCATAAAACCAAGTAATATTGTAGATGCGTGAAATCCCGAATCTCCCGTCGCCCAAAACTGTCCTTTCATGGGTGCTTTAAGTGGCTTGTAATTTATGAGCACCTGTTTTGAATAAATTGCCGAAAATAAATTTTACACCGGAATTCGTGGTTGACGTATTTGACGGAATTAATGCGATACAAATCATTCAAGGACGTTTATAACGTGCTAAAGTGTTAAGTTCTTTGTGTTATTGTTTTGAATCGTTCATTTATTTGACTCATGAGGCCTTTAATTTTCGTTTTCATTCGTGTGAATGGAATTGGATCTGAGTGATTTAAAATAATGAAATAAGAGCACACTTACACTCCCGCTAGATTTTCTGTGCTTGAAATATCCTTGATGCTTATAGAAGGGAACTCCCATAAATAATGCTTCATCGATTTTAAAGGAAAATGTATTAGCCCCCATAGTTTGAATTCAATAGCTTTTCAACACACTTTTACTGGTATCCTGAAGCCGCACTCCCGTAGCCGCATGACCGTAAGCATCAAAAGCCTGTGGTGTTTTGTATTTCAATAGTCTACAATAAGTCAACTTCTATAAAAATTATATTAGTTGAGATCATTATTTCATGAACTTCATCGGACTAAAATATATATTCCCAATGTTTTCACAACTTGTTTGCAATGGCAACAAAAAGCGCTGGAAATTATTGGTCGGCAAAATCAACAATGACATTAAACATCACAATATCATTGTTGGCATTACATTACGATAACAATCTGATATTCTGTACCAAATATCAAATAAAATAGGCGTCGTTTTCCGTTCCGCCTCTCAATTTATAGGAGACGAAGTCGTATGAATACAGTAATCCATTATTCTCGTCATCACATTACCAAAAATTTTCCGCATTGGGACTGTTTATATTTTACACAGTTGTCAACACGCGTATTGATGAGACAGATTAAATTTATATTATTCGTGCCTTTTCAGCGTCTTAAAACAATATACACATTTTACAATATACAGATACTTGTATACCTAGTAACTATTATAAAGTAAAAGATAAAACAACAAGAGCAACAATTCCACCACGTTGCTCTAGTGTGAAGTTAACGTTATTATCTAACGATAAAACCAACGGCGGCTTCAACTGCCGTCCAAAGTTCTGAAGATCTCAAAGAATGAATATTCTTTGAAGTAGTGAATACTAGTTATTGATCGTACAGCGGGGTTGTTTAACTTGTTTGATCACTTAGGATCAAACCCACACGTTAAAGCTATGATTCTTCAGTATATTAATTGATCTGTATAATTTTTCACAATTTACCTTTGCTCAATTTACAAAAGTTCTGGTATCACGAGATTCACGAGGTGGGTTTTAGTTCGGATAGTTTAAACATACAATACGATTTTATTTCAGAAATATCTTCAACCGTTGAAGAGTCCAGAAAACGCTGGACTCTTAGACACGTTCGTGGTGGACGAGATCTTCTACCAAGTTCCGTCGATCCTGAACGTCCATCAGGTCTTCTTAGAACAGTTGAGACGAAGGTTGGAGCAATGGGACCTGCAACAGAAAGTTGGAGATGTGTTCTTGGATGTGGTAAGTTTTGTACCTACTTGACTTCTCAGAAGGAAGATGAATTTTGAATTGTCTTTCAGTTCTAATTTTTAAGTCGCTAGGTCAACTAACAAAATTAACTACATCAAGCTAAAAATCAGCTAGCTAATTCCTACGCTTATCATAAAGATCTGATTTGCCCAATTTGAATGAATGAAAAATATAAGAACAATGAGGACAATTTATTTTCAGTTTACCAAGCCCACCGTGATGGACACGTACATGTCCTTCATCAACAACTTGAAGAAAGCGAAGGAGACGATCAAAACTTCGGCTGCCTCGCGACCAGCTTTTGCCAAGTTCCTCGACGCTATGGCCAGAGATCACAAGGGAAAGTTGTCTTTGGACAATTTGCTCATCAAGCCGGTGCAAAAATTCCCGAGCTACAAGCTGCTAATACAACGACTGATTAAACATACAGGTAGATTTTTGAGCCATTTAGGCCTATGATCTAACCAGGTGTCCACGGATGGCAGGACATGATGCCACTGCAAGCCCGTTTACCATCCTTATCCCATAAAAAAAGTTTTTCAGTACCTAGTACTTGTCATAAATTCCTTCTTGACCTAAGTTGCTATTTTGTTTTCTTTAAGTTATGTCAAACATCACAAGTATCCATAGCATATCCATTCAGAGACTCAAATTGTATTTATCATTTCAGATCCATCACATCCCGACCACAAACTACTACTAGAGGCTCAAAAAGAAATCCACGATCTTCTCGAGCTGATAAATTGCACAGAGAGGGAGAGTCTAGAGTTAGAGCAGCAGCAACAAACACTACGGGACCTAGAACAGATGATCGAGGGTCTATCTAATCTGGTGTCTGTGGACCGATCATTCCTAAGGCACGAGATGGTGACGATGCCATCTGCACAGGGAACCATTAAGGATAGAGCCCTGTTTCTATTTAATGACACGCTTCTGATTACTAGTGTTAAAAGGCGAACTGGAACAATTAAGAAACCCATTCCGTGAGTGTTTTATTGATAGTTTAGGTTTATTATGAGACAAAAATGTATTGTGATGAGGATATTCGTCTGCTATACATTACCAAAGTTTTGAGCACTTCGGTGTCTTATATGAAAACACATTGAGCTGTTGAATCAGGTTGTTTTCTAAATTTCTAAATTTTTACTAACTTCAAACTTCGAGTAAATTCTACTACCTCTTAATCTGCAATGAAACCATGTGGAGAATTACGCTACAGGGTTCGTCAATAAGAAGGAGAGATACGTGTCCTAGGCCTAGTGTAATAGGCCGAATAACGTTGATTATAAAAAGTTTTCTTCTTTTTCAGAACATACCAAAGTAGTATAGCGAGTCTAATGGAAGGTAATAAATACAAACTTCTGATGAGAATATCCTTGGCTGATCTCGAAATCGTCAAAGGTAAATATTTCAGTATTTTGCGATTGTGGTAATGAGCGAATATGTTCTAAAATTTAACATAAATATCAAAAGCTGTTTCGCAGTTCACCATTGTTTGTTTGGTTGTATTGTATTCATCGTCGAGACACCTCTGACATCTTTGGCACTTAGCAGTTTCAAGTGCATGCCTGACGAGCACTTGGACCCTATTTTTGGTGCGTTGAAAACCAAAATTTAAGGAGAAATGTCAAGAGGCCTATAACAGGGCTCACTCACGCCGCTCCCTTCGTATAATGGTCGCTACGTTAGCGGCAAAAGAGGAAAAGAAATAATAATAGCAGTGATTCTGAGAATAGAACTGGAGTATGTAGATATTTCTATTGTACTAAAATTATATTGTTATAAAAAATTGTTTGGAGAGAAAAAGAAAAGAGTATTTATAATTGTCTTTAAATTTTAAAGAAACTTTCTGCAATTGGCTTTAAGCTTATGAGGTGCACATCTACCTTGCCATTTTCTTTTATTTTCACTGATGCGTTGCCGGCCAAGAAAAAGGGAAGAAAAAGAAAGAAAGAACTGGCTCTGAAGCCAAAATCTCTTTCTATGAATAATTTTATATTTGGTCTTTTTGGCCCTTTTGTTCATAAACTCCGACCTTTCGTGTTCTTGCTATGGAGAAGAAGCGCATTATCCATTCTACCCTCGACAACATTTAATGAGTTTTTATGAGTGTAAACGGTAAATTCAATTTTTAACCCCCGACAAAAAAGAGTTATTATAAGTTTGACGTGTCTGTGTATCTGTATGTCTGTCTGTAGCATCGTAGCTCCCAAACGAATGAACCGATTTTATCTAGTTTTTTTTTTGTTTGAAAGGTGACTTAATCGAGAGTGTTCTTAGCTATGTTTTGTGTAAATAAAACTATCAGGGGTTTTTTAAATTGTAATTTAAGATTATTTTTATTACAATTACTAAACGACACTTACTTTTGTTACAGCAAAAGACGAAAACCTACGCCGGATAATGCACGAAGTTGAAACTCTAACCGAAGACGTGAACACCCTCACTCAGATATCTGAACACGTGGCGGCTCTGCATACTCAACATTACCAGTTGGAAGAGCTCGTCAGAGATATGCTGCATACATTGAACAGACAACTCTCGGAGCGACAGAACAGTGATACCCAGTTGTGCTATATGGAGCTCAGCTTGAATACACCGTAAGTTCCTTCTATTTAGATAAGTTTGGATATTGTCAAAAGAGCAGATGAACGATCTGATTGAAAAAGGTTCCACCATGGACAGTAATGACACCTTAAACATAATCGAAGCATTGTCGGTCAAGAGGAGGGCAAAACACAAACGGCTCTTTGACAAAGCGACCGAAATATTTTGAAAAATATCATCGAAGTTATCCAATTCTATACTACTGAATCTGTTTTAGTGGGTTTCTCAATTATAAATTTTAAAATAAATAATTTACTGGTTCAAATACCCACTTGAAAATAGAGAAGTTGGTGCAGAATTTCAATTAAGTTTCCACGAATCATGAATGAAAGATTTACGCCTCTAGGTGGCTTAAGCCCACATTAAAATTCAAAACTATATTTTTTTTTGTCAAAGACATAAATTACTATTTGTGTGTTGTTGTTTCCTTTCTAATTACTACGTTTTATTAAATTAATTTTCAGGAGCGGTCCGGAAAACTTGACGATCATATTCCAAAAAACTGACAAGAGAAGCAATTGGGAGGAGCTCATAAACGAGACCAAACAAAAGCTATGTGAGTGCAAATACTATAATTCGAAGTACAGTACCAAATACCTAGTGGTGTATGATTAGAAAATTGTATTACACTAACTTATGAGTTTGTGCTAAACATTCAATATCAATATTCCCTCTCCCAAACCTATGTATTTCGTATTACCGACATTCGAAAAATGATTAAACGGGATTCTTATAATCCATTTTTTTTAATTTATAACAAATTACATAACTCAAGCTTCCGACAATACATACATGAAAACCGTATTATTAAGAAGAATCTCGTTAAGAACAACCATTGGTCGGTTGCGGTCTTATATATCACCAGTATGATGATGATGATAATATAATGATATTCATAAAGATGATGATGATTCCAGGTGTATATGGTCAAGAAAGGCCAGCCCCCGAGTTTCTATCTCCAGTACCCATCCGGAAAACGCGAGCTGGGCTACAGTTCACCTGCGCTGCTCCCACCTTACCTCCTAAGGGACAGGCACCTGATGTTTGGGTTAGATCTTTATTTATTCATTGGACATCAGAACGGTAAAATATTTAACTTACGCTATGTGTAATTCAGTGGGTGGCCTGAAACTAAGCGATTACAGTGTAAACTCTTTATAACGAAACTCAAGGGACCGAGCAGTTTTTATCGTTATAGAGAGTTACCGTTATATAGAGTGAAGAAAGAACAACAATCAAATCAACAATAATCTTTAATATGTTTTAATATAATTAATATGTACATATAGTCAGTAACTTTGCCTGAAGTTTTTTGCTTTGCCAGTACTTGTTTCGTATTTTCTTATATATTCTATCCATCTCTTGATATGTGGTGGAATATTAACAGTTTCAAAGTTGGTTGACAACTGATAATACGATAGGTAGGTGTTTAGTTCGAGACCATCATTTGCAAGCCAACCGAGCACGTATTCAAGGAAATTAACAATAACAAAAGCAAGTCAGTCAGAGTTTCCAACTTCTGAGTGTAGAGTGTATCAATGTGTGGGTTTTAAGGTAAACCAACCAAATTGTGATCTTTTCTATGTTATAGAGAGTTTATCGTTATAAAGAATAATGTTATAAAGAGTTTACACTGCATATCCAGAAATGCAACTTATTCCTATCAAATAACTTCGAAAAGTTCTCATTTGGACGGCCGTACTCTACGTACGGCGTAACTTGGCACGTCTGAACATAGGCATTACGAACTTTAGCGCATGTAAGACAGAGATAGCGATTTAAAGATGTTAACGTGTGACTGAGACATAATACGCCGCGTACCGAGCATTGCCGAATTATGTTACTGCGCAGCCTTCTGCGCTAAGTTCAGACGCGCCAAGATGCAGCGGCCGAACTGTACTAATGTTTAAATACATTTAGTCTTACGTATTTCATGGACAGAAATTTCTGACACACAAAATTTAAATATCTTCCTCTATATGGAACCGAACCTGGAGCTCCTTATGACAGGATCACTATCAAATAGGCTCTGTAGTCTCTGAATTTATCATACTCAACTTCCATAAAATGCTGTATCCTAACTTCCAGGTGTGCAACAGCGATGGCTATGTAGGACAAGTGTGCGTTCTCACTCTATCCCCCAAGCCGCAAGTGACGTCATGCAATGGCGTCTGCAATGCGCGTATACTTTGCGTCGCGTGCGTCCCGCCTGCGCCCGCGTTGACACGACAACAGACTTTAGATATTCCGTGAGTTGATTTCTTTTAACAGATTTCCATAACCTTAATATATAATAAGTAATATAATAGTATAATATAATAGTATGTATAGTATATAAGTGTATATGTATATTGTACGTAAGTAGTATTTGTTTTTCTCCTTTTTTATTCACTTTTTTTTCTTTCTTAAGTAGTTTTAACACCTGCCATCAGTTCTTTCCACATCCACCCAGGGTTGACTGGTGGACAATGCCATTAGGCATTAAGTTTGCCCTTTGTTCATCCTTTTTTATAAGGTGACATAAATTTTAAATAAATAAATTTCCATGACCTTGAATAATTATCGTCAAAAAATCCATTGGTAGGTGTAAATTTTGTGGTTCAATAAACAGAGGTGTATATTTCTACCTGCCTTTGCTAAATTGCCAGAAATTGTTTCTTTACTCATTACCATAGGCCGACATTTACCATCATGGGGCTCGGCTGTTTATTTGTTAGCTACTTACATAAAAAGCTGATTTCCCACTTTTACCATATTTTGTTGCTCTGTGGCTGGACTATCTATCAGAGACTGACCATGGGTATATTGTTCCAGAAGCACAAGTTCTTTGAGCAGCACCAGTTCCACCAAGCCAGGGATAAGCATCTCAGATCCTGACGACAGCTGCAAGAACATTCGACTAGATAGGTGAGGATCAAACAGACTATCAAATACATTTTAAGACTCAAAATTAATAATATCATATCCCATTAATAACCTTCTTATAACTTTTCAAACTGACGTATAGTATGACTTATCTATTTCTTCAATAGTGACAGTAAGGGCCTGCGCAGACGAGGGACTTTAGTCCGCGGAGGACAAAATTACCCGAACCGTAAAAGAAAGTCCAAGAACTTATCACTGACTCAACGCACACGGTATGCGATCTTTAATCGTCCGAAGTGTAGTAAAGCGCACGTTGTGTACTTATGTTCCAACATTAGGCTTAGGTTCCACTAGGGATGTGAGAGATAGCTGGCGGAGAAAAAGTCCATTAATATAATCATATTAATGGACTTTTTCTCGCGCACCGCATCGCATGGCTACTTTGTACATCACTGGTGGAATCTCAGCCTTATGCTGTGTTTTTATTTATTAGTTAAAGTTTAAAAAATACATGTTTCCATAAATGGTATTTTTATTTATTATGGTATTAATAGAAATATTATGACTTTTCACATAAATATCTGCCGGGAATCAAATCCTTCAACCCCTCGCTTCGCAGGCAGGGTTCTTACCAAGTACTTTATAATATATATGTCTGGAACTCTGGACGGCAGGCTTCGAAAAGCTATCTAAAGACTGATTACGTGACATTCGATGAATATTTGCGAACTATCATTGGTCGAAGTTATACACCGACGCCCTACGGGTGGCTACGAGTCTTAAGCTGGCCATATACGATCAAGTTTACTTGCCAAGTTTGCAGTTTGACTTGATGCGGTATCCAGTTTGCAATTAATGGCTATATAGCCAGGTAGTCATGATAGCTATATGGCCAGATAAACCTACCGTGGCCATACACCGTCAAGTTTACTGGATGCCGCGTGAGTCCGCTGCAAACTTGACAAGTATACTTGATCGTGTATGGCCAGCATTAAGGTCAACGTCAATCAAGCCTATAATTGGTCGAAATTGTCGAAATTAATTCGTCAAAATGATTGAGAATCATCTTCAGGTACCTCTTTGAAGCGTGTCGTTCATATGCACTTAGATCTTGTGTGTCTTTAACTAGTCTCATGTTTCTGATTTAACAAATAAATTATGCACTTTACTAGGATTATAAGTGTGTATTCCTGTGTTTATTAGTGTTGCAATGATTTCAGTTCATCATCAAGCGACGACGAAGATGAAGGCTCCTCGGGCAGTGAAAACCAGGATGGCCATTCTGATCGAAGCCATGAATCTGCCAACCTTCGCCTGCATTCCAGGTAATAATCAGAATCAGAATCTGAGCTGAAATATGACTTATTTCCTCTTATGTAGCTTACATTTAGGGTAGCATCACAGCCTTATGTACGGGATTATGATGGCTCGTTGTAAATTCAATGATAGCAAAATTATGTTATAAACAATGAAATAATATACTAATGTACAGTATATTAGTTCATTGTTTGTAGTATATTCGTTCACGGGTTATAGAAGCTTGGTGATATTTCATAGTTAATTTGACTTACAAATCGGTGTCCGAGTCTTTGTTCCCATACAACCCTACTTTACTCTTTTAGAAAAAGAATTTCCAACAATCCTTTCTTAGTGGAAAAAACACTAAGGCTTTATCACACTGACGGTTTGCGAGCGTTTTAAAAGCGGAACGGATGCGCAGTGAACACGCCGCGTGTGCGAAGACGTCGCGGACGCGCGGCGAATTCGCCGCGGACACCATTTTGTTGTGTGCGTTCAGAGAGCGTATTGTACAATGCAATCACGCCACGCACAAATGTCGAAAGCGCTGCGTATTCGCTTCACGTCCGCGACGTCTTCGCTGCGCACACGCGGCGTGTTCACTGCGCATCCGTTCCGCTTTCAAAACGCTCGCAAACCGCCAGTATGATAAGGCCCTAAGAAACACTATTTTATTATAAAGTGATGATGATATGATGCTGTGACTTCCAGCCTTACTGCAAGCCTCGGCAACTATCGCAGCACTTTGACTCCTAACCACAGCAAGAGCCTGAGTACTCCTCACACCGGCCAGAATATCCAGGTCCATCCTGTGATGAAGTCCAGCTCCAATCCTGCTGTGGACAAGCAAGCTATGGGGATCACTTCTGGTGAGATTTGTTTACGACTAAATCTAGCCCTTCAGTAATTATTCTTCTGCATTCAGAAGGCTCAGAACTGGTGGTGCTATTAAGTGGAGATCAAGTCATTGGTTTATATGATTATCCAAATGAATAGCTAATAATGATTCGCTTATCATTTGGTCTCCGTGATAAATGAATGAATGAGTGAATTGTTGAAATCAATCAAATGTGGAGTCTTGAAAACGTTAAATCAAATCGTTATACATTCCAGTTTTGTATTTAAAAACAAACTATTTTTTAAATCTTTTTCGCACTTAATATTCTTTTTAGTTTTCATTTAGTAATCTTTTAGTGTAGTGTAGAATTATTAAACCTACTCGTAATAAATGACTGTTATAAACTGTAAACTTTTAAATGTTGTACACCCTGTATTTTATTACCTTAGCGCACAAAAATATCTTAAACCTATCATTGTACCTAAATGTAAGGGTGCGTTTATAATGTAGCCATGTAGGCACACTGGTACAATAATTTTGAAGAATAGAATATGTCCACATTTTAAAGTACAAACTAACCAAATATTAAAATATTATTTTATATTACACTTTTTTAGAAGTGTTCGGCTTTTCTTTTTATAAACGTACCTTAGTACAATGATAAAATTTTGTACTTTTACCTAATTTAATTTGTAGGTTGTTTGTGTATTTTATATTACCTGTATTTATTCCTATTTCTAATTCACTAATCCAGTTTTAACAATGTTTCCTTTCAACGTAGTCCCTGGACGTATTATGGCTGGTATGATTTTCTTTTTTGTACGTTATATTTTTTTTTGTCGTATTTTTTCTTGCTGCGTGAATCATAACTTGCGTTTCATTTTTTTTATAAAAAAGTTTGAAAAATTATGTTCCTTAACTTTAACTGTAAAACTGTGTAACTAATAAAATAAAGCATTTTGATTTCAAACTTCGATATTCTCAGAAGAAAGATCAGCTTTTATTATCAGATTTTATCTTTGGTAATATTATACATTTAGTTATTTTATTTTATACATGTATTTCAGTACCTATAAAGCCAAGCTTTAATTATTACGTCACAATTGTATTATTATGGCAATTTGTATTATGAAAAAAAACAAGAAAAAATCTAAATTAACCATTACAGAGAATCTTCGGAAAAAATACTTTAATTTCATTCAGAATTTATACTTTAGGAGGTGACGACAAGATGGATATTTTTGGTAAACATTCAATAACTATTTGCATGAGTTACAAGTTATAACTACCCTACTTTTATTAAAATTGTATCTAGGCCGTAAAATTAATTTCACTCCCCCCATTGAATTATGTCTGTCTTGCATATGCACAATCCCAGTTAAATTTCTTGGAATTAGTATTATTTTTATTTAACTTATCACTTACACCAACTTTGTACCTTTGTTTAATGCTATTGGGTAATCGGACCAGATAACGAATTTAAAATCTTGTACCTACTTAAAAACATGCACAATTCTTGCCAATTTTCTTCGATTTACTGAATCCTGCCTGTAAATTACTTACCTCTAAATTTTTTTTCTCTCATCTTACTTTCGTGATACTTTCGATTGTCTAGATAATAATTATGATGACTAAAATCTATCATCACCTATACAGGCACACTCTCGTCTCCAACTAGTCGTCAGTCATCAGAAGACAGTGCGACCACAGCTAACCAGCCCACCATGTGGCTTGGTACTGAAGATGGCTGCATCCACGTCTACAATTGTCTGGACAACATCAGGATTAAGAAGAATAAAGTCAAGTTGCAGCATAACTCTGGCGTTCATTCTATTGTGTAAGTCTATCGTAACCATTTCTTCGTCTTTTACTTTTTGTTTTTTTTTCACGCTGATACGAACTAAGAGTCCCTGTGTCCATAGCACATGTGTGTGGTGTTAGTGGCATAGATAACAAAAAAAAAAACATGAGAGGTGTCAAGGGACACCCGGATGGAACGAAGTTCCTTTCGATTTAAGTATTGTTGAATCACGCTACTAGCGTGATTCAGAAAGTTGTACAGCGCCATCTCTGTAAAACTTTCTGAATCACGCTAGCAGCGCCATCTCTGTAAAACTCTCTGAATCACTTCAAAAAAAGTGTCGTCATTCGTAAGAATCAAAAAGTGTCGTAATTTTCCGTCTAGCCCCCTTTCACAACGCGCGATAAGGAACTTCGTTCCAATAAGTCATCAAAAAAAACCACGATCTAAGAACAAACCAATTGTCCCTACGTACGTCTCGAATATGAAAAATTGCATTTTCTTATTGCTTTAAAAACCTTAAGTTAATATAATTCGCACACATATAAAATTAAAGAGCTGCTTGTACTAGAAGCTACAATATTACGAAGTAAATCTAAAATTGATGTCTAAAACAAAATAAATAATTCCAGATTCGTCGAGGGAAAGGTGTTCGTTGCTCTGGGGAATGGAGACCTCGTTGTTTATTGCCGAGATATAGGTATGTTTTGTTATGGTCCTGGATGATGATGAGCTTTAATATTATATGTATATCCCAGCCCAACTGATTATACTTAATCTGTTCTCTGCTTTCCAAGCGAGACTTTTCATGGAGTATAGAGTTATCAGACTTCAACACTTAATCACATAATTATTTTCAAAAGGATAACCATGATTAATATCACTTCCACCACCTTCTTCTACAATACTACTTCCTTCTTCATCATCTTTGTCGCTTACACCTACTTCTCCATTACCACCACGATCACTGTCATCATCGATCATTCAGATTTTTGTAGGTTAGGTTAGGTTTTTTTATTTTTTTTATGGAAATAGCCGACAAACGAGCTGACGATCCCCCTGATGGTAAGTAGCTATCATCGCCCATGGACATCAGCAACACCAAAGGCATCACTGATGCGTTGCCGGTTAAGAAAGAGAGAAGAAAAAGAAAGAAAGAATTGGTGTCTTCAGCAATTTACAAGGATACCTATTTGATTACCCAACGTATAATACAACATTATATGGTGTTCAGATGGATCCTGGACAGAGCGGTCCACGATCTCAGTAGGGACAGGCAGTGGGCCAGTGAGCAGCATGCTGTTGTCGGGCGGCAAGCTCTGGTGCGCCTGGCACTCCTCCATCAAGATCATCAATCCTCACTCCTTGCAGGTGAGTGTCCAATTGTGAATTAGGGGAGACTGGGGTCTTTATAAATATGGGTCAATTGAAATTAAAAGTGCAAAATCTGGTGTTATTAAATTATTAATTTTCTCATACAGATACAGTGTGGATGTAATTGAAAGCACACAATTGAAGTGCAATTGAAGTCACATTTAAATATTTTTTCAAAATAATTTCAGTTGACCCAAAGTTCCTCTTCTTTTGATAAAACAATATACATTACTTTGATACGAGTAGGTATTTATAAGGTTTGGTAATTTTGTGGTAATAACCTTGTTGACATCTAGAATAGTAATATTTGTAGTAATTGGAATTTGAACACTGAGTAGGTACCTACCACCTGGCACAAACTAGGAAGCTAAATGCGCTTACTAAATAATCAACAGTTTCTGTTAAGTACCTCTTCGCTTGCAAAACAGTGCAACATTAAATCCAGATAGGTCGTAAATTTAATAAGTTTAATCGAGAGTGTCGTAATGAAATAATTGTCATTTAATTTCAGATAAATCTTTTACTATAAATAAAATCCCGAAACCTTAGTGAATAATTGACTTAACTGTACAATTTCTTCTCAATTTATAGATAGACGAAACATTCCAAATAAGTTCAGAGTCGAAGCCGATAAATCACATGGCGGTTGCTGGAGGCTCCATCTGGTTGTCTTTACACAACGCGGCGCAACTCCGCTGCTACAACTCCACTACTAGAGAACAGCTCGCTGAGATCAACATTACGCCGCATGTTACCAAGATGTTGCATGGTAAGTGGGGAGGGGGGCATCGAGTAGCTTACTTAGCTTCTGAGACTGTTAGATGAGACCTGAGACCATAAGAAAGGTAAAGTAATCTAGTTAGTTAGTAAAGTAACCAGTGGACAGTCAGACATAATCTCTCAAGATTCATTGTATTTTTTGAATTTTGAGTACACTGCTGCAGTATACATTAGCGAAGAGATTAGAGAGTATTAGGAGATTTATTGACTATGATCCCTCCAGAGCGGCAAACGATCAATAAAAATGGTTTCTTCTTCAAGAACGTCCAAGATCCTCTTACAATGAACACCAGCAGTCAAAAGTCAAAGATCAATATACCGACCGCGTTAGCTCGTCTAACCACAAGCAACGCTACTGCTACTTGAAGTCTATTACTTACAACCAAGAGCAACTGCTACAATCTACTATTCCAACAACACTTTACCTGTCCATTACCAGGTCTGGCGCACTCGGCACTTTTGGTATAACGTTGCAAGTACGCGCCGGGTTCAACGTGTCGGGTCAAGTATAAAAGGGCTGCCACGGGCTGCATACATTCCTAATCTGTCACACATGTCATCACAAAATGACAACCCTGACGTTGTCAGAGAGGATAAGAGTCAGAGAGGATAATTAATAAGAGAAGCAACGTCTAGATGTCAATGTCTGTTGACGATTAGCGCTGTGCGACCTGAATTACACTTTATTGCAGTGTTGCCAGATCAGATTTTCAAAAATACTGTGCTGTCTGCATTAAAATGCAGTATTTACGAGAAAAATACAGTGTTTCATGGAAAAAAATACAGTGTATATTACAGTGCAATGAAATGCCACATAAAAAAGGGAATAATTATTTTATTAAATAAAATATAGATTTATTTTGAGATAATATCCTCACAAACTAACTAAATATCTTCAACCTTACTTATAAAAATCGACTAATCACCTTCTTAACAACTGATTAGTTAATCACTTCTTATGCCGGTCACTCACATTCGTGCAAATACGCGAACCCGCATGTGTAGGACGACCTTCGCGAATGACTATGCGAAGTTTTCGATACATTCGTGGTTTTCCAAACTGTGTCGGTTTTTTGTCGCACATCAAAGCGCGCGAACCTTGAACCTTCGCGTAGTCTCCCACACATTCGTGCGACCAGTTGCATAAACGATTAAAAAAGTGACAGATGTCTTAATTTTTCGTAGTTCGTGGCGTATAATCATTTATTAAGGTACCATTTATTTTCTGTATTGAAAATGGATTTGGAATAACAACAACATAATAACAACAGCAAGACTGAACATTCGTGTTTGAGGAATCGCAAATGGTTTGCATACTCATATGTATACGAAGCATTTGATTGACAGCCCTTCACATACGTGCAAACATTCGTAAAAATGTCAAACATTTGCGTGCATGTGAGTGACCGGGGTTAACGCCTTAAACAATGACTTAATATTTTCTACTTAAAAACGTTAATAGTTAAGCCAGACTTAGCTAATTAACGGATAACGACCCAAAAAATATTTCACTCTGTAAATACTGTCAGATATTGACAGTAAAACAATTTTTTTGCTGCAAATGTCATAGATAATGTTTATAATAGCAACTATTAATAATAAAAGTCAGCTGTCGTAAATAATTTACGACATAAATTCGTGAATTTTTGTTTGTAGCTCTATGGTATGGCCGATACGGGGAATATTCTACTCTTTGCTGTGTGGGTCGGTCGCGGCGCATTCATAACATACGATATTTTTCATAGGAAGTGTTCATTTTATTATGAAATTTTGGTTTTTGTTGCCAAAAAAAAATACTGTGTCTCCATACACTGTATTTATAAAAATACTGTGTCCAGTAGACGGAGTGAAAATACGGCAGATCTACTGTAATTACAGTGTATCTGGCAACACTGCTTTATTGTGTTGGAGCAAGAGTCGCTATTTATTTCAATGATTTTGCGGAGTGACTCTTCTATACCAATAGATACTATTAAGTCCATAAATAAGTTCTCTCTGTTTTCAAACAGCTGACATTACTAGGACTACGTGCATGTGATTTCTGATGGTAACGCATGGACCCGAAAGTGTTGTCTGTAACCTTGAACTTTAGTCTGTGTTAGTCAGCCACGCTGTAAACAACGTTGTTTTTTGTAGTGATAAAAATGTCGAGTTTTGTACCAAGTAAAGAGTATTTGCGGGGAATTTTATTGCATATTATTCAAAAGAAATCTGCCGCTGAATCACACAGAATTCTTGTAGAGATTTACAAAGAACATGCTTTATTATTTATTCTTATGTAACTTCGATAAACAACCACTATAACAACACCAAGATTTGGTATTTTGTATTTGAGTAATTGTTCACGTTTCAAGTGCCTCAAGTAACGACGCCTTATTTAACTAATTTAACCACATTCTGAATTTGTAAATTAGGATGCGCAACTTACTTACGCAATACTTAAGTTTCTTTGTGTATGCTGTGTTTACCTGTTATTGGTTTTACATGTAGCATAAGACGCTGTTTTTGTAATTTATAGATTTATAAGTAAAACTGTTGGTAAACCTATTAAATAACATAAATAATAAATAACCTTCAACTTTTTACAGGTTGTGACGATATAATCCGTCAGCACAAAGCAGCGTGTCTGCGGGTGACGGCGCTGCTCGCGCACCGCGACACGCTGTGGGTGGGGACCAGCGCCGGCGTGCTGCTCACCGCGCCGCTGCACAACTCGCCCAACGTCCGCACTGGACTCTTCACCGTACCGCATCTCACTGGTGAGCTATATGGCTATTTAACATTACTGTTTTTAACCGACTTCAAAAAAAGGAGGAGGTTCTCAATTCGACTGTATTTTTTTATGTTTGTTACCTCAGAACTTTGGACTGGGTGAACCGATTTGGATGATTCTTTTTTTATAGGATGTACTTCATTTGAAGTCGGTTATTTTTTTGTTAAAATGTTAGATTATTTGAAATTTATAGTTGTAGGAAGGAGGGAGGTACCGCGCATGTCTTAAAGTATATACCATCATACATGTTAACTGCGGATTGTTGCAAAGTAGACAAATACTAACTTAATAACAATGGATGGAAATAGCCGGCGAACGAGCTGACGATCCACCTGATGGTAAGTGGCTATCGCCGCCCATGGACATCAGCAACACCAAAGACATCACTGATGCATGGCCGGCCAAGAAAGAGAGAAAAAAAAGAAAGAAAGAACTGGCTCTCAAGCCCCCAGCCGGAACACGACGTCGTTTGGCGGCTGACTCATGCTCGAGGGTGGTAGCTATCTAGGCGAACCCCATGGAGAAATAATAATAGTAATAATGGTATTAATTTACAATTAAAATCAATAATACCAATATAATCCCTCGATGGGCCCTACCATCCACAGGCCAGATTTATTCGCCTCTTACGACACCCATCCGGCGTGGGATTGGGGTTAGTATTCTAAGCAGCCCCAATACGGCTCGACTGTTTTATTTTCACCAAACATGCTCCATCACGCTGCTCCATTGCGGATTTGGTGAAGGGGTTAGTGGCCAACCCGAGTGTTGGAAGTTTTTAAACCATCCGAGGGCCTCCGGATCTAGATAACATGGTTACGTAATTACCACCTTAAACATATAAAGTACTGAATAGTTACTGATGAGGTCGAAAAAACTTAATACGGAATGGGGTCTTATAATTTCCATACCATATTTATAGTTTCCATACCAATTCCCATCCAAATTATTTTTCTTTCTGAATTCTATTTATGGCACTAACTTACTTAACTCTGAATAAAACCATAGCCTGAGTAAGTCATGGGTAGAAAATAGATCAGAGACGTTCGTCTCGTTATTATTGCAAATAATTTACAAACCATTTATATTTGTACAGGTATTACGTACGGCCACACCGGGCACGTGCGATTCCTCACGGTTGTCGAGAACCCAGTCCCACAGAAACAGCCTCCGAAACCTGTGCAAACCTTGAAAACTAAAGCGTTGAGTCGTCGCTCGACCAACGCGGAGAAGCTCCAGAAACAAGCTGAGACCACTCAGAGTAGTAAGGAAACTCTCATCATCTCTGGTGGAGATGGATGCGAAGACTTCAGAAGTTCCACCATGACGGAAGACGCTGGGAGGGAAGATTCCACCAACCATCTCCTGCTTTGGCGAGTCTGAACGAATTTCACGGCCTACAGGGTTCTAGCCAATCCGGACTTCGGATTACTTTTTCGATGTCATAAATGTTTTATGTGACTTCAGCACTGCCTCGAGCAGAAATGAAGGTCCTAACAGTTTTTGTTGATGTGGATGTACCAGCTTCTTGATGTACGAAAACCTAACACGTTTGCTGCGGCGAGTCTTTCTATGAGATTATTAACGATAAGTTAGGACATGAAATGTCTATCTAATGCCATACTTAAAAATTGTATTTGCAGTGTTATTGTATGTGGGAAAATTTAATTCTTGCGTCATACAGTATTATTTGAGTTGTTAGAAGTATCAAATCTTTAATGGCCTATCGATTTATATAGCCGTTTAACGTTACTGAAATTGTCGTAGAATCATATATTGTAACTTTATCATATCAAAATAATGGTGTTAAATGTCCATGATAAATATCAATGTTTAATAAATGATAGTTGTGACTATGTGTACTGGAATTATGAAGATTTGAGTACCTAAGTTATGTTTAGGTCTCTTAAAATATTCATTTATTTCCTTCTGTGGCACGTTATTGTCATGTTAATAGATAAAATGCTTTACAAAGAACACGAGAGCTTGTTTTTGAAATAATTTAAAATTATTTTTGAATATTGTTTCTTGTTCCATAGATCAGCCATTAATATAAGCCAATTTGAATTAAATAGTATTCAGTAGATCTCTTTAATAGAATTAATTGGAATCGATGTACCTTGTATAGAATCGAACAACTTTTAAAACGTAGTCAATAATTTTTTTCGTTTGCTCAAATGATATCCTTCTCAATGTTACCTACACCATTAAAATTGTGAGAGCAAATCAAAAATAGATATTTTGGAATGTAGGTATATTTATGGAATAATATTGCAGAATAATAATAAAGAAAAGTCGCACTATATGGTCATTTTATTTCAGTTAGAACTTATTTATAATCAACCCTCTATATATTATTATCTATTACCAACCTTCAAATGTGTAAACCCCCTGAATAACTCAAAATTATGGTCTTTATTCATTAAACAAACATTCACAATGTTCTCATACAACAACCCTCCAGGTTTAGATATACATAAGTGAGATAACTTCGAGTATCACACACGTCCAATGGTTTTTTTTTTCAAAAACGAAAATAAAATGCAAGTCAGTCTTTATAAAGACGTTTTCTTTATTTGCACTAAGTACCAAGTTATAGGATAATATTTCTTCAACAGCCAAGTTTTGAAGAGATAACTTACACACCTAATGCATAAACATTGAATTATTAAATCTAAATTGTATCTTACTAATAACGCAACAATGTCTTAAGGCGATAAAATTTCTTCATCTCTCCTTCAATAATGTAACAATCTATCGATGTGTTTGTTCGTTGCCATATCGATACTGAGAGATTTACCATCCTCGCTTGCAAATAAGCATAAAGATTGAGTATTCACAACAATGCAGCCAGCCTGTGCATCGTGTGAAAGAGATCAAAAATCGATATGTTAATATTTTTGTACCATATTTCACGTGATTTAATTGCACATTTCACTAACATAGTTAATAAATTCTTCTAAATGTTCGTCATTTACATCAATATTGCTGTTTTTCTTTCCTCTGCTCACAAAAAAAGGATCCATTTGAAGTTGCGCAGCTAACTTTTTAAGTATAGTTCGACGATCTCTTTCAGATTCGCCAACATCCCTTTTTACTTTATAACCATCATCTTGGCTTTCGGTTGCAAATTGCAAATCAATTGCTGAACAAATGAGTTCTTTTGCCTTTTCAAACTTATCTTTTAATATCGTTGAATTTCCAATCGTAATATAATCTGTATCTTTTTTACCCCTTGCAATGTAGTAAGGATCAGTTCGTACTGATTTCACGAGTTCTTCCAAAATTCCACGTCTGTCTCGCAATCCACTGAGCTTGGAATTCGTATACTTTTTACCTCTTGAAATAAAGTACGGATCGTCTTCGGCTGAAGAACGACTGCTCCTTTCAATTAGTATGTAATGGGGTTGTTCTGCATACATTCTTTCATCGAGAAGTGTGTTTGGTTCAGCCGGCCTCGCCCTTTTTCTATTCTTCACGTGTTCTTTAAACGAATTTTCTAGGTTACTTTCAAGGCTTCGACTTTTCGAAAATGAATTGCTTTCCATTCTTCGTATTCTAGACAGTTTTTCTATGCCATATTTAATATTATCCATCGCGCCAATAATACTATCTGTTAATGCAGTTTTCTTTCTCTCTTTAGTATTCCAGTACGGATTTCTTCTCAAAGATTTTTTTGTTTCTCTTCGTCCTCTATTTCCCCAGAATGGTTCGCTATCTTCTCGCCTACCGCGATTGCCCCAAAAAGGTTCAACTTCATTACGGCGACCCCGATTGCCCCAGAATGGTTCAACTTCATCACGTCTACCTCGATTTCCCCAGAATGGTTCCTGTTCATCTCTTCTGCCTCGATTTCCCCAGAATGGTTCCATTTCATTTCGCCTACCTCGATTACCCCAAAAAGGTTCAATTTCGTCCCTTCTGCCTCGATTGCCCCAAAAAGGTTCCATTTCATCTCTCCTACCTCGATTACCCCAAAAGATGTCAGATTCCTTAGATTTATCCTTTACATCCCGTTCGAACCAAAATGGATCTAGTTCTTCTTTTATTACATTTTTATGAAAGTCGCGAAAATATTTGTCGCAAAAAGTACACTTTGTCTTTTTCTCTTCGACATTGACGTCTTCTGTACTCTCTGATGAACTATCTCGTCTTCCCCTTGTGCCCCAAAAAGGAAGTTCCTTCCGGACATTGTTTTGTTCTTCGCTGCTAACAAATTCTTCACTTGTATATTTTGCTAAGTCATCAAGATTTTCATTTTCTAAATATTTACCGATATGAGATAAGAAAGATTTTTCGCTTTCAGTTAGAGATCTTTTACCCCGTTCATTAATTACTTCTCCATTTTTATTGTCAGGTTTTTTATTGATATTCTTTATGTTTTTTGCATTACTGCCATTTTTACCCAGAACTTCATTGGACAATAATAAAATTACCATCAATAAAAAAGCATTAGTAGTCATTTTAAATCCTGAAACAATAATTATAAGATAACATAACATAAGAAATCAGCTCATTAATTTTGTAATAACGTTTTATTCCAATATTTGTTATGAAGTTATCACTTGTTGTTACGATTTATACAATTAGATACGATATATTAGATAGTTTTGTTATAAAAGTAACTAATTTTCAATCATTTGAAGAAGAATCTTATAAAACCAGGAACAGATGTTTATAATTAATTTTATTGCAGATTAGCTGTGCTCGCGACTTCGTTCACGCGAGAGTCAACATTACCTTAGTTTGTTTTTCCCACATAAACCCGGACCCCGTGGAAATTCCGGGATAAAAGTAGCCTATAAGTTGTCCTATAATCTTCCAGTGAAAGTTCCATTAAAATCGATTCAGTCTTTCCAGAAATTAGCCCGGACAAAAAGAAAGGCAGACCGACAAAAAAATTATGTTTAAATATCGCGTAATAACTATAAACACTTAAGTAAACCCGGTTATTTTGAAATCACAGACAAACACTTCAATTACGAATTAAAATTAAAAATGCTTATTTATCTCGTTGGAGGCACTATGGATGTATTACAAATAAATGTTTATAGCTATTCAAAAACACACGTTTAACAATCCAAATGATATTATTGTTATAACATGTAACCTAGGCACCTATTTACATCATATTTTTCAACCCCAAAAAAGTATTCAAAGTTACTTACGTAAAAATTTCTGGCCTCTCCATATATCAAATTCCAATCATTATTGGTGATATAACCAAAAATGCCTCTAGGAACCTGAACAAAAAACAGAGCTGATTCAGTATGACAGGCTGTTGCAACCTTTGACTAAGACTGCTGACTTAGATCTGAAAGAAGCTGAAGTGAGTGCAGCTTTTATAAAGGAAAAACGGGTAGGCGCGTTCCCTAGGGCTGCGGAATGAATCTTGTTTTTCCTTTTACCGCTAATTCTACTGGGAATGTGACTGTTATTAAATTAAAACAATGCTTGCGTATTGTTCTTGACGTATCGTAAGGGCGAGTTCTTTCAGGTATAGGAATTTATTGTACTTTCTAGATAAGAAATCAGTAAGTTTAGCTTTTATTATAAACGAATAAATTACGAAATTCTAAAAAATCGTCGCAGTTTAATTGCACAGAAACTATTTTATAAATTTAATTGATATCGTTATTTTTTCTAATTTATAAATTCTTGCTGTAGTGACAACGATAGAAATATTCTACAATTTTTTTTAAATACACAACAGAACTGTACATTGGACATTCAACAATAAAAATGGACATTCAACACGCAGCAAATATATAAAAATGTTAAATAATCGCGCAGGTTTTGAACCAACTCAAGCACAAGACTAACTACTAAGCTAACTTATTGTTTATTATATCATATAATATTATTGATCTATCATCATTATCGGTAACAATTTAATAACGATGAAATCGATAATGTACCGTAAAATTTAGGTCATTAACCCAATTGGATGCCGCGAAAATTATATTGAGAAATTATGATTCGACGAAAGAAACTTAAGAATTTGTAAAGATTTTCGAGGTATGTTAACTGAGATAAAATGAAATGAATTTAAGTAATTTAAAAACATTCAATTATTATAATATTTGTTTTTAAGTTCTAAAATATTTCGCTGCTGATGATGACAAAATACAGATAGGTAGGTAATAAATAATATTATCATCATTTTTACGAGTTGGATTTCATTTTATTTGTAAAATGTTTCGAGATAATTACGAGAAATTACAAAACACTATTACAAAAATTTCTCGTAATTATAAAAAAAAAAAATGTTTATAAATGAAGAGAATGATTGGTAATATGAATTGCAATAAAGCTATCCTTGTCTCTTTGACAAGGTAAAACGATCATCGACAAAATCTTTATTTCTTTTAAAAACCTCTGTGTTATTCTGGGACACTCTTATTATTTTCAATGCACCGTTGACAGAATGAATGAGCGTCGATATTTCATATTTTAATAAACTGAATGACCTGTTTCCATCCCACTCGTACCTACATAATGTATAATGCTATTACGAGCTAAGAGCAAGATAATAAATATTACGAGCCTATTCAAAATATGTATCTAGCCAAAAATTTTTATTTTTATATTTAGTACTGTTTTTTTTTTCATTTATTCTTGGACGGCAACGCATTGGTGATGCCTGTGGTGTTACTGACCACGCCTCTACATTAAATTCCCACACAGCTTGACATTTAATAGCACCTGAAAAAGCATCTAATAGCATGAAAAAACCTGTTTCATTTAAGATTTCAAGACGTTATAAATAAAGGTCGAAAATTATAATTATCGAGCAAACCTTAGAAAATCTCAAAGAAAGTTAATTATAAAATCAATACATAATTCAATTTTTTTATTAAACAATTTTGTTGTTACTTTTAGACAACCCTTAATGTTTGTCTCCGAAATTGTTTTCTTCCTCGGTCCACTCTCAAAAGATTCAATGAATATGAAATTTTCGATATCGCATAATTCTCCAACTTTCGATGGTCAAACTAAAAGTCACGGAAAAGACACATAGGGATATATGTACATTTTAAGTACATATTATAAGTTTTGTAAGTAGGTACTCTATAGATACATATTACATAAATCATAGATTGTAACCAGTGATAGTCTAGTGTTCCAGCTAAGTCTAGTAGTAGGAGATTTGACTCTAGCAAGCACCTCTAATTTTCAAAGCTATTAGAAATTAAATGTCAGTTACTCCAGTAAAGGAAAGCATCGCGAAGAAACTTGCACGCCTATGAGTTTTCCATAGTGTTCTCAAATGCGGAAGAAGCCAGCATGGCCTGTGGTGTGCATCTGGACTGAAAAAGCAAAAAACAAAGAAGATCGTAGAAATATCTTCTCGTATGTACGTATATGTAGGTAGGTGTAGACCGTGGTCGGCAAGCTATAGCGATCCAAAATGGAATCATGGTTACCCACAAAATTTTTCCCTACTTAAACTTGTAAAGTTCAATTTCTTATAAATTATGGCATTTTGAATCAAAAACTGTATGTAAAATTTTAGTTAAAAATTAGTAAAAACTTTTCAGCTAATTTATTTCAAATTAAGAGGTTGCACACAGTCCATAAAGCCGAAAATATTTATTGGGCCCTCAGATCAGACGTTATCCGAAAACTCGAATTCATTTTACTTTTCAGCCGTAACTTTTTCTTACTATTTTCTTTTTTAACTAATTCATAGGGATGTTATCTAGGGGGTATTCAAGGCAGATTTGTGTATTTCTTCTTTTAAACCTATGTTTCGCCTGGGCCCTCAGTTCATAAACGTCGGGATTGAGGGCCCAAGTAAAACTGCGATAAATCTGTAATGTTACTCTCTAGCCAGTTGAGAATGACATAAATCATTTTAAGAAATTCTTAACTAAATTCTAGAATAAAAATTATTGAAACAGATGTAGTACTTTCTGAGATTTATACCATGCCTTTTTCTGTAGGCATCTGAACTGAGGGCCCAAAACATTTGCCCATAACATCTTTAATTTACGTTTAAGAAATTTATGAGATTTTGCGTTAAGTTTTAACTAATTTTAACTAAATCCTCTATAAATTTCAATTCGCTACACCAAAAAAGAAAAAGTGGGCCCTCAGTCCAGATGCACACTGGCCTGTGTACCTATGATTGTGAGAGGAGACGTGTGCGTAGCAGGAAATTAATAAGTTGCGATAAATGACGGACCTACTCTTAGCAAAATAAATACTAGGTAGGTGTGCCATGCACTAAATATTTTTTGTTAAATAGTTTTTGTGCCATGAACTAAATAGTTAATGTGAACTCGTCCTAACAAACAACAAGCAATGTAAAAAAAGGAAAGGAAATTTCCAGTAGCTAACATACGTCTCGAATGTCCAGTCTGAATCTGGAGTGACGTTTGTGTTCTCCGTGATTACTGCCCGCCGCAGCTGAGCGGGACAAAGGGGTAAGTTGGACAAACACTCTCTTCTGGATATACCAGATTACCCTGAGTGCGATTTGTTTGCGGATGAATGCTCGGTAATATTGCCTGTATTCCTGAGATTTGTAAGCCAAAAGCATAAATGTGGTGTCCTTAACTAGGGTAATTGGTTGGTACCGTTTTTATCATCTATACTATTATTATAAAGAGGAAAGATTTGATTGTTTGTTGGCATTGAATAGGCTCCGAAACTACCAAATCGATTTGAACAATTCTTTCAGTGTTAGGAAGCTACACTATCCCCGGGTGACATAGTGACTTTATGGACTACAACTTTTATTAGAAACATTTCGCCATGCACATTCCTTACGGTAGATTAGACGGTGTCATTATTATGCTGCAAAACTTACTTTTCCAGAACCGAGTGCGATACAATGCCGCTTGCAGCACTCTATATCCAGCCTAAAAATACGCACTGGAAGAAGAGTTAGTTTCGATTACCGAGCTTACAATAATAAAAAAAATCATGCCTATATCCAAGTTTAAATTTTAATATCAATTACTTCTCAAAAAATTCACATTGTTGCTATTTGGCAGATCATATACTAGGATTTTTAGTTTACCAGCAATCTTCGGTGTTAATAATGTCCATGGGTGGCGGTCATCACCATCAGGTGACCCGTCTGCTCGTTTGCCTGTTCAAGGCATAAAAAAATGTAACGTCTGCTGAAAACTCATAAGATGAAGATAATCGCAGTCATAAGGCGTAAAACTGTAAAATCCGTCTAACAATAATAAAGTTTTATTCATAGTAATACTTAAGCAAATAATTTATTCTAAAATTAACCATTTTTTAAAAAAAAACATCATAATTGTCCATGTAACCCCAATGTCCCACTATTCCTGAGAGTTTACACGATAATATGATTGCCTTTTAGCCATTACATGGTACGGTAAACATATACGACAGGAGTGGTATAAAGCGAGGAATCTCCCAGAAAAAATCCATTTCCACTCCAGTTTTCACGAGGAGAGGGTGGGTGTAGCTGAAACTTGGAGCTTAAAAGTCGGCATTTTTTGAAAAAATACAAAAAGTGAATTTCTAGATAAGATAATAAAAAATAATAATAGCCTTCATTAATATCAGATCTATTCTTGTATTTAAAATTTTGATTTATCCTTGACATGAAAATATAATAAAATAAGTGAAAATTTTAATTAACACAATAAATACGAGTACGAGTACGTATACGAGTAATATGATTTTTTGACTATTTATGTTTGATTCCGGTGTGGATGCGGTTGAGCTGAATACGCTTTTGTTCTGGTAAGCTCGAGGTGCTTACTTTATTTTAATTGGTTCAAAAACAAGAAAGATGATCTTCGCAACCACAGAAAATTTAAATGTTCTGTTTTCGCAACAAACAAACCATCCATACATCCATCCATCAGCCTTTAGAAGTCTACTGCAGTGGACAGGATTCTTCTAACAAGTGCCATTTTGACCGGTCGTGAGCCTTCTGAATCCAGCGGATTCAGAAACGGAGTCGTCAGTCCACCTGGTCGGGGGGCATCCTGTTCTCCTTTTTCTGAGGCGTGCTCTCCATTCTAGGACCTTTCTTACCCAATGGTTATCGGTCCTTCGAAATATATGGCCAGCCCATTGCCACTTCAGCCAGCTTAATCTCCGCGCTATGTCGTTCAGTTTCGTTCATCTACGGATTTCCTCATTTATAATTCTATCGCGTAGAGAGATATCGAGCATAGCTCGTTCCATAGCCCGCTGGTGACTTTGAGCTTATGCATTAGGCCAATAGTGAAGCTCCACGTCTCAGATCCGTATGTCATCACTGGCAACACACACTGCCCGAACACCTTCGACTTCAGGAACAACAAACAAACAGATAAGAAAAAAAAACAAGAGAATTTGAATTATCATATCAATAAATTTTTTTCGACTAGCATACATTTTACCATTCAAACGAGGGCTCATTAGCAATTAATAAATCTACAGCTTGCAATTAAATCGTCTATGCAGTTACGCATATCAGATGCTTTCGGATGTCATGAAACTTTCAATACTTTGGAGTAATTTGGCCTTGATGGCTTGTGGCGTTGTTTTGTCGACGCATTCAAGCGTCATGTTCAGCTCATGAATGAAGCTCCAAGCCTTATCAAACGAGACGTGATGACCCATTAATAGATGGAATTGGACCCAGTCAAAGTATGTCAACAGTCATAAAATCCAACGACATCTATGAGTGGGTGTTTCGGTAAAAATAATTGAGTTCTGACGCTCTCGATACAAGTTTAATTTCTACTGCGATGCATCTGCATGAAATAAACGGGTCAACATTGCACCTGAAGTTCGTTTCAAATTAACGTCGCATTGAAGGTAAAATTATTCGGCTATTTTAAGTCTTTTTTTATGCTATGAGCAGGCAAACGAGCAGACGGGTCACCTGATGGTAAGTGATCACCGCCACCCATGGACATTAGCAACACCAGGGACGTCACCAATGCGTTGCCGGCCAAAAAGATGACGACAGACCCGCTTCTTGAAGGTCATAGCTTGGAGGGAACACCGATGCAGGTAGTTTGTTCCACAGTTTACACGTGCGAGGTAGAAAATGACGTGAGAACAAAGTCGATAGTACTCTTATAATTTTTTTTGAATCTATGTACAACAGTAAGAAAGAACTGAACATCAGCAACGCCAAAGGTATCACCGATGCGTTCCCGATTAAGAAGGAAGCGAGAGACAGAAAGAATTGGCCTTGACCCCCCAGTCAAAACACAGCAAGTCGTAATATCATTTAATGTTAGTCAATACGAAGGGTGAAATTTATAAAGACTTGGACTTTGCTCAGATGACAGTCAAATATACTATGACTTACACATTTTTAATTCGAAAAAATTAAAACGGCTATTGTTAAGACTATTTTTGTTCGGATAATTTTAGGCCTGAGCAAAGTTTAAACGTGGTTTATAGATCTCACCCTTAGTCCCTTACATAACACATTTAAATTCGATTACTTGCATGAATAAGGGTCTAATAGCGAAAGACTTAATCGTCAGACTTCATTCACAAAATATAATGTAATATGAACCGTCCATGGTAGGAGTTTATACGGGGTGCATTAGTAAATTTATTAATAGATTCAAGCATATTTTAACGGTAAAAAAAACTCTGTTGGATGAGCTATTGGATAATACGAGCAAAACACAATATTGAAAACGATCACATTGAAGATTCTCCGTGCCGGCAACGTCCTTCTGAGAGCCGTTCTACATCTCACCAGAGGGGTTGCTGCTGGTATCATATAAGATTCGGGAGCAAATCGACGAAGTGTCGCGCCCCGTGTTCATTCCAGCCGGGAAACGGAACGAGCAGTCAGTGAATGCGGCGGCGCGGGACTGCGAAGAAGTGACAAGTGGCCGTGTTTTCGTGACAGACAGAAAGACTAAAGTGCAATATTTAATCGATACCGGATCCGATCTATGCGTTTACCCGTACAGCTATATTCGTAATAATCAATGCATGAAAACGGATTACAAACTGTTTGCAGCTAACGGTTCTACAATTAGTACATACGGGTGGACGAATATATCGTTAGATTTAGGATTAAGACGTGCGTTTATTTGGCGTTTTGTAATAGCTGATGTCACGAAACCAATAATTGGTATTGATTTTTTATCCCATTTTAATTTGTTAGTAGATGCTAGACATCACCGTTTATTAGATAATATTACGTCGTTAAGTACCTTCGCCACACCAGCCCCATCCGCTTTTTGCCATAATATAAAAGTTGTTACAGGTTCCTCGCGATATCATGACTTACTCTCACAGTTCAAAGACATCACCCGTCCTGCTGGAGACCTGTCTGCGCGTGAGGTTAAGCACAACACCCTTCATCACATCCGAACGACGCCAGGACCGCCCGTTTACAGCCGTCCTCGTCGGTTGGCACCGGATCGACTCCGCATCGCTACGAAGGAGTTCGAGGATATGGTAAGAGCTGGTATCGCAAGACGATCTGATAGTCCGTGGTCATCGCCGTTACACTTGGTACCCAAGAAAAACAACGAATGGCGACCATGCGGTGACTACCGTGCATTAAACGCGCGAACGATACCTGACCGATATCCGGTACGCCATATACATGATTTTTCACATAATCTATCCGGCTGTACCGTTTTTAGTAAAATCGATTTGATACGAGCTTACCATCAAATCCCAGTAAATCCATCAGACGTGCCTAAGACAGCGATAACAACTCCTTTTGGAATGTTCGAGTTTCCGTTTATGAGCTTTGGACTCCGCAACGCTGCTCAAACATTCCAGCGGTTTATGGATGAAGTTTTAAGAGATCTAGATTTTTGTTATTCCTATATTGATGACATTCTAGTGGCTTCTCAGGATGAGACCTCGCACCTGGAACATTTGAGGCTAGTCTTTCAACGCCTACAGGAGCACGGGGTCGTAATAAACGTGTCGAAATGCGTTTTTGGTGAACCTCAAGTAGAATTTTTAGGCTATATCGTTTCAGCTGCAGGCACCAGCCCACTTCCGCGAAAAGTGGAGGCCATTCAAAATTTTCCGCAACCAAAGACCATCAAGGAGTTACGCAGATTTCTGGGTATGACAAATTTTTATAGACGTTTTGTTCCAAAGGCAGCTAAAGTTCAATCACCGCTTCATAAACTTTTATCTGGGACAGCTATTAAGCCTAGTACTCCTATCACGTGGTCGCAGGAACTTCAAGAAGCTTTCAGCGCTTGTAAGGCAAGCTTAGCTGAAGCTACTTTATTAGCACATCCAGACTCGTCAGCGGATCTAACTCTGTGGACTGACGCCTCGGACAATGCTATTGGTGCTGTACTTCAACAGAGCGTTGACTCTAAATGGCAACCGCTTGGATTTTTCTCTAAAAAACTTACTACGGCTCAAAAGAAATATAGTCCATTCGATAGAGAGTTGCTAGCCATTTACGAAGCGGTCAAATATTTCAGACATATGGTAGAAGGTAAGGATTTTAGCATTTATACGGATCACAAGCCCATTGTGTCCGCTTTCAAAAAGGCTTCTGGAAATTGCTCGCCCCGACAGTTTCGGTATTTCGACTACGTGTCTCAGTTTACCACGAACATTCAGCACGTCGCAGGCGAACATAATGTGGTTGCTGATGCTTTATCACGTACGGACGCTATCACAGCAGCGATCGATTTGGACACACTAGCAGACACGCAATTAGTGGACGACGAGCTACAGCAGCTCCTACACAGCGATTCTTCACTGGACCTCCAGAAAATTAAGTTTTCTGACTCCGGGAAGAGTTTATATTGCGACATGTCCAGCCCATCACCTCGACTATATCTGACGCCACAATTTCGTCGACAAGCGTTTGACAGCGTTCACGGATTAAGTCATCCAGGTGTCAAAGCTACGGTCAGACTGATGACTGACAGATATGTGTGGCCTAACATTAAGAGAGACTGTAGCGCATGGACGCGTAGTTGTCTCTCATGTCAACGCTCCAAAGTTTATAGACATACTCGATCTCCAGTGCATTCTTTTACGCCACCGTCGAGTAGATTTGGCCACGTGCACATAGATCTTATAGGTCCTCTGCCAATTTCACACGAGTACAGGTACTGCCTAACAGCAGTTGATAGATTTACTCGCTGGCCAGAAGCCATACCGCTCCGTGACATCAAGGCTGATACAGTGGCGAGCGCTTTTGTCACTGGTTGGATAGCGCGCTTTGGATGTCCCGAGAACATAACAACGGACCGCGGAAAACAATTTGAAGCATATTTATTTAAGGAACTATCTAAGCTGATCGGCGTTGACCATCTACATACCACAGCATATCATCCAGCTGCAAATGGAATGGTCGAGAGATTCCATCGACAACTAAAGTCTGCGATAATGTGTCACGCCAATGATGACTGGGTTGAAGTTCTTCCATTAGTTCTTCTTGGAATACGGACAGCATGGAAAGAAGATATTGGCTCATCATCAGCTGAGTTGGTATACGGGGAAACGTTACGCTTGCCAAATGCATTTTTCCATAGCACTGCTAAAGAAGTAGTGGACTATAACGATTTTCTTTCCCGTCTACGAGCCAACATTCAGAAAATTAAACCTACGCCAGTTCATCATCATGGTTCATCACCCGTTTTTATCAGCAAGGACTTGCTAGTTTCTTCGCAAGTTTTTCTTCGCCGTGACGCCGTGCGAAAATCATTGGAAGCTCCATACACTGGACCTTATAAAGTCATAGAACGCGGAGAAAAGTTCTATAAGATAGATATTGGAGGTAAACCAACCACCGTATCTATCGATAGACTGAAACCGGCGTATATACTGCAGGAACCAATACGGAATGAAGTTTTTAGACATGTACCGTCTGACACTCGCACTCTCCCGACCGTACAGCCTCGCACAACGCGATCTGGACGTCGAGTGCATTTTCCCGATTTCTTTCGACCTTAACGGTCTCCGGGGGGGCTGATGTGGCGATCGGTACGGCATCTTTTATTCTATTCTGTAAATATTTATTTGTAACATAATTCTTCCTCTATGTATATATGCTGGCTGTTTTTCTACGTTTATATTTTTATGTATTTTTATAATTTGATTTATGTAAATATTGAATTCAGAAATTCCTACTGACAGAGTTAGATGAAATATATTTTTCCGGAAGACGAAAAGTCGTTTTAATTAATATCATATTAAATAGCGGGATAATCAGAAACCATACAATTAGCTCCCGCCATAGAGCTTTAAAATTTCAGGATACATAAAAGTTGTGAATAAATCACAGAGTGTAACACAATTTCACAACGGCGCAACTCCGATCAAAAGCAAAGTTTATGGTTCATGATATAGATATACTCGTAGCAAAGGAATTTGTTTTATTGGAAATGACGATTACACAGTCAACGTATGTACATAGTACAGTTTAGGTATCTGTTGCTTTTATTTACGACTGCAAAAGAGGAGGAGGTTCTCAATTCGGTTTTTTACTTTTTTTAGGGAATTAGATAACTCACCGCCTTGTATTTGACTGAGGAAGAAAAATACCGTGCTGAATTACGTAATTCCTGTATTTACAAGCTACCACGCCCATCCACGTCAAAAACCATGCTGTTTTCTGCCAGTATCTTCCAGACAGAAAAACAAAAACGGCATGGTTTTTGATGTGAATGGGCGAAGTAGCTTGTAAATACAGGAATTATTTACGTAAGGAAGAAAAATACCGTCAGTCAAACACAAGGCGGTGAGTTATCTACCTTATTTATTGATCTGTGTATGGAACATGTAGATAGACGAACAGACGGGCTTTACCTGGTGGTAAAGACAATCGCAACACTAGAGGCGCCAGTGCGCAGCCGGCATCATTCTTATGAAGCAATGGACCCGCGCACTTCTTGAAGATCCTGCATCTTCTTGCTTCTTGAAGCTGATTTGCTGGGAAATATAGCACTGTGGGAACACCGTCGGTATTTAGTTCCACAGTTTGCACGTATGCGGTAGGAAATGTCACATAAAACGGCTAATTTAGTTTGCATCCTATGTCCTGCGGCCATTTAGGAGTACCGTTGGACTAGCTGGTAGAGAGCTTAACAATCTCATATAAAAGACTTAAAACCTTCACCATAGACTTAACAGATGTTCAGGAGAATACACCAGTAAAGTGTGAAATGGCAGGGGATTGGCTTGGAACTGAAGATGGATGGAGTGTTCCCTTATGATAATGGTTACAGCAAAAGAATCAATTTAGCTGAAGGTCGTACATTAACACTTTAGTCTAGTCAAAACATATTTTTGTCTTGAACAAAACAAATTATTGTTTTTGTGTTGTCTTCGCATTTAGTTGTAATGTTATGTGAATAAAATGAACTTCAATATTTAGGATTTACTAAGATATTATGAAATGAAGAATGCAATCAAACCAATGTAGTAATTTGCTCAAATCATAAAACACTACTTGCCCATAAATACTACATACCGCGTTATAAAATCTATGGCGTATCAAAATAGCCAAAACGCGCGTGAGATATTTCTGAACGCCTTTGATATGTCAGTAGTGAAGTGTTGATATGATGCATACCAAAGATTTAAATCTTCGGAAAGACCCTATAAAACCGCCGAAGTAAATATCTATTTATAACTCCATAGAATAAGTTAAGTTTCGCCTTTTACCCGTGATGATAATAAGCAGATATAAAATCGAAACTTTTTAATAAAAATTCGTTTTATCAAACACTTGAAATTCAGACTACGCCATTGCTTCCATAAATCCCTACCGTGAATGAAAGAAAACCAGAAAAGGAAGAAGAAACTACAAAGGATTTTTCCTCACAGTTACAGCAAGTTCTTGTGAATACTATATCAATTTAAGAACCTCATGTCCAAGCAGTTTTGTCTTTAAAACAATAATAATAATTAATACTTAGGTACGAGTAAAGAAAATCTGGAGCTCCATCGGTATGATTTGACGACCCGTGTGGCGCTATAGTTACCATGCTGGATGGCCATACCATGGGTTCTGGGTTCGATTCCCAGAGAGGCGGAAATTTGAATATTGAGTTTAATTTTCTGTTCTCGCTCTGGGTGTGTAGAAAAAAAGAAACGGAAAGAAACTACGAGTATAATATAAGTAACACAGCTGCTTGTAAAATGCATTAAGATACCAAGTTTATATTGCATGAGTATATTGCAAGTTTACAACACATTTATCCATTGCGGATAAGTGGTAGTTTTCAATATCCTATCTATGCCCTATCCATAATCCTAAAGTCAGTTGTCTTGCAACTGTCAAAGTTACAACAAAGTCGTTATTATATGTTACCTACTTTAACCACAGATTTTGGATAGACACATAGAAAACAGTCAGTCTATTAATTGCATTATAACAATGTCTACCTTAAATCCTGGAGGTTTAAAATCAGAATAACATAAATAATAAGTAAATACGAACTCTTATTCTTCTAATAATTTGTTTACTTTAACATTTAACCAATAAACTCACAAGGGCCGACTTTATGGAACAACGATGGAAATGGATTTTCCCTGCTTTCCTCGACATGCGAGCTATTTCAATTCATTTAGCTTTATTTTCCAACTAACTTATATTGAAAATTCCATAGAATTAGAGAGTAAATAAACTTTGGCACTATATTTGAATTTAGCGATTTCACTACCATTACGTTAAAACGATGATAAATATTTTATTATAAAATCACAATGTTAGTGATTTTTTTGCTCTAAGCTAGTTTTTCACATACAGAAGCATTTCATATTCGATTTATTAAGAGTGTTGGATGGGTGTCGTAAGAGGCGACTAAATCCGGTCCTCTGGTGGTAGGGCCTCTCGGAGGAATTACATTGGTAATTTTTAAACTTAATTATACCACTATTATTATGACTACTATTATTATCACTATTATTATTTGTCCAGGGGTTCGCCTGGATAGCTTCCACCCTCTTGCTAGAGTTAGCCGCCAAACGTATTCCGGCTGGGGGTTTAAGAGCCATTCTTTCTTTATTTGTCTTCTCTCTTTCTTGGCCGGCAACGCATCAGAGATGCCTTTGGTGTTGCTGATGTCCATGGGTGACGATAGCCAATTACCGATCGTCAGTTCGTTTACCAGCTATTTCCATAAAAAAAGCATTCGACGACACAATGGGACATTTCGCCCTAAAATATTGGTATCACTTATCACGTGGAACTAATGCCAGTTTTCTCATTATCGAACCACTCAGTGGAAAGTGGGGTAGACCTGAATCAAGATAGGGATAAAGTCAAAAGGCGTCACAGGTTCAAGACTAGAGATGGACGAAGGAGATAAGTTTCTACATCAGCAGGCCACGATGTGATGAGGTAGGTACCTGAAAACGAACCACGAGATATTGGATAAACAATTTCAATCAGTCCTATGATTGACTACGATCAGGCCTACGCCTGATGACGTTGACTAAGACTCGTAGCCATTCGTAAGGTGTCGGTATGTAAATTCGATCAATAATAGGGCAGTTAATCATCCATTCTAACCTGATCTGTCTACAAGTACCTGTCCGCGTGGCCCCCAGGAGCTAATTGGCAAGGATTCAAGATGAATGGAGCCTTATCCAAAACATTCTGATTATTATAGATAATTTGGCACACTTAACTTATCGCAAAATATCAGTTGAGCTTAGGTTGATAGTGAAAACAGGCTTATAGCCCAGTGGCTTGTGTCGAAGAGATCGATCAAGTTAAGGAACAGCGGTAGCGGTTGGTTGGATGATTGCTAGTAGCAAAAATTTCGTTAGTGCCCTCCAAAGTATAGAAATATGCTTTGGAGGGCATATAAAGCTATCGATTCCAGTTGTCATCGTTTATCAATGTCAGAAGCCTGCGGCTGGCGGTAAAACTTCCAACATTTGGATGGCCACTAACCCCTTCACAAATCCACACTGAAGCAGCGTGGTGGTGTATGCTTTAGAGCTCTTCCAAGGAGAAACCTGTGCCCTGTAGTGGACCATTAATCGGCTGAAGCCATTTTATTGTCAAAACATACCTATTGGTTCATTGTTTGTTTTATTGGAATCTTTATGGCTTCTACGCAGATCGACGGTGAAAATTAAAAAGAAGTAGTAAAATCTTAAACAACAAAGGCGCCGTCCCACCTATTCATTTTCATATAACAGCCTTTTTTGTTTCGGGTACGTCGAAATCGACACTAGTAATAACCTAATAGTAATATTAGGCTACTTGGATTTACTTTATCGTGAGTGGTATACGATAAAATATACGGTATATGGTATACGATAAATATTTTATTCCTTAAAAAACTGTTGAGCGGAGGAATAGTCTCTAGCAGCCTTTTAAATGAAATTACATTCAGAATCCCACCCCGGTACCCGCGTCATCCTATATCCAAACTTTTTCACATACCTGTATGCAGGACAAACATCCTTAAACACTCTCCTCTTCCCCGTATGTGCATGGAGTACAACCGATTGTGTAATATGGATAAGGAATTCGACATATTCTTTGACTCAGTACCTTCCTTAAGAAAAAAAATTTTAGCACTTAAGTAACTTTATTTTAGCATAATAGCACGAATCGAGGCTTGTTTGCGACAATCTTAACATTTTCAACTTTTTCGTTTAAACACATTATCATTGCAAAACGTTACTCGGTTGAAATTGTCGCAAACAGTTTCAAGATTTGCCTTATTTTTTTTTGTAAATAAAAATAAAATAGAATGTTGTTCACGCCTGTAATTGGCACTCACACTAGTCCAGTTTCTACATAACTTTTATTAATAATGTAATGTGTGTATTGCTGTTGGTGTGATAATAAAATAAATAAATAAATAAAATATACGATAAAAATAAAACATCACCTTTTTAAGCCGTATTGGGGTGGCTTAGAATACTGACCCAATCCCGTGTCAGCAAAAAAGGGTATCGTAACAGACGACGAAAGCTGGCCCAGATAAGGATTATATTGTCAATATGACATTGTACTATATTGATGTAGGTATATGTACATTGTTTACATTTATATTATACTATATCCATATTACATTTGATGTTTCTGTTTTCCCAAAAAGGTCGACTGGCAGAGAATGCTTCTAGCATGAAGCCCTCCTGTCGTAACATTTTTAAAAGGTATAATAAAGTTTTGAATAAACAAATAAATAAAATTATATTATTACTGAGATACTAACACTAAATATTACTGGTAAAATTACCTTTTGGGAAGCACTCCTGGCACCCTGACACTTGCCGTCATGTTTCGACGTTGTGTTGGGGGCTTGGGAGCCAATTATTTATTTATAATTTTATTCTCTCTTGGTTGACAATACAACATTGATGCCTTTTGTGTTACTGATGTCCATGAGTGACGGTAGTCAATTACTATCAGGTGGACGTTCAGCTCTTTTGTCGGCTAATTACATAAAAAAAACACCCAAGACCCTAGAATAGACAGTATTTATCTCATAAATATTCACCCCAGCCGGGAATCGAACCCTTTGTTTTGCAGACAGGTCACTAGGCTTTAGAATCGTTTTATAGTTTGATATTTTAAACAAATACCAAATAAACTGTAAGCCTATAGATACATAGCACAATTTATTACACAATATTCATTTCAGTGCAGCTGTATTTGTACTAACTACTAACAAATCGAATTGGCTATCAGCCAAATGTACGGGCACCTTTATGTAAGCCTGTGAAGCTGGAACATTTAGTGGCACTTCACGGATTAATCGTTCAAGTAATTTACAGTGCAATCTGCTTCAAGTGCACTTTTAACCTTTAATAAAAATGGCACAAATAAATGTTGTCTGTTGACACTATACGGTATTTTCCTAGTAATCCTACTAATATAGTTTGTTATTCTTTGAAGCAAATACTACTGAATGGATTTCCATGAAATTATGCCACAAATAGACCATGATTTGGAATAAAACAGGGTACTTAATATTCTGGAAAACGCAGACAGACACGCGGGCTGAGCGCTAGTTAAAAAAGGAAAAATACCTGGTATTAAATGACACCAGTAAAACATCGATCTTCCTTTCTGTTTCGCTCTTATTTCCTTCCCGCTGACTTCTTTTAATAAGAATTCAGTATCGTTTTTCCCCTCTCAATCATACTTCAAATCCCTTTTCTTCTTCTTATAATAGGGAGTACCCATTAGAAAGGAAGCGTCTCAAATCTCAGTTGAAACGACGGTTTATGAAATAATTATAAAGGCACATCAGGGTATTCATACACAAAGCAGAATTCTTAATCTGAATTTCATCTCTTAAGTGTACTAACTACGTAAAAAGAACATCAATAAATGTCTGTTGTGTGAATAATATAAAATCATTTGATAGAATTTTCATCTGATAACATTTTCCCTCGATATTTCGATGAAAATTCTCAGTGAGGTTTGTATAAAGAAGCGCGTAACAAATAAGAATTTTTCTATGTCAAGCGATAAGCGATCAACTAGCGTAGCAGTTACGCCCAATCCAATCATTGAAAAACTTAATATTACGATATTTAAAGATTTGAATTTCTTAAATGTATGTAATTAAATGTTATGATATTTCATGGTACTATTATAAAATCTTTTTTAGATTCGCAGTATTTTTTTAGACGATCAGGTTAAATCATTATTTATATCATTAAATAGCCTGAGGTAAAATGTAATGATACGTAATTTACATAGCATAGTAGCATTAAACTACATATTTTTTTATAATTTTAATCTATGTAAGATATACCTATATGAAATACAAAAAATGTTTGTAAGGATGTCCTTTATAGACTTTGAAACCATCCAACCGATGTGCCCCAAAATGGTTTCATTTTAAGGACAATCATGCGAAGATGGTTTGACACTACTAAAACAACGCATTAGGCTTTTCGACTTTTTCTATATAATTTTTTTTGCATAGTAGCACACGCCAGGTGTCCACTAGTACATAATATTTATAATACAATTCAGTGTAATTTATTTTTTGGAATCAATTTTTATCGCCGCACTTATATCACCTGCGCTCTGACTAAAGAGTAACAAGAATATGAGAGTCAGCTGTATTGGCGCTAAGCAATTTTCTATTCAGCACCCAAAGTATGTATTCAACGGTTGTGGCATTTTAGGCTATGGTACGATGGTATAGAGTTTAGATTTGTGTGTATTTTAAAACAGTTAAACTGAAGTTTAAGTTCATTTATCTTAACAAATACAGTGTTCTGTCTTTAGGTTTTGGTCTTATAAGATTATTTCTTATATCTTAGCTCTGAATCTGCGTAGCAATCGTAACGATATTTAACACATTTTCTGTTGCTTACAATGCGAATTGTATGAGGTTAGTGTGCATTTAAATAAATTACTTATCTTAGTGGCAAGTAGTTTTTTTCAATCCCTTATTGTATTTTTGAGAATAAACAATTATATTGTACTTGTTTGATTGGACACTTGTAAACATACTACATTACACTTACACACACATTTCGCTGTGTTTATAGGTGTGCTTATAAGTGTGGATAAAGGTAAAGTGATGATACTTTTATACTTTATAGACCGATGACTTCTGTCAAGCGTAAGATGTATCGTGCCAAAAATTTGAATGAGGTCGAAGGTAGTGTTGTTAAATGTCCCTAAAAACACAAATATAAAAAACTTTAGGATTCGTGGTTTATTGACGTTAAATATTAAAATAAAATAATAAAATTGTTAAAAATTACAAGGTACAAATTTTTTTGTCAAAAATACTTATTTCATTTATTTACAGGATAACATTGTGCAGGTAATGAACCATATTGCTTACAAAGGAATGTAAATTAAATAGCACATTTCCATTATTCAACATCCGGACCCCGCTTATAAGCCTAAAGGGTCTGCTTAATTCACAAACTTGGTACAAAGCCCCAAGTTGTTGTATGGGAGACTTATCTAATTTGTTGGGCTGTGTTTCGCGTAAGTCTATGAAGGGTTCAAACACCAATGATTGGTTTGATTGTAATTGATGAATGAAGTTAAATTACTTCGGGTTTATATGTACAGTTTGAAGGCAGCGTTAGGCGTAGCGTTTACAGAAAAGAGTTTTATCTGAAGACTCAGACGCGCCAAATCATACGTTATATATAAGATATATTATATAAAATTCCAGCACCAAATGTCCACTTCAGTCTCGACTCAGCAAATAGTCGTAAAAATAGGCTTTGTAGATTGTCAGCTTTATAGCAGGGCCTGATACACTTGGTACTTTAGTATACTTTTATGAGATAATAATAAATCCCTCTAACATAAGATGGATCTTTTGTTATAGTCCAGTCTTTTATCCTTATAAAGTAATTTTATTCATTCATATTTTATGAATTTCTAAGCATCTGTAGGTATAGTTTCTTTCGTGCATTTTGGTGGGGTTTATTACCTTCCTGGCGAACTAAGAACTACGCTCTTTCAAGAAGCGACCATCAAATGTTAACGTGTTTTGTTAGTAGTTTCAGAGAGTCAATGAACAATGTTAACGAAATATTATAAATTCTATCTACTTCTAGGACAAATCGATGGCTCCTAAGTATACTGAGTCAACTGTACTTCTAATAACTTTACAGGAAGTCGATAAGAAGAGTGTATTATAATAAATAAATAAATTAACTATGTACTTGAACCAGTGTACGCCATTTGTTTTTTCGTTATTTATGGGGATATAATTTTTTTAACACAGGTAGATAGGAAATGAAGTAAATGTTACTAATATCCTAAAAAGTTAAATTGTTGAAATTTGTTACTTGACTCAGTATACTTAGGAGCCATCGAAATGGAACGTTCCACGAGGAAACCTGTGAAACCATTCAGCCCCCTGAACCTTGGCCGGCGAATCGGTGAAGCGTGGTGTTACTGATTACAATCAGATAGCTATTCTGTCCGTTTATAGGCTGTTTAGTTAAACAAAATCATTACTTTCATAACCGTCATTAACAATACTTATACATGTTAAAGGAGGTAGTAAATTAATTTTAATTTTTAATTACAATAATTTAATACCAGTGAACGAATTATTAGTTCATTGTTTAATACATATTTCTATGTATAAAATTTATTTATAGTTAGTTAAAATGCTTTTTCTTTAAGAAAGGTTATGAGCGCTCACGTGATACGATATAATAACACACTTGTGGACATACATACATACACAAATAAAATTCACAAACACCATTGAATGATTTTTAATTTTGGTCAGTTTATCAAGATCTGTCTATGGATGAACTTAAGCCACTAAAATCTTATTCAAATGATAATATATCTAGATTCTCTGATCCATGTACGATGTCAAATCTTTTATCCGTTTTATCCGTTTACAGAACACTTGAATATAAATGTAACGACATGAGATTCGTAAGCATCAGTAGCAAATATTTTGACTCTACTCGAAAAGCCTACATAAAATATGGACTTAAGATCGATTTGATTTCGTACACTCCTTGGGTTCATATTTATATAGGAGGTAGGTCTGTGGTAAGGTGAGGAGTTAGGTCTACTGATCTTGTTCTGAAATCAAACATTAGTTTGTATAAAACAATTTTAGTAATTACAACAACCTGAAAAGTTAATCTTCAGGAAGGTGGTGACTATAAGTTTAAAACTCTCCACATTTCTTGAGCATCATCTGCATATAGCGGTATGGCACAGATTCCAACGATTTCAATAAGAATCGTTCCGATTTCATTACTTCCGTCCGTCATTACTTCGTCTACAACTCAATAGACCACAAATCCTATTTATAGATTTTTGTGACATCGACTCAAATATATAAGAAGTCCTTTTATATATTTGTTGCTTTCAAAAAATATTAAATGTTAAAAAATACTCGCCTACGTAAAAAAATACCTGACCATAACATAAGACATGAAAATATAGTTCGTGTGTGCGTAAAAACACTGTATTGGGCTACATAAGTTTTCATGACCTTAAAACTAACCGCAGGAAACTCGCGTATAACTTCAACGCTAGACAACAATGCACTTTACATACGTTTGGCTTCAATCATTGTTACTTCATTACTAAATCAGCAAAAGAAAATCGAGTGTTTCCTTTGTTATGAAACTTTAAAAACGAAATTCTCTGAAAACAATCTCTGCGACTAGGAACACATAAATCTTTGGATCTGCAAAATCTCTCAAGCGGTTTGGTTCAATGAGTAGAAAATCATAATTTTACGCATACATAGCTCATTCAATACCGTTTGTTCGTAGGCAATTCCGCGCTTTTCCGAGCGAGAAGTGAAGTAAGGCTGTCCCTTTTAGTTTTGTGGGAAAATGTGTGTTATATCCTGCTCTTTCATCCGCGCGGGAAACGCTGTGGCAATGCGGTTATTCAGACCTGTAGATTCGCGCGCGTAGCGAGGACGTTTCAGTTTGCATGCTTTCATGATATCGTAGTTCGCGCCTACAACTTTTTCGCACTTATCTTCTAGTGTTGTGTTTCGTCTCTTTCCGTGTTGCTCTTGCTTTCATTGTTGTTCTAGTGTTAAGTGAAGTGTACATACTGAAAGACATAATAGTGAGGTATGTATTATATTAGGTTAAACTAACTGATTCTATGTAATTATAATTTGTTGAAATAACTTACTGAGTATTGTGAGTATTGTAGCATGATCTCAAACTTTTCTTGCAAAAATACTATTTGGTTACTGTCATGAACAAATAAAGTCTGAATGTTCATATGTTTACTCTAGCAAATATAAGCGCATTCTCGCGTTTTTAGATATAATAATTACCCTATATCTACACATTAAATTATTTTAAGGTTGTCTGGAAGAAATCGCTGTGTAATAAGACCGCCTTTCGTACTTCACATTCTTGTTTACTTCTAGATTTTTATTGTATTATTGGTCTAATTCCTTTTTTAGCTGACAACATGTCGTTATTATTAGTAGTTACTGCATGTTAAGGATTGTTACATTGATTTCGTTTTATGATTCTACAAAAAATCTGATGTAATCTAAAAAAACGTATTGCATTCTTCGATATACAATGTATTATTATATAACTGCCCTCTTGCACTCAGTTATTTTTACTTAAGAGGGGTTAAGACTCTAATCCCTATTGAAGGCTACGTTACACGTAGACTGCACAAATGTGTAAATGTTTCAAAACTGTCATATAGAATTCGTTTAGTAAGGCAAGTGGAATTTTTTAAACCTTAAATTAAAATTTGAAAACCCCCGATAGTTTAATTTACACTAAACATAGATAAGAACAAAACTATCGGTTGAGTCACCTTTCATACAAGAAAAACTACATCAAAATCGGTTCATCCGTTTGGGAGCTACGATGCCACAGACAGACATACAGATACAAAGACACGTCAAACCTCTTTTTTGTCGGGGGTTAAAAACTAAGGAAAATTTAATTAAATTTGAAAGTATAAAAAATTAGTTTATTTCATACATATTTTTAAGCCAGACTGAATAAACAGTAAAGCAAAGCAAAAGCAAAGCAGCAACCCATAATTGTCCCACTGCTGAGCTCGGGGTCTCCTCTCACAATGTGAGGGGTACAGGCCATAGTCTACCACGCTGGCCAAGTGCGGATTGGTAGACTTCACACACCTTTGAGAACATTATGGAGAACTCTCAGGTGTACAGGTTTCCTCACGATGTTTTCCTTCACCGAAGCAAGTGATAATTAACTTGTAATACGCACATAATATTTGAAAATTAGAGGTGCGTGCCAGGATTTGAACCCGGGCCCCCGCGTTCGGGAGACCAACGTTCTAACCACTAGGCTATCACTGATCTGAATAACTGATAATACACTGAATAAACAGTAAACATGTTATAATATATACTTATTAAAATGTGGAAACTTAAGAATTATTTCAAGAAATTGTGGCACTTGGATATCAGCCCTCTAGCGACCTCATGCAGCATTGAGATTTAGATTACACTACAGATTACTACAAACAGATAATCTCTAGTCTCTACAGATTACTTCAAACAGATATGGGAGAGTAACAAACTATAATACGCTTAGTACATTTAACACATTTTTAGGAAGATTTTCCTAAATTCAGAGATTAATTAGTTAGTTTTACAGCAATGTATATCGAATTAGTGGAATATAGTTTCTGAAAATATAATGCCTGCAAAACAGGTATAATTTTTATGCCGTTACAAAATATGACGATATCTCCTGATACCGGTAGATTATTGATCGTGCCCTCCAAGGCACTGAAGCGCTTACGACATTTTAGACGGATCCAAAATTTATTACCTGCAGTTAAACTCAGTTGTTTCCTTACGATAGACAAAAAAAAAACGTCAAATTATAATTTGCACCTATATTTTTACCTTTCATTTTTTGCGACAGAAAACTGAAAGGAAATGCTCGTCAACTCCATTACAGTAACTCATTTTGCTCAGATTTAAGCAAGATTACATAGAAACCGTTTCGCCCACTCCCTCGAGCTAGGCTTACGCTACCTGGGCTTATAATAAAGCTTCGCGCTGGAAAATGTAAAGATAACAAAAAAACCGGCCAGATGAAAGCAGGAGAGATGTTGCTTACGATTTTAATATTCTTTGTACTTACACCGACATTTGAATATTATACTTGTAAGAATAATATTCAACGTCTTTTTACTTTATTCATATTGCGCTTTTAGGTGTATTAGTTTTGATAACTTGTACCTAATAGTGATTTTAACCCACTGACATAACCAAAAGGTTTGTGATTTTAAGCTGGTATGTATGTTTGTTCGCTGTTTTTGCAGAACGGCTAAGGTATTTGTCTTATAAGACGAATTAGGTATTATCATAGGAAGTCTCTTAATATTTTATTAGTATAGGCTATGTGACATCACACTAAATTCAATATGTGGTCCTGTAGAGATCAATAAGTTGTATGAAAAGGCTTAATTAGAACAGTTTCAAGCTTACTGTGAAAAAGAATGTTGGTTTTACTCGTGCGGTTGAAAATCCAGATTGCATCAGATTACTATTTTATTTTCTTTCATCGCCTGTATTGCAGTATCTATACACATGTTATAATATATTGTGATAGTTCAATAACCATACCACTTTTTATAAGATTAAGAATAAATAAATAGAACGAAAATATAAAAACAAACTACAGCCACACGTAATGTTGTGCATAGTAGCACCTACTGGGATAAAGAACTTTTGAAACACTTACAATTACTTACTAAGAAAAGATTTCCATAAAATCTTAAAAGAGACATAAATATAGTATAGTAGTATAGTAGTAGACATAGACATAAGTATAGTAGTATATATTTTACGTGTAAAGAAACTTTCCAAGAATAATGCATGTTTAATTTAAAAACGTGTGTGTATACTTAATGCATCCACGCACGTACGAGTATAAAATTATACTTCTTTGGCGTTACAGAACAGAAATAGCTAAAGATTTCTTCCCTTACGTCACAATTCTTTGTTTGTAAAAGGAATCAGTTAATTAGCTAACTTCATCATGTCGCTTTTTGGCTGTCGGTGTGCGCGCGCATCGTTAATTAACTTTACTCTCATAATTTTTAAAACTTTACTCTCGTAATTTTTAAAATTTTACTCCAATAATTTTTTCCAAACGCGCCAAAAGAAGTTTTATTGTAGGTATATCTTCAAAAAATAGTTTCAATGAAGCAAAGCAAAGCAACAACCCATAATTGTCCTATTGCTAGGCTTGGGGTCTCCTCTCACAATGTGAGGGGTACAGGCCATAGACTACCACTACCAACTGCGGATTGATAGACTTCACACACCTTTGAGAACTTTATGGAGAACTGTCTGGTGTGCAGGTTTACTCACGATGTTTTCCTTCACCGAAGCAAGTGATAATTAACTTGTAATACGCACATAATTTTTGAAAATTAGAGGATTTAAACTCGGCCCCCATCGTTCGGGAGACTATATAACGTTCTAACCGCTAGGCTATCACTTCTTTTTAGTAACGCATTAACAATAATAATACTCTGTACATTTATGGGCGTTGTCAATATTCAATCTATCCATAATTGAGTACCAGTTACACTTATCGCTAAAGATATATTTTGCTTTATTTATTAACAGTCACCTTGTGTAAAAAAACGTATGAAAATTCGTACCTACTATATTTGCTGTACATATTTGGTGTTTAGACAAAGAGAATAGATTCTCCCAAAGATTATAAAGGGCCTAGATCTCATAAAGACAAGCTATGCTAAACCATATAGCAAAATTCGACACAGATGGCCTTGCTAGAGTATTGATTCTGCCTCCAAAATTTTATTGTAAAGTGAATGGCGACGAAACTCATTATGCTTATCTCTTGTTTATTAAACGCTAAATTGGGAGCTTCCATTAGCAGTCGCTGGCGTCGCCAGACAACTCGGTGATGGGATGGAGAAATGACTAATTACTTAATTTTGTTACATCTCAGGACGTTTTCGTATGACGCAGTTTCATGAACCAATATGAGAATGATATAAATTCAAATTCAGAATCCTAAGGCTTACTGTCCATGGTGATTCATTTAACGCTTGCATGTAAGCTGCAAAATAAAACATAGGCAATACAAATGAAAATGCGACGGTGTAGCTCTGTGGACAGATTTTGTCCTTTCATTACGCATTGCGCAAGTTACAATTGCCGATAGCATTCATATGACGTTCGTCTACGTAGACAGAAGGCTTTATTTTCTTAATGAGTACCTTTAACTACGTCACGGTTATACATCTGTTCATGTCATAGGTATGCGAGTAATATTGTGATACAGTAATTATATGTAATATGTGAGTTATTTGTTTTAACAAATGCATTGATTAATTTTATTAGAGGAAATAAAAACCCGCCGTCTAAATCAATAAAATAAGATAAACATGTTTATACAACGCTTATAAAAATCAGCAGGTAGGTAACTTCACAAAGATTTTACATCATTACTTTTTAATTTTTTCCTTACTTTGTAAAACCTTGACAATCATTATTCCATTACTTTGTAAAACTTTGATAATCAATCTTATTTACATGTCATTCAGTTCCGCTGTAACAAATCTTAAGAGGGTTTCTCCTTTAATATCGGGCTTTAATATACATATTTTCCAAGTTAGATGAAGATCGATGTGTAAGAAACGATTTTAATATCACATATTGAAATATGACTGAATGCCGTGTTCATTCGAGCAAGAGGAAATGTTTAACACGAATAATTATGGTCAATTTGGGATATTGGATGGGATTTTTATTCTCTGTGGCAGCGTACATAGTGGTTAAGAAGACCTCGAAATTAAATCAGTATGTTTTTTTATTGTAGGATACAGAAGTTTGCTTTTTTTTAACCAATTTTAAAAAAGGAGGTTCTCAATTCTCAATAAAGCATATTAACCCCTGCACACTTATCAACCGATTTGGAAAATTCATTTTATTTATCTGAAAGGATGTTTTTAAAGTTCAGATCGGATGATATAATATAATAATAATAAAAAAATATAATATAATATAACGCTTCACATTCATAGCCCCACTAGGATTCCCTGTGTCGTGGGTGCCACGGACAATACACAAAGATAAGAACATTCATACCCAGACTAAGAACAGAAATTCAAACTCATCATTGTTTCCGCTTACTGAGAAATCGAACCCAGCGCCCTAGGTGTGGTGGTCCGGCGTGGTAACCATTGCGTCACATTGTGAGGAGGGTCGTCCATCCATAAAGGACTGACGGAACTCCTCGGTAGTAATTTTAGTGGTCCTTTCCCAACAATATTTCGTTGAAGTCGGTTATTTGGTAAAATCACAATAACTGGGATCAAAAGCAGCACTCTTATCTATTTATTCCTGTATTGACGACTCAATATCAGTAACAAAAGTAAATAAATATAACATGAAAAATTATAACATACCAAAAAAAATACCTAAGTAACAATTCAACGCGGATTATAGCTATTTATTAAACGCTTTTATTTACTTTCACTTCGGAGCATCAAAGCATCAAATCAAATCTTGTAACGTTAATTTGAATGACTTCCCTTTAATGAAAATTGATGAAATTTGGCAGACATGTGTATTTCCGATGACAATACACGAAAATCAAAAAAAAATTGAAATAAAAGCGTTTAAAAAAAAAAATTTTTTTTGGATTCAACTTATAACATGAGTATCATACGAGTATTTTATGACACGAGAGTTGAAAATACGTTCATGAAAGTTTATATACATATATACGAGATATGTCTACTTACTTGCAGACAAATATAACAAAAACAAAGATTAATGATACAGCAGATAAAACAATCCCTAAATTTTATGCAGGGTAATTAAAAAGGTCTTAGGGTCTGTTTATATCAAGCGAATGAACTGCGCGACGTTGACGCTCATCAGATGATATAATCAATTTGAATTTTAGACAGTCTTTGGCTATGCTGAAAATTTTATAGCATACAATAATGGGGATGTTGATACTAATTATAAATTAATATAAATGTATGTCTAAGGTATTAGTGGTAACATTTAAAGGCCTAAAATATGATTCTTTTATCGAAATCAATCACAATAAATTAAATATCGTTAATTTAAAATGTTAAAAATTGTAGTCACTGTCACGTGACCTCAAACGCCATTTTGAGAATATGACGTCATTGTTCCTATTTTATATTGAAATTCAACAAAGTTCAGTAGACAGTATTGAATATCGGATATTGACGTCACGTGACATTTTTGGTGGGTAATTTGATAATGATTTTTATTTATCAGTTTTTGTTTTTAAATTGAAGATTATTATTTTTATAATATTTTTTTCGTGAATATTGAGGTTCTATCTACGAGTATAAAATAAAATTGAATCCTAAAATTAGTCAACATCCCAATTATGTCAGTGCACATTTTACTATGATTTTACTATTCACAACACATATTTTTTACACAGGTACTCGTATGATCTGGTAAGAAATAGGGCAATTATTATCCCTAAGAAAAGCCGTAGGCAGAGTGATAGTTCATTATAATAATTTACATCATTATTACAATTTGGCTTGAGGATTTTTACTTGAGGATGATAAAAGATAATTCGCACCCTCAGTGGAAAAAAGCATAAGCCGTGTTACTTTGAATTTAATTATTAATATGATTAGAAAGAGGGACAAAAGCTGCATAATGCTCAATTTTTTTTATCTTTAATCTTGCAGTTTTGTGAAAGAAATCGTAATGTAATTTCTTTTGACTACTTACTGATATTTTAACAGTTTTTTTGCTCTCCCGTAAAATTGCAAGTGCCACATAAAAAATATATAACCACATTAAATCGAAAACCCCTTTTATAACGTCTTGTAGTTCATCTTGTAGCCAGTTACGAGTGCTAAATTAACACATAATATTACAAATTAATTATGTCAACCAGAACTGTTATAATAATTTTAAAAGTTGTATTTTTAATAATTTGACTATTTTCTTTGTTTCAGGTTAATTAACGTCAAAATAAATTAAGATTTACATAGTATTAAAATTAATTCTACGGAAACAGCTAATAAACAAGCATTTATATAATAAACATAAGATTTATAATTCCTACAATATTTTTCTAATGTAAACAGAGTCGTGTTAAAAATAACTCATAAGATATGAGCGTTGTAGCGTTTGGAACGCTGAGAATAAATTTGTATCTAGCTGTTAGGCAACAGAAAGTATTAATAAAAGCATTTAAGTCATAGAAACATATATCATATTTTATCGCGTTTATGTTATTATATTAATAAAGAAAAAAAATACAAACAAACGTGTACAAATTTAAATTTATAAAAATAAAAATCTAGTCGCCAAACAAAAATACTTATACAATTTAAAAGTGCGCGCATAATGGAAGTGGGACCAAACCGAAACCGAATTTAAAAAAGGAACAAGAAAGCGAGGGAATCATTCCACAGATAACTTACGGCACGCTTTAAAGATGGCGTCCGCGTCACCGTCATCCACGCCTAAGGCGCCTTCGCCCCCGCCAGGGCACACTCCCAGCAAGATGGAACGAAGAATGTCACATTTCAAAGAGTACAAGTTCTTCAGAAGCTTCAGCGCCAAGGTGGAGAACTGGCCGATGAGGAAAGCAGAACAGCTATGGCGGAAAATGAGAGAACGGAAAATTGCAGGTACGCTTTAGGTTACGAAACACATCCAACAATAACAAAAACATCACGTGACATTTCACGTAAACCGTCTTCTGGTAATCTTCTTGAAAACTTTATCTGAGTAGTAAGTCCTCTAGGTAGTTCTCTTTCCTTCTTTTTCTTCTCTCCTTCTTGGCCGATATCTGTGATGCTTTTGTGTTGCTGATGTCCATGGGCGACGACAGCAACTTACCATCAGATGGATCGCCACCTCGTTTGCCAGCTATTTCTTTCAAAGTAAGTATACATTTGTATAAAATAGAGCCTTGAATTTACCGTATCATATTCTGTTTTTTTGCAGCCTTTCTAGACATGTCTATAAAATAAAATAAATAAATATAAATAAATAACGCGTCACACTCATAGCCCCACACTAGGATTCCCTGTGTCGTGGGTGCCATGGACAACACACAAGACAAGGACATTCACACCCAGACCAAGAACAGAAATTCAAACTCATCATTCAAATTTCCGCCTCGCTGGGAATCGAACCCAGGTCCCTTGGCGCGGCGATCCGGCATGGTAACCATTGCGCCACGCGGGTCGTCCAATACCGTAAACTTCCGTATAAAAGATAAAAAGAGAAATAAATTTAAAGTCGTACTTACTAAAATGGTTCGTAAAACGGTATCGTGACGAACCGTCATTTCGTTTCAAGACATGTTGGTACATCGAAGGGTGAGACCCTAAAACAAGGCGGTGGCGGAAGTAGAAGCGGGTTTGGAATAAACCAGAAGAACTTATCCGCAGCAAATTCACTCTTTATCTTAGTTTTTTCCATGGTTAAAATATGTAAAATATAAACGTTTTGGAAAAACTCAATTAAGTATTTTGAATCTAAATAATACCTACTGTAAATAACTGTACCTTACTAAAAAACAGTAAAATGAAAAAACTATACACATACATCACATCACACACTCATTGATATGACTGCACAATAGGGATGTTGACACTAATTATAAATTAATATAAAATGTCTAAAATATTAGTGGTAACATTTAAAGGCCTAAAATATGATTCTTTTATTGAAATCAATCACAATAAATTAAATATCATTAATTTAAAATGTTAAAAATTGTACTCACTGTCACGTGACCTCAAACGCCATTTTGAGAATATGACGTCATTCATGGAACAATTTTATATGGAAATTCAACAAACTTAGTAGACAGATAGTATTGAATATAGTTTAGTGACGTCACGTGACGTTTTTGGTGAGAAAGATAATGATTTTATTTATCAATTTTTGTTTTTAAATTGAAGATTATTATTTTAATAATATTTTTTTCGTGAATATTCAGGTTCTATCTATAAAATAAAATTGAATCCTATTTGTCAACATCCCTATTATAAAAACAATTTAATAAGTTTGAATTTCTGTTCTTGGTCTGAGCGTTTGTCTGTTGTCTTTGTATGTTATCCATGGTACCCACGCGACACAAGAAATCCTATTGTGGGGCCATGAGTGAGAAGCGTTATTTATTATTAATAATATGTTACCTACATAATTATCTGCTCCAGGGTAATTGGTTCCACCAGCATAAAAGGTCACATTTGAAAGAAATACAATCGCTCCCGCTCATCATAATAAAACGCTATTCTCGTTACCATAGCCTCATCCTAACATTTATCTTAACTGCGATGTTTTATTGGGTCTAAAAGAAAATTGTGGTGAGAACGGGAAACGATCTTACTTAGGGAACATGTAATGTTTATAATTTGAAGCGCTCATAGGCCGGCGGCTTGTCTCGATCCTTAATGATCGACACAGGTAGGGATGAATTAAGGTCGTAGCCCATCTAAACGACACCGCTCCCACCCAACCAAAGTATGAGAATTCAAATATAAACTTAAAATCGTGATTGCTACTCATCTACAGCCCCTGAAAAGCACATGAAAAAATTTAACAAAAATATGTATGATTCTAAAAAGGAAAATGAGACTGAAAATACTGAAGATGAGGCAATTGAGGAAAGTGGAAATTAATTATACTTTGATTTTTGTTTTTATTGTTCTGATCATTGATACAATATAACATGTACCTATGTGAGTTCTAGTAAATAATAAAAGTAGGTGATTGTTTTCATTAGATCAGAAAAGTATGAAATCTGCCTTTTTTACTTTACCTACTGTTTTCTACTGTTTTTTTATTTGTGAGCTGTTGTTTTTTAGTTCTTTGGGGTTGGCAACACTGTTTATGCTACACCGTGCGACGTCCGCGTCCGAGCCGAGTAAAATGTTAGTGAAGTTGCTCGTGTCCGCCGCGGCTCGTGCCCGGCTCGTGCCCGACTCGGTCTAGCTAGCATGAATCTTTTAAGCAACAGCAGGTGCAGTTGGCAGTTGGATGAGGTACCGGTAGTGGCAATAAAATTGTTGAGAGCTCTCGTTATTCAGAGGGCATGTCTACAGGACAATGCACCCAAAAACTCCGTCACAAACAGACGTAACTGTAGTATATAGCGAATTAGTAGCGATACAGATTAGTAATTACTAATGGTCATAATCGAGATATATCGAGACATCTTCATAATCGAATGATCAGTATATCTCATAATCGCCCACCACTACTTGCCGAGCACTCTCTGTCCGGACGCCGACCGAGTAGGACGTATAGTGAAAGCGATTAGTTTATTATTGTCACCAATCGAACCACTACAAGTGGCGACCCTGCCAGGATCTAAAATTTCTAAGATCTAATTTACGTATGTGCCAGTAAACAAATCACAAAATGAAACTTAGAGGTAAATCACTAAACATGACCGATTTTATTACTACGTTTTATTGCGAATATTGTGTTGCTGTCATTATTCAACTTTAATGTAAACTTTTATTTGCTAAATTTATAATAATGAAATGAAGATGATCTAGTAAGCTAACTAGCTATGAAAAGTGGCTGCTACGGTTAGCATTTATTTCGATATAAAACCGGTCTTGTAGTATTGATTGGTACCTAAAAAAAAAAAAAATCTAGAAACGTCTAGTCACGTAATTATATTAATAATGCCTCATTTTGTTGTCAGCTTATAAGTAATATATATAAGTGCCGTGAGAAACAATGATTTTGAATAACTGCATCGGTTAGATTATAAATTTTATCTAATCGTAGGCCGCTTATATCAATTGGAATGCAACTTGTATTTGTACTTGGAATCACTGGCCGGCAAAGATGCGCAGGTGCCTATTAGACTCACAAATAATCTAACTTGGTTAGTATTCGCGCCCGTAAGGAAAAATCTTAAATCCACCCTCAACTACATTTAATAACGCGGTAATCTGCGCGTTCGGTTGTTAACCAGTCCATACCTGGCTATCTGACCGCTTGCACTCTGAGCCCAACCACGCTGCTGATCTTCCACCATCGTGGAAACTTTCTCTATACCGCGTCGTACCGCTTCCATACAATCTACTATTATCGAAGGTCGTGTCATCGTGTGTGTATGTGTATTGGATACAGTTCGGACAAACAAACAAGCTGAAACAAGTAAGTCCCGTGAAGAATTCATCGTCATCAGCACCCAACTTGAAGATAAGTCGAGACTGGTCTAGTATATGTACACACACGGAATCCTGAATTATGTTGCGTACGGTACTATTGCTGCACAGACGCGTCAACAGTTAGATGGGCATTATGTTACGTAGTTAATCATCATAATTACATTAAAAAAAAAACCTGCAGGGTAACTATTTTAGACCAAGGAAATACAATTATAAAGACACATTTAGTAAGTCTATCCCACAAGTTATTATTTTAATAATACCTTTGATGACAAAGTGCTTAAATTACTAATTAATTTATACTCGTAGTCAGATCAGTGCATATTATGATGATGATCTTCAAAACGTATTACTATTTTGACAACCTCAATAGGTTAATATTAAATGTCAGAGATAGTTTGGGTAACCGAACGGTACCTAAATAGTAATAATACTTCAATGTACTTAAATGATCTTTTTGCGTTGGTAAGCTATAATGATGGTAAATTAAAAAGAATAATTACATAATCATGAATAAAGGCTAAACAGGTAGTTCGATGAAAATCGGAACGGTACCTACAATATCCTAAGAGGTAGTTCATGAAAATCGGAACGGTACCTACAATTACATCCCAAGAGGTAGTTCGATGAAAATCGGAACGGTACCTACAATTATATCCCAAGAGGTAGTGCGATGAAAATCGGAATGGTACCTAAAATATCCTAAGAGGAAATATGGAAGATGAAGGATTATGGAAATGACAACAAAACATTATTTATACGTGGGTATAATAAATCGTGTGTACTTAATCGTGTGTACTTAAATAAGTACACTTAATTAATTATGTAACGAAAGTGCTGCCAGATTTGTGCAGAATAGGTAATTAATAAAAACGCAAAACACATTACCCTTTGAATGACTTGATAAGAAACGATTGGGAATCTACCCCACGTATAACGTTGTGGTTGTTATTTTCATAATTGAAATAACGTTTTGCAATGAACCAAAAAAAAAAATATCTAAATAAGTTTTAGATGTTATTTTGCTTATTTGTCAGCAGTTCAACAGAAATATTATTTGTCATGGCATTAGATACAATCCATTTGACGATCACACCTATAAAATCATTTTAATAAAGAATCTATAAAGTAACTTCGAAGTGTGTGATAAATATATATATTATAATATATCTATCACATGCATATGATTGTGTAAAAAAGTTTATACTGTACTACCTGTATTACGTAGTAATATTGAAGCAGCAATTTATTAATTATTTTATTGCTAAAGTCAATATCAATTTCAATATAGTATTGGTAACTATAGCTACATCAAGGTTCACACAGATTGTACAAGATCCGTATTGGGCACGCAAACGTTTATAAGGCTCGTATGGAGCACGCCAATGTACTTTGTGTACAGAAAACCCGGCAAGAGGCATGCAAACTTTCACAAGGCTCTTAAGGAGCAAACTAATGTACTATGTGTACTAAAAGGCCCGCAAAGGGCGAGAAAACATTTACAAGGCTCTCGAGGAGTATTTTAATGTACTGGTGTACAAAGTTCTGGATAAAGTGATGTGGAACATAAAAGAATCAACCAAACTATAAAAAAATATTGAACCGATTTTGAATTCTAAGGAATAAGCCAAACTAATGGATATATTGATATACTGCTATGCCGGAAGTCATTGGAGGCATTTCGCCGTTATGTTACGGTAATATTATTGAAAGCCAAATATATCTGTGGATATGATTCATGTGACACCCATTCAAGGTGTCTGATGGAGATCATTCCCACACTGTCGGCCATACCGATGTGAAACCGTGGAATAACGTGAAATAAAAAACAAATAACTCCTCAATAAATATGAATCACTAATATCAAATAAAGACATATTAATGTAATCAGGATTCAAGAATTATGTAAGGAATAAAAGTAATACAATGATTTTCGATATGGTATATTTTATTCCATTAATCTATTGTGTTATTATACCATAACTTCATTTTGGATTAAAGATTCTTATTTATTTAATCTTTGCAATTGATAAGTACAAGATAAATATGAAAAGTACAATGACGGCTCGTATCCACGTACCCTCGTCATAGACAATTTAGTATTTTATAATGATTCGTAGATGTTCATATAATATTTGAGCCAGATTAAAGTGTGACAAACGACAGTTAGCAGTTATGAGTTCGTGGTAGCGGACTCGCCTTTTAATTATTATTTTATATGTTTTTCTTTACAATTCGTGGATAACAATCTACAAGAATTTGGAGAAAGCTCTGAAAAATACGATTCATCCAAGCCTATGAGCACTTACAAACTCAGAAGATCGTAGTATTTTCATTTAATATCTTTACTTGCAATGAAAATGGCAATCTTCTTGAGCTGTCAAATAAAAAAAAAAAGTAAAGTAAAGTAAGACAGTGAGACACTGAATTATTAGGGTTCGAAGTATCGGCCTCTGGTATCGATACCGAGTACTCGTGTGGTATCCACGGGTAAGGTATCGATACCAAAAAAGTATTGGTCCTGAAGTATCGATACTACTCAGTATCGAGTATCGAGTACTCGCGAGGATCAGTCAGATCAGAGCTAAAAAAAAAATCTGTTTAGTCCGAGCGCTAAAACGGGCCACAGTTGATCTTTTTCCATATGAAAATACTGAAAAGTACTCAGTATTTTAAAAGTACTCGATACCGACGTTTCACATGAGTACTTGCGAGTAATTACCAGGTACGAGTATCGAGTACTCAGTATCGAGTATCGCGATCAAAAGTATCGATACCTACTCAGTATCGAAAGTATCGTTCGAACCCTACACTGAATAGAGTTTTGGTATATGTACATGCTGGTTCAGTCCAATAAAACACGACGATGTAATTTGAACTATTTTAATCACACTTTGTGAGGTGCCTTACATTCAGCTGGTTGAACCATCTGCAGAACGACAATAATTTGGGTTTTTCTCTGGGTACTTTACATATAAAATCAACGTCAATACGTTTACTAGCGTCACCAAGTGACGGCTAGGAGTTGTTTTATTCGGTTTTCATACTTTTTCAAGAGAAACACCACAAAGTAATGGTACCAAGGGAAAGGTTCATACTGTAATTATTGAGTGTAAGTTAACAGTGGTTATTAATTAACTACTTAAAATTAAAGTGTTTTGATTTATTTATGCCTGACTCAGCCAAATGTATAATAACTATCAGCTTGCCTAAAAAAAATAATAAAAAAAAAAAATTGTTGAACGACAGTGCAGAGAAGTAACTTTAGAGATGTATCTAATCCAACTCTCATCACAGTTGTCAACTTAGAGATACGAGTAAGTTGGGGATGTTTAGTTACGGAAGTATATTTAGAAACAAAGGATAAAGATGCCGGAATCTACTATTCAAGTTGGAGAAATAGTATACGTGGAAAATGTGACGAAGGAGAATATGACACACGCAGTAATCAATAAGGAAGGGAATGATGTAGAACGGCAAAACGACGGTAATGGACAATAGAGAAATTTAGTACACCTAAAATGTGTAAATGGACAGTGGAAGGTTTATGCAGATAAAAGTCTGGAACATTCTGTTGGTACAACCACTATAACGAGGTTCATAAACAGATGTTGCAGGTTATGTTGAATAATGTGATAATTGTTATTGATTATAAAGAATAAGTGAGTTCGACTTATTTTAAGTTAAATAACTGTGTCAGAAGTAGAGATAATATTTTGTTTCTTTTCTTATTTTGTAAAAGGTAGATGTAGTATATAGCGAATTAGTAGCGATACAGATTAGTAATTACTAATGGTCATAATCGAGATATATCGAGACATCTTCATAATCGAATGATCAGTATATCTCATAATCGCCCACCACTACTTGCCGAGCACTCTCTGTCCGGACGCCGACCGAGTAGGACGTATAGTGAAAGCGATTAGTTTATTATTGTCACCAATCGAACCACTACAGTAACAACCACTATGTTTATAATAGATATAAATTTAAACTTTAAATTATGGTGAAAGACGTCTAATTACTTTTTTATTATTACCAGTAAAATTTAAAGGTACACTTATTTTCAGTAAAGATTCTCTGGAATTTATTTACATAAATTTTCATGATCAAAAGATCCTTTGATGTAATGCGGGGTAATAAATAGGTAATTTAGGGACTATGATAGCTATTTCGTGATTCGTTGATTAAAAATTATTTTTGTTATTGTTATTTTATAGCTAAGCTTTACGAATTGACATAAAGCTTTTCAAATCGTCTTGATGTTAGAACATTTTCAATATTTATTTCAGGAATTTATGTTTTATTTTATTAAATTCACAAATAATTCAGGTATTATGTGAAAGAATAATTTTAAGAATAATAGTCAACTATTTTTCGGAAAATGTTTATTTTGCTATAATTTTATTACCGAATCTAAAACAATTTTAACTCAATAGGTATGAAAGGCGTTTTATTAATTTCTTGTTTCTTCATTTATCGTCATCAAAAATAATTGTTTCCTTTATTATAGAGAATAAATAAATTCAAGAAGACAGAACGTGAAATCATCCTTTCTCTCTAAATAGATGAATATTGTGTAATCTATACTAAGTAATTATAAAGCTGAAGAGTTTGTTTGGTTGAACGCGTTAATCTCAGGAACTACTGCTTCGAATTGATAAATTCTGTTTGTGTTTGATAGTCAATTTATCAAGGAAAACTATAGACATCATATATTTTAGAAGTTAGTGTTTTCCAAAAATTAACGCGGGTGAAACCGAGGGGCACAGCTAGTATCAAATATCCCAGGTAATATACCAGAAAATACAAGTTACAAAAAAATATACTGACTATCCTTAGAGTATACATAATGCTTATGTATAATCTAAGTGACTATCATTTTAATCCCTTTAAAAACCGTTTCGAACCTCTAGAAGTTCAAACGAAAGGCCACGCGCCAAGATCTCGGTTGGGATTAACTTAGACCCCAAACCAAAGCAAGAAATATCAGACTAGCTAAATAAAAGACCTTTCAAAATCATCCGCTGACTAAACTCAAGCAAACTTTTTAAATAAAGGTTTCGGTTTTAAAATTACTTAACGTAAACGCGCCCAATAACGCCACCCCAAAATCTGTATCCAATACCGACAGTTTTTTTAATCACTATTTTAAGGCATACTATACATTTCATGAAAGTTATAGCCTAAAACTATTTTAGGTATGTATATTGAGAAACAAAAATAATAAAGTTTGTGTGGGTAAATAATCAGCAAACAGAATAATTCGATAATAACTGAGACGCGCCCGCAACGGACGCCCGTCTCATAGTGTTGCGCTCCCGGCTACGTAAGTAAACATAATTATTACTTAAGATAAATTAACTTAAATAAAATGTGTATACCTGCAGGCAAATGTGTAAATATAATAAATAATATATTGGTTTTCTAGATTCACATCTAATATTACCGTTCTGACTATTTTTTGTGGTTTAATTCGAATTTTACCTTAAAGCGGTAATAGAAACATAATATTCATAAGTTGCTTCTAATACCGCCTCATGGCGTTGTTAGATATTTTACAACAGTTAGTATTTTAGATTTTATTTCTTTAAATACGTTATTTTCGATGTTTCTTTTAACTTGTTTGATTCTTAAGAGTATATTACATAATTTGATCAATTAACGCCATACATTTTGTCTCATAGATTTTCTTTTAAACAAGATTCGACGTAAGCAATATTTTTAAGTAATGTATGGCAATGTATTTTAAATAATATCTCATATCAAAACTAAGAAACTTTTTCATACCGAAAAATAATCATAGCAATGACATCCATCAAAACACGTTTGCATTAAAGCAGAAATTTTAGCCAGTTATTGTTTATTTTTGCTGTCGCTAATAGAATAAAGTAATCTTCATACTTAATTCTATTACCGACCCATACGGTCTTATTTATAAAAATCTCTTATTGTAATCGGTCCTTCGCACTATGTGGCCAGCCCATTGCCACTTCACCCGGCTAATTCTTTGAGCTATGTCGGTTACCCTTGTTCGTCTACGGATCTCCTCATTTCTAATGCGATCACGTAGAGAAATACCGAGCATATGGAGAGTCCATAGCCCGCTGCGCTACTTTGAGCTTGTGGATTAGGCCAATAGTAAAGCACCATGTCTCGGATCCGTATGTCATCACTGGCAACACACAATGCTCGAATACCTTCGACTTCAGGCACTGAGGTAGTGTTTTGGACGACAAGATATGACGCAGTTTCCCAAACGCAGCCTATCCGAGTTGGATTTTACGAGTGACTTCTTTTTCGTATTGTATTCGTGGGGCCCTCTCATGGTTGATGCCTAACATGGGAGGGCCAGGAGGGCAATGCCGGCGGCTGTACGCCGGCATCCTGAAGAGCATGGCCCTGTACGGGTCGCCTATCTGGGCAGACTCCCTTCAAAGAAGGGAGAATGCTACATCCTTGCGGGCGCCCCAGAGGGCCATTGCGCAAAGGGTGGTGCGGGCTTACCACTCGGTAAGCTTCGCAGCAGCGTGCGCTCTGGCTGGCACCCCACCTTGGGAGCTCAAGGCACGGGTGCTAGCCAGAGTCTACGAATGGAAGGCGGGGCGAAGAGCACTCGGGGAGCACCCTGCCCCTAAAGAACGTGAGGCTGTTCGGCAGGAGGCGAGGGACGCCGTCGTCCGTCATTGGATGGCGGATCTTGCCTCCGCAGTTTTCGGCCGTCGAACCCTCGATGCGCTCGGGCCGGTACTGCAGGATTGGCTCGAAAGACCGCATGGTTTCCTCACCTTCCGGTTGGTGCAGGTGCTGTCCGGGCACGGCTGTTTCGGGTCGTACCTTCACCGGATCGGGAGGGACGAAAGCCCGTCATGCCATGGCTGTGGCGCAGCGGAGGACACGGCACAGCACACCCTCGAGGTGTGCCCGTCGTGGGCCGAGCGGCGCCGCAGTCTTGTTGCGGCGATCGGACCGGACCTCTCGCTTCCCACCGTGGTAAACGCCATGTTGGGGAGCGAAGAGGCGTGGGTGGCGGGGCGGTCGCCTCCTTCTGTGAAGACGTAATGTCACAGAAGGAGGAGGCGGAGCGCGCGCGGGAGAACGATCCTCTCGCGCCGCTTCTCCGCCGGAAGAGAGGCAGGAGAAGGCGGGTGGTCGACCACCCTCTCTCCTCCCTGTGATGAGCAGCGGGCGACAGGCGCGGGGGCGCCCTCGCCCGCATTGCACCACTTATCACGCAGACGAACGAGGATGACTGAGCACGCACAGTCATCCTCGAGCCTCTTCCCGTGTGTAGAAGGGGCGTGAAAGGCCCGCCGCTGTAAGGCGGGCAAACGCCGGCGGGGAACTGGAAGCAAAGGCTATGCCGATTCCCAGAACCCCGCCATCAAAGGCGATGCGGGAGTGCCGCTGGGTTGTATAGTGGGTATACCGGGAGTTATCCCCGGGAGTCCCACATACCCCTCCCGTCCCCCTACGGGTGGGGATGCGTAATGCATTTTTCCCAGCGAAAAAAAAAGGTATTGTATTCGTCCACAACTTCGAGAGCAGCGCCATCAACAACAACCGGTACGGGTGTGACATGGACATTCGACATGATTTTCGTCTTGTCCATGTTCATCCTAAGACACACCCCTTGTGAGACGCTGTTCAAGTCCCCAAGCATTGTACCAAGTTCTTCCAGGGAACCCGCCAGGATGACTATATCGTCGGCATATCGCAGGTGTGTTATGTATTCGCCGTTGATGTTAATGCCACGTCGTTTCCACTCTATCAGCTTGAACACGTCTTCCAACGCAGCGGTGAACAGTTTTGGGGATATGACATCCCCTTGTCTGACACCTCTCTGCAATTGGATGGGGCTCGTTGCTGTGTCGTGTACTCTGACGGACATGGTGGCAGATGAGTATAAACATTTCAACACCTCGATATACCGGTAATCGATCCGGCACCACTGGAGAGAATTTAGTACCGCCCAGGTCTCGATAGAATCAAAGGCTTTCTCATAGTCCATATAGGCGACACATAACGGCAGATTATACTCCTCGGTCTTTTATATAAAATCTATCTGCCGCAGTGTGTATCTATGGGGTCTATGGTGCTGTAGCCTTTCCGGAATCCTGCTTGTTCGGGAGGCTGGAAGTCGTCAAGCCTGCGTGCAATGCGATTTGTGAGCACCCTCGAAAACAGCTTATAAATGTGGCTCAGAAGTGCGATTGGCCTGTAGTTCTTCAAAAGGGCTTTATCGCCCTTTTTGAAAAACAGAGTCACCACACTTCTGCTCCACGTTTCCGCGGTAGTTCCAGTATGGATGACGGTATCAAACAATTTTTGTAGCGCCACTAGGAGGGGTTTCCCCCTAGCTCTTAGCAGCTTGGCGGTGATACCGTCATCTCCCGGTGCCTTGTTGTTTTTAAGCTGTTTGAGAGCCTCTCTAATCAGGCTGACGTCCGGGATATCCTCTGTGTAGTGTCGGGTTTGGGAGGTAGAGCTTGAGAGGAGTTGAAAGTTTTCGGATCCCTGGATTTGGTTAGGTGTTGGGCGAAGCGTAGACTTCATCAGGCGTGACCGTTCCAGCTTCAGGTCGATATTTAATGTGCCTCTTACAAGTCGGTGATCGCTTCCGGTTTTAAACCTGCTGATCACAGAGACATCATTAAATATGTGCCGTTTGTCTGCCAGAATGAAGTCTATCTCGCTTTTCGTGGAACTATCAGGACTAATCCAAGTCCACTTGCATTGCGGCTTCTTTCTGAAGAAGGAGTTCATCATGAAGAGACCTTCCTTCTCCAAAAAGTTAGCCAGCAAGTGTCCTCGGTGGTTTCGTCGTCCAATGTGTAGGACCGTAGGGACCCACTTTCATCTCGGCGCCGCTTTGCATGCCCAGTCTCGCGTTTGAAGTCCCCCATCACAACATTGAAATGAGCTTTAGAGGTATATATGACTCTGCTTATGTCCTCATACATAACCTCAACCTCATTGTCACGATGTGTTGAAGTCGGCGCATGTACCTGTACAACCTTCATCGAATACCGTTTGGATATTCTGAGTGTAAGGTACGCTACCCTGGACGACACGCTCCCAACTTGCACAATGTTGTTGACGAGGGACTTGTGAACGAGAAACCCGACACCACCTTGGGACAGATGTTCGCCCTCCCAGTGATAGAACAAGTTTCCGGATTTGAGTATTATCGTGTCCTCCCCCTCTCTTCGGACTTCAGATAAACCCACAATACTCCAGTTTAACTTGTCTATCTCTTCTTCCAGCTCTTTCACCTTGTCGTCGGTCCTCAGTGTCCTGGTGTTATATGTTGCCAGGTGCAGAAGTCGTTTTTGAGATTGATAGCCCGATCTCTGCCGGTGATTCTTAACACCCCCTGCCCCGCCCTTACCATAGCCGCTACCGTAACTAGGAATAGCGGGGATGCCGGGGACTGGGGGCCGAGGCTTACTTGTGGCTATCATAAGGGGGTTGTAGCCAGTAGTCACCACGCTTGGCCAGTGCGTGTTGGTGACCGCAGTAGATGTTCTTAGTCCACAGGGAGACACTGCTGCCCGTCTCCTGGAATATCCTATTAGTCGCCTTTTACGACATTCCAGGAAGAAGTAGGAGTGGTGCTATTCTACAAAGTGGACCCGGCACCACATGGGGGAATCATACCTATTTACAATGATTAAATTGGGGTTTATTTACAATGATTGAAGTTTTACGTATTGATTTTATTATTTACACAAGCCTTAACAAATGTCCAATTATTATATTATAATACTCCGTAGCATACACAACACTTTTAACCTCCCCCCACAAATAGAAATCCATCGGTGTGAGGTCCGGGGAGCGCGCCGGCCATGGCACACGTCCTCTTCGCCCTATACACCGATCACCGAAGTGATCATCTAAGTATATTATGTATGTCTGTAATATTTTTTATTACTTCGTATCTTCCAAACGGCTGGACCAAATAATACAATTAAGATATCGTTACATTCGTTTTGATAACCCAAGTATTCTTAAATAAGTGACATTAAAAAAATGGTGGCTGTGAGATGTCACTGTTTGAAGTATCAAAAAATAAAAATAAATCGAATAATGCAATATGGGTATCAAACTAAAGAGCTCAGCATAAGGATTTCAAAAAGATATAATATCATGATACCTTTTTTGATGGTAAGCAGCTTTTTAATTTTATATTAGTTTAGTGGTCGGTAATAGAAACATAAAAAACGGTATTAGAAACAAACATCATCCATGCGTCGGTAATAGAAGCAATCGCTATTTTAGATTCAATTATTATTTATTAAATATTGTGTGATTTAATACTGAATTTACGTACTGAATATCATAGGATATTTAATCATGTTAAATAATAAATTAAAAAACCTTTTCTAGCATAACAACATATATGTAATTTTCTGAAGTTCATCCAAAGTCGGCTTAAACTGGCGGTAATAGGCGCGTTTACCTTAACGCAACGAAGTTTCTAAGCGAAAGCCAACATTTCTGCAAAACTCTTGTAAGAATTCAGCCTTGTTGTGGTTGTGGTTTAGCATTTAGATTAACCTTTTGTTTTGAAGGCAATCTTAAGTTGTTGGGACAGATTGTTCCTTTGACATGCCTGACCTTTTCATATCCCTTTGTAGTTTGAGAAATTTGAATCCAGTTGGCTAAAGTTTAGTGTTACCACTGTTACCAGAAATCCGTGAATTAATGACTTAGTGTTGTTGCCCGTTTCCTGATCGAGGTCAACGCCCTTTGCCCCATGATGGAGTACCGTCTACCGTCATATCAATCTTGACTATACTCGAACCTTGCGGGGTTGTTACCCTACCTAGGATCCCCCTAGGATCAATTTCGATTGTTTGGTCTAAGTATCAGTAGGGGCGTCAAGACAATTTTTATTGTTTAGCCGCTCCCGCCTCTTCAGAAAACGTCTCAAATGCCTTAAGTAACGACCCTCGAATTAATCTTAAGACAGTATTTTTTATTTGACATAAGATTTTCTTTTCATTTTGAACTGATTGAAAAACAAACATTTAATTTTTCCCCAAGTAATTCCACAGTAATAAGGAAATACATAATACATATCTAAATATTTTCCCTATACACATATCGATCATTTACAGTCTTTACAATTAGAGTACCGTACGATGATAAAATTTAATCAAAATAAAATTTAATGTTATGATTATTTTCGATGGGATGACTAAACTTGTATCATAGCAAAAATATTAATAACCAACACAATTGGCTTACCTAACAATAAGATACAGAAATGAATTGTTACTCACCCACCAAATCATTCAACATAATGTAACAAACAAGCATTAAAATGTTATTGATTGTTCCGATATAATATGTTATACAACTTGCGAAATACTCCCACATTAATTTAAAGGATGTCGTAAAATATTAAATGTTACGAAATATTGCTATCGCTCTACCCACAGACACGCGCCGTAAATGATATTTATGCCACCTTCTCATGTGTTGTTAGGCGTTTACTGCACACGGAAGTTTAAACGGTCGTTTATAAATTGAAGTTGTATTCGTTTGAGCGCGCCCCCAATGTCCACTAAGCGAACCTAAGCCGAGGTCTGAACCCACATGGTTCTTAAGATGCTCGCAACTCCTATTTCTCGAAGACGCCTTTCCAGCTTGCTGAAGCTGTACCTAATGGTTAATACGGCCAACATCAAGTTGTCAAATTAAAAAAATGTATCGTTAAAAATTCGCATTATTAATAAATTTGAGAGTGATTGAAACAAAATTTCTGATGCAATAGGTACTACGGCCTTCAATTGCTCGTTAATTAACCATAGTGAGTCCCTAATATGTCCGTAAATATCAAAATTATCAACCTATTTAAAATGCATTGTATAGGGAAGGATTTGATCACAGATTACCACAGTATAACTGTGCGTACGTGACATAGTAATATAGATAATTATAATATTATGTACTTATTATTGTACATACATAAACGATATTTTTATCTTAAGTTTTATTACTGGTAAGAGATTTCATTACAAGAATTACCAGTTCTTTGAATTCATTTAATTAATATTAATCTCTTGCCTTATTAGTCATGCTATAGCTTTAATCTTTTCCATGAAGCTTACAATAAGTTACTGGATTTGGTTTTTAATAATTATATTAACAACTTTTATAGCCCATTCAAAAATACCGGCGTAATGAGGAAGGATGAGAGTATTTTGTGTCAAACTTCCTGATATCCAGCATTCCTTGTGATGCCTTTCTCTTTGTTGACAGTTATTCAGTTTTTCAGTACATTTTAGGGATTGTATCATACGTGATAAGGTTTTTCTATAAGCAAACAAAATTTCTTTTAAGTTGGTCATTTGTTTGGTAAAAGTTTGCGGAGATATGTGATGTGACAATCAGACAATGTTATTCGAAGTTTTAGCATTGGAGGACACTAAAACATGAATTATAATGTGCAACAGTCGGCTCATAGTCGCATTAGTATTTGCCTAATATAAGAGTCGTCCACTGTACCTAAATAAAGATTATTTACTCGTGCACAAAATTGACACGACCTGTTTTTCTCGTGAGTAAGAGTCGAACATAGAAATAACACAATATGAATAACTGTTGATCGCTTATAAGCCGACCCCCAAGACTGGGGAGAAACCCTACGCCAAACATATCTGCAAAAACAGACGCCTGTATGAATGAAATAACAAATACGTTTTACTCAGAAGCAAGTATTTGTTACTCGATTTGCGCAGGCGTATGTCAGAAAAATATTTTCAGAAGAACAATATCCTACTTGATTTATGTTTTTCGTAAAAATTTCGAATACTGTATTCGTCACTGGCTATATTATGTAGTACGTTTGTTAAGGAAAGCTAAAGGTTGGACGTGAAAGGAAACGCTAAAAAATGAGGTTTATTTTTTACATGTGCCCTGTTCAAAGGAGTTGTTTCTCCCGACATGTTCGTTCAGCGTGAATTAAACTTTTGACAACATATTGCATAGAATTTATACTCGTATTTGCCTACAATTTATTTTTATTATATCATATAGATAGGTCATTAACATCTGTATAGTAAATGTAGTACGATAATAACGTAACATTACGTCATAAAGGGGTTCGCACATTTTTGTATGGAACCTGGCATATCTACAAGATCGACATTTTGAAAAAACCTGGTTTCGACAACCAGTGATGAAACATGTTCCAATCGACGGAGTAAATGATTACAATCAAAAAGTGTTCAGTGATGAAATGGACACTTTCTGAGACTGTAAATGATATACTTTCTGAGATATTTGAGTTCAAACCCGTAAAAAAATAAATCATTTATTAATTAATCATATTTTTTATTTATTTAGTGGATCAAAAAAATATCATTCTTAGCATGAATTAAGGATGTTGAAAATACTGCCAATTCAAGTTGTCCTCAAATTATGGTTGAATTACTAGACTCAACTAATGGGAGAGCTAGTTAAATAAAAAAGTCGTAAATAACGTCCAAATAGTAATAACTTTCTGGAAACCCGATAAAACCGGTACTACCGTCTTCGTCCGCAGGTCTCATTTAATAGCTTCAGCTAAACGTCTTAATGACGAATAGACGTGAAGTTCATTACTATTGCACGCGGGCTACTTCCTTGGCGAAGACAACTGTCTAATCTAACCCTTATAGTACACGGCGCACGCGCATCTATTACCATACAATGAATGCGTGCAAGCGCTCATCAATGGGGTTGTAGGGTGGGCATAATGAGAGTGAAAGCGGGATAAGATTTCATACATCAATAAATTGAGTTTACCTACTTAATACTTTTAATATTTGTTTTTTAACCGACTTCAAAAAAGAAGGAGGTTCTCAATTCGACTGTATTTTTTTTATGTTTGTTACCTCATAACTTTGGACTGGGTGAACCGATTTGGATGATTTTTTTTCAGTCGAAAGCTGGTGCTTTTCGTGTGGTCCCACATAAATTTGAACGAGATCTGACAATGGCATCCATGTCAAAATCATATAAGTCTTAAATTTGCATTAAGTATGTGCGCGATAAATGGACGAATAACTCAATATCGCGCCAACCGATTTCGATGATTCTTTTTTTAATTGAAAGCTGGTACTTGTCGCGTAGTCCCACATAAATTTGAGCGAGATCTGACAATGGTATCCATGTCAAAAGTACAATGTACTTCATTTGAAGTCGGTTAATTTTTTGTTAAAATGTTAGATTATATGGTTCTGTAGTCAAAATAGTACGCTATTAGTTTCGCCATGTCCGTCCGTCCGACTGCAGTATAAGGGATTATTTATGCTACACCGAGCCGGGCACGAGCCGTGCGCCGGACGAGGCACGGACGACGCACGGTACTAACATCTTATATGACGTGGACATCGAGTGTTTATGCTACACCGTGAAACGTCAGTGTCCGAGCTGAGTAAGGGATTATGTAGAATCGAATTTTTAGTTAATTTATAATATTCTAGAAATCTAAAAATACATATCATTATCTATAGATATAAATTCTAATTTAATGTATCCTAATTATATTGCTCGATCCACAGGGTTGATCAGTGCTTGAAGGTTTAATTCCTTATAAATGCAATACAAAAATTATTTTTCGGCCGAAAATTTCAAACTGGAAAACTAACATATACCACTCGTATGTACAATATATGCTCTAGTTTACTCTCGACTCGCAAAGCTTTAACGAGATTTGATATTAATTTAAAGTTTCACACAGTCCTGACACGGCAAATTATAAGTTTCTAGGTTAAACAAAACGAACAGTTGGTAAGAACTTTGGTAGAACAATCAAATCTACAGACATGTATGTACCTACATATAGTACATTAAGAAAATTTATGATGTTACTAAATCACAAACGCTACTGCGTCAATTCATATTATGTTCGTAATAATGTAGCTAAAAGTTGTTTGAAGAAGCTAATCTCTGTAACTTGTCGGTAATGAACATTGGCTTTCAGTAAAAATCAAACACGAATGACTTTTTTATAATAGAAATAATACTAGTAATGATATTAACGAACTATTTTACCGATATAACTCTCCAAGGAGAACTACCAGCAGCGAGCCAGATTCAGTTGTCCCTTACGATACTCATCCAGTGTGGGATTGGAGTTAGTACTGTAACTCGCCCCAATACGGCTATTTGAGTCAGACTTAGAAGTCGATCACGAAGAAAAAAAAATTAAAAACGAAGATAGCATGGGCTTTGCCCTAAGCCAGTTCTAAGCCAGAGAACAGCGTACATAATACACTGTGTATACAGTTTCGGTGGATTTCGTTAGGTGACCCGTTTGTTTTTTAACGAAATAAATAAATAAATTATACCTCCGCGATAGTGGGTGGCATGGACAACACAAATAACACATCACAATAAAACCCATGACCTGAGTACAACCCAAGTAGTATTTTTTATTTTAGTGTGCCCAAATCAGTCGTATAAGGGCTGTACAGCTTGCTCTACAGCTCTTATACAGTTGTCTTATACACCTTGTAGAGTAAATGTGAACCATTAAATATCCTTTATGGAGCCCTGAATGCTACTTGGGAAATGTTTATCTGTCACATAAATATATCCCCGGCCGGGAATTGAATCCGGGAATTTCTTTCCGCTTCGCAGGCACGGTCACTACTATTAGGTCGGTACTACAATTAGGCTACAGGGATATCAAATACATAATTAAACTTTGAATTTGACTGTTGTTGCCCAATATGGGCTATCATTTTTTAACTAAGTACGAGGGCATCAGACATAATGAGTAGGTCTGGCTGAAAAACCAGAAAGCTCAGTTTATTATCAATTTTTATGAACCTTTTTCTTATTGATAAAATAAAATATTAGATACAAAAAGAAGAAAACTTCTATAAATAATTTAATAGAATAGTTAATTTCTAAAATAATAAAAATAAAGTGGTTGTTTGCAAAGCTCTAATTATGCTTAGAAACTTGGAAATAGCTTAATAAAAAACATGAGAGGTGTCAAGGGACACCCGGATGGAACGAAGTTCCTTTCGATTTAAGTATTGTTGAATCACGCTAGTAGCGCCATCTCTGTAAAACTCTCTGAATCACTTCAAAAAAAGTGTCGTCATTCGTAAGAATCAAAAAGTGTCGTATTTTTCCGTCTAGCCCCCTTTCACAACGCGCGATAAGGAACTTTGTTCCAAAACCTTTCGTTCAACGAGTAATTTCAGTACCAACTGAACTACCGTAGCTTCAAATTATCATAATTGCAAAACCGTTCCAAGATTAGGTAATGAAACGAAAACAACTACATCCCAGTCCCGAACTGTCTCAGCTCGTCAATACACATGGTGACAGTACTCTCCTGGCGGTCGGTCACCCCGAACTATGTTTATCCAACTGACTATTCACCTCACTCAAACGAAATGCATTTTCATGTAATACAATGCACTGAGCTAAAAGCATATCTTGCAACTGCACTATTGATTTTTCATAGTGCAAATCTTGCAACCTTCAAGTGAAAAAGGGATGGAGTTAAATTACGAGGTCTTGTGTTTTATTACGAGGTTTAATTTGTTTAAGAGGTGCGAATTTATTCATTTAGAAATAATGATTAAATCTCACAATAGTGGGTCAAAATTGAGTAATTACTTTAGATAATTCTGAATATAACAGTAATTTGTTATATTTGAATTATATTTTTTTCTGGTTCAGATGGGTTTCTAAAAATTGTTGGTTACTGTATTTGTCTATTTAGTAACTATATATCTAAAACAACTCAAATTTAAACTGCAGACAAATGCACAGAATGCCATACTTCGGGAATTTAACCCAAAGTTCCCTCTACCAAAAAATATCTTCTACCAGTGAGCAACAAAGAATCATCAAGCCCCTGTTTTTCTATTATGAAGGACCTTTATGAATATTTAAACTTTGTGTCTTCTATTTTAACACCAAAATTGAAACTATTCTTAAATTGTTCTCGGAATCAATTTTAATAAAAGCTACTTTCTTATAAAAGCTTTGGCTCATTATTTCAACCTCATAATAGCTCATAATAGCGGCGGAGTGTTAATGAATCAGTAAATAAGGATGAAGATTTTTATAGTGTTCATAAGATGAATAAAATACATTATAATATATTAAAAAGAACGGGTACGCAGTATTCTGCTAAAAGACTAAAAAGATATCGATAGATTTATTAATGTAACTACTAATGGCGTATTTAAAATTTATTTGTTTCTTGAGCGAATTTATGTAATACTTTCTACATAATGAGTTTTCACTGTTTCGCTTAATTAATTTTAATTACTATCCATTTAACTAATCAAGAATAACTTGTAGTAATTAAAATCGACAAGAACTCATTAAATGTAATAGTTCGGGTAGGCTAGGCACTTGGCTACCTAGCCCGTTACATTATGTTGTGAAACTCGCAACTTACTTTACAGAAATACTTTACAGACATATATAAAAAAAAATGTTTGTACGGATGGCCTTTATAGATTTTAGAACATTCCAACTGATGTGGCCCAAAATGGTTTAATTTCAAAGACAATAATGCGAAGATATTTTGAGATAACTAAAACAATGCATTAAGCACATACGCCCGCGGTAGAGTGGTTTACATACGAAATTTTTAATTAACTAATTTGGATTAATATTCCCGTGGCTTCGCACGCGTGGATATCGAGTTTTTACAACTCCCGCGGGAACCCTGAACTTTTCCGAGATAAAAGTAGCCTGTGTGTTAATCCAGGGTATAGGCTATCTCCATTCCAAATTTCAGCCAAATCGGTTTAGTAGTTGTGGCATGATTGAGGAACAAACATCAAAACATCTTCACAAGCTTTCACATTTATAATGTATTAATAGGATTAATTGTTATAGATTTTTGTAGGACTTTGTTTTCAGCGACTTATGTTTTCACGTATTAAGGTAAACGACGATAAAACTTTTAACGTATGTCCCAGTTTACTGTCTTCTAAACTGATGAATTTATTGGAATAACATATTGTTATAGTTTTTATATTATTGCAAATAACTTTCCAACCAAACCAATCTCTCATATTCCAGTTCGTCTTCAAACTAATATTAACATTTTAATTTTTATAATATCATTAATTAGGCATCATTCCTAACAACGCCTCTTCATAATAAATCTGTTATATAAGTTGATTGGTATCCTAAGGCGATGCTAGAGCCACGCCTATTATTTAAATTCCGCAATTTATACCCTCATATCATAAGCTAAACATGATCACGTGTTTTCAATATAATTGATTATGGAAAAAGAAATTCTAGCTCGCGTATTGATATAATTTATCGATTATAGACATAAAACCATTATAAGATCGCCTCAAGCTGTCTTATTAGCGCTCGTATAAAATTTTATTGGCAATGCATGTGGTTCTCAAGGTGTAGCGAAAATTATGAGACAATTATAATAGTAAAAGCCAAAGATGCTATAAAGTTGTAGTCACTAGGGAATAAAAATAAATAATTACAAGACTAATTAAACCTCCAATATATTCATCATTAAACCGTTAAGAGGATGAAGACTATTTCTGCTGTTAAGTACACACAAAGACACACACGCATACACACACACGCATACACACGAACACACGCATACACACACACACACACATACACACAAAGACACACACGCATACACACACACGCATACACATACGCCGACACATCACACACAACCTTACAAGATAACATATTAAACATGCAATAAAAATAGTGTAGGTTTTTATATTACCTGGAACATTAGTTTATTTTGTGCTTATTATAAGCTTTAAAAATAAGTATAATTAGATATTGTAATCCACGAGAACTACTGCAGACAAACTGCTTCGCAGTTTGGCAGACGTGTAAAGAATGAAATTGTACTTGTTTGTTAAGATTACTTTAAATAAAAAAAAAAGTATTGATAAACTACTTTTCGGAACGCCATTAGACAATAATGCAATATATATTTAAATGAAAAATATCTTAGTGATGGGCTTCAACCCAATAATGGCCCACTGCTGGGTACGGGTCTCTCCTCTTGAGGAGGCCTAGAGCATAATCCACCACGATGCTCCAGTGCAGATTGGTGGAGAGGTTAGTGGCCAACCCGAGTGTCGGAAGTTTTCAAACCACCCGAGGGCCTCTGACATGGCTTAACAACTGTTATCTTATGATAATAAACTGCACTTATTATCTTATATCTTAGTGACTATGACTTTGAATTTACAGTTGAAAGAAGTTTGGGGATCGCTGCATATTCTCGCCTTGTCCAAATGTATTGGAAAGCGGCACATTATGGCGGATCTATCGAATTAAATTTTTCGGTATTGATGTTTTATTAGCCTTAAGGTGAAGCTCTTTGCCATCATAATATTTAGGCATATTCATTCATGTTATAAATGAATACTATAGCTTCATTCGTGTGCGACTGTTAATCCTATGGTGTAGTTGTTCAGTGTTACTTTTGACAACATTCTAAACTACTGGGCTTGTTTTTTCTTTTTAGTTTTTATTTACACAGTCGGGTGTTTGGTTTTTTGAATTATTTTTTATTGCCATTTACGCCATTGCCATTATGTGGAGTCGATTTTGCATTTTTTTTTCTGTCACTAACGTTAACGTAAACATAAGGCCATACGACAATTATTTAGAGCTTTCCAAAAATATACAAAGTAGATTTCTAAATTATATTAAACTTTACCTTATAGATTTTGAATATTAATGTTACCTGATATTATACAAATTGTATATTAGCAGAGAAGAAATAATAATACTTATAATATTAATTCAAATATGCATTGTATAAAATGTCCGTTAAACCATGTAAAAATAGAAAATATGAAATTATATAAATTAATCGTTATATCATTTGATTGTTACCTACACTAAAAAAATATATCAAGTGGTATTAGGTCAAATGAGCGATAGTACTAAAGTTGTTCTATCAACTGTTGTGCACCCGTGCAGAAATTTATAAGTTCATAGAGTGACAGTGTATAATATTATGAAGTCAGACTTTGAAAAAATAATTCACGGACAAATTTTGATCCCAGAAAAGGTACCCCTTACCTTAGATTTGATTACCTTAGATTACAGTTAGATATTAAAAAAACTTTCAGTTTCTTGTAAGAAATCACTAGTTAAATAAAGTTACAAAATGAAAGTTGAAATCAAATAGAAATAACATTTAAAGTTAGCTGTGGATATCCCCGATTGAGAACTCAAAGATTGCTTCATAGTACCTGTTGGATCTCTAATAATATTTAGTTATTACCGCTGTAAGCTAGAATTCGATACTAATATTTACTAAGTAAATAAAAAGCTTCAGGTGACTTTCATACTTCCACACTGCTATAGTTTCTTCTAGAATGCTTGATGATTATAGGCGCGTCGACATAAGATCTTGGAGCCATCCCATATTGGCTGTTTATCTGAAAGAAATTTAAGGATGTAATTTTTACCCGACTACCAAGAAAGGTTAGGTTTTTCGCGTGTATTTTATATGTATGTATGTTTGTATGTATGCATGTAATATTCTTTATTAACGCGTATCTTTCAAACCACTGAATGAATTTATATATAAAGATATCGTTAGATTTGTCTTGATAACCAAGTGTTCTTAGATACTTAAGTGAAATTAAAAAATAATATGGTGGCTGTGAGATGCCATTGTTTAAAGTAACAAAAAATCGAATAATGCAATTAGGGTATCAATTAATAATAACGATTTCAATAAGGTATATCATGAAAGGTTTTTTGCCAGCAGGCGGGGTTTTTCATTTTTTATTTTATGTGATATGGATAGCAAACGAGCTTCAAGTGCCTTTGCCGCTCGTAGACATCTACGAGTATGATAAACCTCAAATAGGACTTTAGTAGGTCCTTCGTTATTATTCGTTAGTGAGAGATGGAGGCGGAGCCCTGGGTGAACCGTATAGAGATTATACTACCTAGCAATTATCATAAATTCAATTTCTCATGAAGCCTCAGCTCTGGTTTTTGAATCCTTCAATCTCCCGGCGAACATTATAAGGATAGTGCTTTTTTGTGACCATTAGGTGGTTATTGTGTGACCTGACAGCTTGTTCATCGTTGATGACTTTAAAGTACTAGTCTCCAGGTTGGACCCCATCTTCTTTAAAAGAGAATAAAGCATTGAACGCGGTTATAACTCCACCGCTTAAACTTTAGATCTAAGTGGCCATCGGATATACAACTTTTTTTATATGGAAATAGCCGGCAAACGAGCTGACGATCCACCTGATGGTAAGTGGCTATCATCGCCCATGGACAGCAGCAACACTAAAGGCATCACTGATGCGTTGCCGGCCAAGAAAGAGAGAAGAACTTGCTTGAGTCAGCCGCCAAACGTTTCTTTTTCTTCTCTCTTTTTTACCTAAAATGCATCAGTGATGCCTCTGGTGTCACTGATGTCCATGGCGACTATAGCCACTTACCATCAGGTGGATCATCAGCTCTTTTGCCGTATATTTCCATGCAATAAATACAACACCCATCTAAAACTAGGAACAGGTTAGAATACGTATGCAGATATTGCGGCCTAGCTAGGCTTGCTATGCCTAAACCTTGAAAATGAGAAGGTACTGCATACTAGTCAACTGCAAGATGTTACCAGACAGACATCTAAAACATTATCGAGCTAAACCCGATCTGTTGAAACCATAAGTCGTATCTGTGAATACAATGCCCGTCTAGTTTGTGTAAGCCCCTGTAATCGTATTATGCTAAATATTCTGGGCTCGGGTCGATGCTACGATCAGTGTTTGCGTGTTACCTACGAATTTGTTTTCTTTTTTATCAGAGTTTTAAAAGGCCAGTTGGACGAACAATTGTCATGGCGTGAGTAATTCCAATAGACGTTTTGTTAGATCATTGGACAGCTTAGACAATATGATTAAAGACATTTCCTTTTATCAAAACACCAAAGCCATTTTCATTACTTGAGCCTTCAATACCGTAGGTTACATCAGTTAACGGTGATCCTTATAATAATGCGTAAATTCAAAAGTAATTTATACATTTACCACGGTTTAGTTATATATTAGGCCAAGCTACATTACATTTAGGCTGATCTTCAATCACCAGCCAACATTTTGCTGCGTCAGCTTAGGTACTTTAAAACATAATACTTAATTCACTTCAAAAACAGCATCGTTATTCTTGCTACACCAGTTTTTAATGGCAATAGCGACTGTAGGAACAAATATAAGGCGATCTGTTAGACTTCTTTTTACATTGCACTTACTGTTGACTAGCAGGAACCTATAAAGATTTATACTCGTAAGCAGTATCATTGCAGAAGATTGTCAAATGAGCTGACGATCCACCTATTAGTGACGTCTCACACGTGTCACCTACGGACATCATTAATACTCAATGCATCATCAATACTTTGCCAACCAAAAAAGAAGAGGATCGAGAAGAGAAAAAGAAAGAACTGTCTCCAAAACCCCAGCTGCTACACGCCAAGTCGTTTAGCAGTTGAGTAAAGCAAGAGAGTGGTAGCCAGGCAGGCTTTGCGGAAAGGTAGATAACAATACCAGTTATAATATTAATAACATGAAGATAATAATGTAATTCTTATTTGAGGCCTTTACACTAAGCGATCCAGCTCCTATCGCCTCTTACACACCCTAGTATTCTGGCGTGAGATTTTGGTCAGTATTGTAACGTTTCAACCCAATACGGCTAATATCGTGTGGTTTATCTGCTCGTTTATTATTTCCATAAAAAAGTGATTTTGATATCGTCTAGACTAGACGAAAGAAGGGGTCAATCGATTCAGAATATCTCTCGCGCTGTTATCGCGCGTAACATAAATAAATAAGAGCAAAACTTGACCTCGTGCGCATCTTTCATTGATTCATAACTCAGCCGTATGTTTATCGCCATGAACGCAAATGGTCGTGAAGGAATTTCATCGATCGGTGTTAATATCCACAGATTTTATAATACTTTATAGCATACTGTGACCTAAAGTCGCACTTTTTGTTTGTATGCAAATTAGCTCTAAAAGGGTGCTCTAAACTGCTGATTTTAGTGAAATTGGTGGTGAGCTGGTGGGTTTAGCACCCTACTGTGTTATAAAATAGTATTCGATACTCGTGACTTAAGTGGTATATTATAAGACAGTTAATGTAGTTTATCAGAAAATACATATAAAGTTTACGATGTCAATCAAAGTTCTCAACAGAGATAATTTCACAAAGTCATATCAATGTATGATTTGATTGAAAAGAGCCACGAGGAATATGGATTCATATACATACATCGTAAAAAGTTGCAAGCATTTCGGGTGAAATGTTCTGAGAAGTTTTATTGAGACAGCCTGGAGTCAGAAAATTAATAAATGACTCCAAGAAGATACGAAGGGAATACAAGAGTTTCCGGGGTGAGCTATTTAGACATTGAGTAGGTACCGGTGTGTTTATTCGTGATCCTGTACTCCTGTAGCATCAATGTATGCGTCAATTAGCTGCAGAAGTACAGAGGACGTTTTAGACATCTGAAATATTCTGAAATCTTTTTAGATTTCCTCTGCGAAAAAAAAATATTTTAAAAAAAGAGGCCGAAGGGAGAAAGAAAGGTAAATATCTAATGTGCATGTTGACATTTTGTTTTTAATTTCAAAAAAATTTAAACAAAATGTCAACTCTAATATAATTATGAGGAAGTAAGTCTAATTAATAAGCTTGAAAGATTTGACACATAAACAAGGTAAATTAAACAAAACCATTTAAAAATAAATGAGTTGTCCTAAATACCCACGACCTGACAATGAACATTTATCTTCTTATTCACTTCTAGGAAATAGCCCTCGCTTTGCTTCGGGAAAAATAGTAAAAAAAAAAATTGTGTAGCCTATGTCTCTCAGGGATAGTATAGCTTCCCAACAGTGAAATAATTTTTCAAATCGGTTTGGTACTTTCGGAGCCTATTCAATGCAAACAAACACTCAAATATTTCCTCTTTATAATATTAGTATATACAAGCTGGACTATAAAATAGTGGTTCTTAATCAAGTATCAAAACCTGGCCCATTAATTTATCAAATGTTCGTATTCAACATGTATTTACTTGTATATGATTGGAAAGAGGGATAAAAGCTGCACGTGCTCAATTTTTTTCAAATTTTTATCATTAATCTTGACGGTTTTGTGCAAGAAATCGTAACGTTAATTCCTTTGACTATTTACTGATATTTTAACAGTATTTTTGTTCTCCTGTGAAATTGCAGTTTTCATCTTATGCCTTTTTTCCACTGAGGATACGGTATATATCCAGTAAAAACCTTTAAAATATCAAATGTTCTTCCCCTTAACGTTATGTAAATGGCGAAAGAAATTAATTTTCCAATTTAATTGTGGCTTCTCTCTATTTTGATTAACGACTTGCGTGTTCGTTTCTATCATTTGTCATTAATATGTGCGTAATATTATGTTGCAAGGAAACTACAAAATCTGTTAATACGTGTTTATTTAATGTTATATTATATTCAACTGCCATTTTAACAATAACTTTGGTGTTAGACAGTAATAGATTGGTAGTAAGAACCCTGGTCTTTCACGGGGATTTCTGTATCTGACCTTGTATTTTTTAATCAGGTAAGGAAATTAAATATTGTGTTTGAATGTGAGACAAATGCCAATATGCCTACCCTGGGATTGATGATGGATTTATCCTGAAACCTCACAATTTCAGAGGAGAATGTAGTCTTAGTAAGATGCTCGTAGTTACAGACTTGAGTATAAATGGGTACAAATTTTTATACAATTACATCTAATGATAATTTTCGAATTACGTTTATGATTAGTCATGAAATTAATTGCATTGCGTCGAAAAAGAATTCTTCAAAAAACGTTTTGCTGCATGAAGTTCGTTTTATTCATTCGCACAATCATGATTTGCAAGAAAAATCAATTGAAGTAGCGTTATTCAATTTGATCGAGTATCTACATTGAGCACAGAAATTACGACCGTACTTAATTATATTAATATTTATGCTTTTATTTAATACTCATATACTAGAATTACTTACTTGTAAATTAATGTACAAGTAATAAGAATATTCCATCCATCCATCCATCCATCATCATTTGAATTTCAGATATTTAAGAGTTTAGTTTGCAATTATGTATGTAAATATTATCACCACTTTTGGTTACCACTTTAACACCTACAAATGTTCCTTTAATTGTGTATTTTTGTTATTTAATATGCACGAAAACTCAAATAATTATAAACTGTCGTAAAAGTCTGCTATGCCTGGGAATCAAATCCAGAACGCTTTGCATAAGAGACAGAGAGACAAGATCATTACATACAGATAAGGGATCGCAATCACATGTCATATAAAAACTACATAATATGAAGTCCGTAGGTGAACAAAATAACCAACTTTAAAATTAGGGATAACCCTGAAACTACTCTTCAGATCTAACTCAAATTTAAATGGGACCACAGTCATGACAAACACCGGCTTTCGGACATAAAAAATCATCAAAATTGGTCCACCCAGGAAAAAATAATACAGTCGAATAGAGAACTTCCTCCTTTTTTTTGAAATCGGTTGAAAATTTACCGATTTTCTTACTTACCTGCAACATTCTGCGCAGAAAATTTTGTTTAGACATCCACCCATCTTTGGTAGTGTTACATCCGGATTACTAAGTAGTAAAATTATAAAATTAATCGATTAGATATAAAATGGTCATTTATTATTTATAAATTGGTCTTGTTAATAAATGTGTAGAATGAATCAGAATCTGGTGATTTTCTTGCGAGACTGTTAAAAGTATTTAATTTATTCACGCGATCTGTGTCTACTACAGCTGCCCACTGAGAGGATTATTAGTAGTTAGTAGTACTGTTAATTAGGAAGTGATCGTCTACTTTGACAAGGTTATAGTTCAAATATTAAATACATGGTTTTATAGTTTTTTTTTTTTAATGTAATTTATTATTCCCCCTAATTTTATTTTTCAGGGACCTTGATTATTTTTTTTTTACAATAAATAATAATAACATATAATAAATAATAACGGTTTAATAGTGTCAGTATAGGTACCTACTAAAGAAAAATTGTGTCTGTGCTGTTAAGCATTGAGGAGTTCCCTCATCTGGAGTTAAACTGCAATTTAGTACGGGTTCATCATTATGAATTCATTGTCATCATAATTAAAACAATGTGAAATTTTAACTCTGTAGAATAAGGTTAAGATTAAGCTGGCCAAACACGATTAAGTTTACTTGTTAAGTTTGCAGTTTGACTTGATGCGGCATTCAGTTTGCATGAGATAGCTATATGGCTAGGTAGCCGTACCGTGGCCATACACGATCGAGTATACTGAATGCCGCGTCAAGTCCACTGCAAACTTGACAAGTATACTTGATCGTGTATGGCCAGCATTAGGTTTAATTAAATCATTCAATAAAAGTTGAGAATGAATTTAAATGTCAAATACATGTTTGAGTCAGCAGTGAGTCATAAATATGACGTCATAGTTGTAATGGTAGTGACACATTTTTAATTTCCTTTAAATTACTCTATCTGTAATTGGATACAAAGTTCCCCTATGCAGGATTGACCGCTTCGATATTTATGGAATAAGAAAATATATGGAGTTTCATTGTGAAGTTGTTTTTTTTATTGTTTTTTGTGGTGACAAAAACAAGTAATGCATAATGAAAGACGAGAATATGAGAGGAAGTTTAGACCAATAAGGAAAACACTTTTTGATTCGCAATTCAAATTTTGTAATTTTGTTTACCTTTCATATCCTGTTCTTAGAAAATATTTTCAGGTACAAGTTTACAAAAATGGAATAACAACGGTTTTATTTTTTTAGTATGAACCGAGCTATAGAAGTTATATTATATTAGACATAATTTCGCCTGCATGGATTTCACTATTCTATCATTTCCGCTCTATTACCTATCGAATGTCAAAGGGGAAGTGATGCGAGGGTCTTTTTAAAAACACAGACTTCGGCATATTCCAGAATAAAATAAATACGTAAATCATTCATTAACGTACAAAAAATTTATACATTTGTCATAACACATATGACTTTGTGTAAATCAAGGCTCTATGATTCATAACTAACAATAAATTTTATTTTATTATTATCCTAACCAATAAAAATCGGCTTGGAATAGGCCACATAGATTGAGGCTTTAATATATAATGCTTTTAACGACGTGGTATAGAGGTCATGGTCCATCACTGACCATGTAGGGATAAGCTGACGTCGGAGGTCTTTGAGGATATTGAGGAAAAGGTAGGTATTCAGGTATGGCAATGTTTTCCTTAACCGAAATATGAAAATGGTAATAAGTAACCAATATACCATTAAAATTTAGATACTACTGATAGGTCTGGTCAGCTTGTAACAATATAATTATGATGAAGCTTTTTCTGTTGACCCCGTTTCAACCAGCCAAACATTGGCGTCTGTTATTACTATTACTCAACAAAACAATACAATCCTATCTTAAAGTTAAAAAGTTTTAATGGTAGTATTTACCTAAAGGATTTCATGAGCTTAGTTCTCGATAACATGTTTCAGACAAATACGTTTATATCACCTATGATTCCTTTGAACATAAGTAATTCTCAATTGTTTAAAGCACAAAAATAGTGAGTACACATTACAGATAAAATATTAAATAACAATGATAAAAGTTCAAAATCATAAATAACTCAACTTTGTCGGTCACTCCATAAACCGAATAACCCGCTTTGACTGAAGATTTATCACCTATAAAACGTTTTCAATAGCACTCTCTATCAGAATAGTCAGTTCACCTTTCTCACTGTTTTTATTCGCAGACAGTAATGCTATACACTGGGTTACGAATAACGTACCGTATTTAAGAGTAGTACTCAAGTTACGAGCTTTTGTGGGGTAGTTTCATTCGGTTGTGACTTTTTTTGTTGGAAATTTCAGGATCATTCCTCAGACTTTATTGTGTTCTGTGAAATGGAATAATGCCGGGATGGTATTGTGCTGTCTATGTTTACCTGATTAGGTATTAGAAATAAAACACAAAATATACCACCCTTGAGCATGAGTCAGCCGCCAAACGACTCGTCGTGATCCGGCTGGGGGCTTGAGAGCCAGTTCTTTCTTTCTTTTTCTTCTCTCTTTCTTGGCCGGCAACGCATCAGTGATGCCTTTGGTGTTGCTGATGTCCATGGGCGACGATATCCACTTACCATCAGGTGGATGGCCAGCTCGTTTGCCGGATATTTCCATAAAAAAATGGTTTTCAGTGCTACAATACACTTGCGCCCTTGACGGGTAGATAGTGATGGTGAATGCCTTTTGTGCGGGTTGTGCACATACTCTTTTATTATTATATGTATATGTCACAGGCACAGACATGTGCTGTGGTCACAGGTATTATTAGGTTTCTGTGCTAAAGGTCTTTTTTATGAAAATTTTCTCTTACTGGAAGAAGCTATAGAAAAGGTAGTCTTTTGTTTTCAAATTAAAAATGGTTCTTAGTTACTGTAGATGTATCAACAGGGAATTGTAATTTTAATGTAATTCATGTAATTCTGTCTAAGCTGGAGTTGTTAAAAGTTTTAAAAAAAATATTAAATTCATCGTAAGACGTTTATTGCAAGAATTAATTAACCGACATAAACTGAAATTTTAGAAAACAGCTATTCAATTATAACTATATTGCATTTCATTGAAATTGACTGGAAGCTGAAAAAATAATAGATAGATAATTTTACTCATGTCTCTCGGTAGTCGCATCTCTCCTAGTAACATCCAAAAAACGAAACAAACATATACTTTCAATAGATAATTATATAATAGTCCAAAAAGGAACATGAAAACTTCCAAGAACAATTAGTAGATTAACAGTAGTAGTACAAATAGTCGCAGTAGTTCAATTAATAGGTTTAATGTTGCTTAACAACGCCATTTACTGAAGCAGCTTTAGTGTTGCTACTCGACAATAGATGTCAGGAAGAGTTTATTGTAGCAGTTTTCATTGCCTGAAAACACGGATAAGAACATTTTCCAAATATTAATCCTAGCTAGATCGATTGATCGCCCCCGAAACCCTCTGCATACTAAACTTCATGCAAATCCTTGGAGCCGAAATTCAGAAAATACATATACACAAGAATTGCTCGTTTTAAGGTATTAGATAGATAGATAGATAGATAGTTACTATTATACCTATTAATTGAACAAGCTATAATACCTATTAATTGAACAAATAATAGGACAACGCTACATCTTCCCACTTGCGCACCAGTATTGCAGTATTCACATTTCGCAGTTGACGCTGCGCACGCGCCATGTCGCCTGTTTCCTGCCGAAACTCGATCGCTTCGATCGATCGCAACAAAGGCGACAATATTGAATAACACAGCAATATCCAATTGATTGAAAGTGGAGAAGAATTGTTTTTGGTGAACCAACTGTGACGTTGACTGAATGGAGATTAGGTCAGCTTGGTAAGAATAGGTTGTGGCGAATTGTTGACTATTAAAAAATGGTGTCAAAATGATTTCCTAGGGAATTTATTGCTCTAAAATCGTTATATAAATTGCGATTGTCAGTATCTCTTTGCCTACAACGCATCGATGATGCAGTTGGTATTACTGATGTCTAGGGCGATGGTGACTACTTGCCGTCAGATATTTGTCTTTCTATCTGCAAGTATAAAGCAAAGCAAAAGCAAAGCAACAACCCATAATTGTCCCACGGCTGGGCTCGGGGTCTCCTCTCACAATGTGAGGGGTACAGGCCATAATCTACCACGCTGGCCAAGTGCGGATTGGTAGACTTCACACACCTTTGAGAACTTTATGGAGAACTCTCCGCTGTGCAGGTTTCCTGACGATGTTTTCCTTCATCGAAGCAAGTGATAATTAACTTGTAATACGCATATAATATTTGAAAATTAGAGGTGCGTGCCAGGATTTGAACCCGGGTCCCCGCGTTCGGGAGACCGACGTTCTAACCACTAGGCTATCACTGCTTTTATTTTATAAATTCTTGTCATACTTAAGAAGTGTTTCAAAACAGGATATTTTAAATTAAAATCCATGCCCAAAGTCGAAATTTTAATCAAAGAAGCTAAATTCCTCAGATGTTTTTTTCGTTACAATATGAGCAGCCAGTATAATACATCTGGCACTTCTTTTATTAAATTCTTTTTAATTATACGATCAAGAGATACTAAGGCGTGGTTCCTTGTTCATCATCATTCTCTTATCTGGGAAAATTCTACCTTTATCTTCACCAGAGCTTCTAATTATAAAAAGCAACCAAGTTACACATATTATTATGTCAAAGTACCATCAAAACTAATTGGTGTGATCAATGATATTACAAGTTGTGTGACATCCCGCAGAAAGAAACATACATAAATCTCAAAATAATCTTTTTTGCATTTGTGTACATACTTAGGTACATACTTATATGGGTATACTTTTCTAACGACATTTACGAAAAATAATATAATAATGTACCGATTTGGCTGAGTTTTGCTAGGTACACACTGGAATGGATTTTATAGCATTGCAAACCATACATAGCATTTCATTTACAATCGCTGCTGCATAAACAAGTAAAAAAATGCTTATAATAATAATATTATCGTTAAGCTTCTCGCCCACGAGGCACAACAGGTACAAAACGCTTCGTTTCGCAATCAACGCAATGCACAACGTCTATGACACGATGCAATGTGCGCATTGCTTACGTTTGGTACAAGGTATAAGCGTACACGAGATTAATATTTTATGGAGGGTTTCATTAATTGAAATGTTGTACTGTTTCATTGCATTCTATACGACTTTACTTCCGTGAACTTATTTTTAAATAATGTAGTCATCCATAAATATCAGCTACCAAAAAAAACATCACTATTTTCGATCAATATAAAAACATGGATCCGCATTATTACTGGATCAATGACAGTAAGCGCTCATAAAACCTAATTAATTATTTTAAATTAAATTAATAAATCATAAATTCCGCGTTTTATTACATTTTACTTTTTAAGTATTTTTAGATTTCCAATTTCTAGGTATTCTCTGAAAAATCAATATTTTCTATAATACTGTTTTACATAGACTATACGTATGCATATACGAGTAAATATTAAAACTTCTTATAATCTAGACCAGCGTCCAAACATCAACGCGGTGGAATATTCGTAAATAAATTAAGCGATTTGTTAGGCCCAAGCAACTTGACATGCTTCGCATAGCAAACATACGTAATGCGATTTAAATGTCTAATTGTACTATCAAGGACTTCTTTGGATCTTAAAATAAACTATTTTGTAACATTTCAAGACCCGTAAGCTCAGTTTAAATTGAACCTATGTGTAGAAAAGGGTCCCGGGTTCATCAGATTGGCATATTATATAAATACAATGTATATAATGTATACAATGTATACATTATAAGTGGGTATCTCCAGAGCGTGATTATTACTCCAACGTCATTTTAGCGTTTCCGTATATCTTTTTTTACCAGAAATAAGTAGGTAAGTGGTTGACAACTATCCCATCTGATGGCAAGTGGCGATGAAGCCTTGGTAGAGCGTACTAACTTAGTAAAAGCTTATTCAATCTTCTCTTGAAGACACCTATATTGTGGGTAGACGAACACCTGAGTTAACATGGCTACCACTGTCCTTAGAGAATCATCAGTATTACGGTTGCAACATTGGATAATCACTAACGATCCCAATTTCTTCTTAGCCGGCATCACATCAAACTTTACTCTTGATGGTGTCCAGGGCAGTGATAACTTATTATTAGGTGGCTCGTCATTCGTGTGCTCATTTGCCGGCTATTTCCAAAAAAATACCCAAAAAAGTATCGATGCCCAATTGCCCATATTAAAAGGTTTGCGGCTAAAAACGTAAAGTGAGTCACCTTAAGACACCTTATAAATGCATTTTTTAATGAAGTCGTAAAGGTTTTGTGAAGGAATACTTTACGTCCTTGCGTACGATTAATTAATAAGGAAGTCGTCTTTCCTTTAAAATTAATCGGTTCAACAGAGTAACACATTGTGTGGTCGGCGCAATTACTGCAACAGGTTGTATTAAAGGAAATTTTGTTTCTTATTCATAAAGAACTGGCGACCTTACTTAAATAACGTCATTATTGAAGTTATACTTCTTTTGGCGCGATGGTGAAAAATGATGAGAGTGAATTTCTACGATGCGCGCGCACACCGACACCTAAATTCTGCATCGTGAAGTTAGCTCAATTCTGTATTTTTTCTGTATGCAAAAAAGTTTTCACAGTATTTACCTCATTACAAACGATTTTATAATCGATTGAATTGATTCATAATAATCGATTGATGGAATATAATAATATATTTTATGTATTATTTGTTAATTATAATTATAATATTAATTTATTTCTTACATGTTTTCGTATTCCATACATATTAAAACTATGTAATATATTTAGAATTACCATTCAATCGTTACGCTAATTTTATTAAATTACATTTCGAATATTTTGACATCGATTAATCGATTGACAACAAAGATGATGTAATCCTTAATAATGTCATTTTGGTAACCATAGTATTTATAAATAACACCACTGTACTGTCATATTTGTCATCGATCTTTCATGTTTCTACGCGTGGTTTTTTGTATTTTTCTATTAAATATTTTCAGCGTACCTATTTGGAGTCCTATTTACTATTGAAACTCATCGACACGCACACAGTTATTTTAATTTACTGTTGTATTCGATTTCGTACTTGTGTTTTGGTGAATGTGTTTTCGCAGTTTCGCTACAATTTCTGGCAAACCAATACTATATGAATATGGACTACTTAATCGCCTGTTTTGTGACTGACAAAGGTTCAGAATAAGTCCTGAACACTGGATAACGTACCCTATACATCTTTAGAAGATCAGTAGTTTGCTGTGGCCATACTTACAATGAGTATGTTATGGTATCTTGATTGGGCAAGGTACCAACGAAATATAGCGCCTCCTGCACAACTAGACGAACTATTAATATAAATGATAACTAATAAAATCTCTTGAAATATGCAATAGCTTTTATTATACAACCTTTTTATGACATTCGTTTTGGGTAAAAACCATTTAAGTAGTAGATAGTATAGGGGAAGGTGGGGTAAGACGGGGTAGCGAGGTAAGATGGGGACCCTACCAAAACAGATAATACAGTGTCACTAGAAAAATTATTTCAACGCCATTTAACTGTATTTAGCAGTACTTGTCAGTGTCACAAAAAGTTTGATCGGAGAAATTCACGTTTCTACTTGGTAAGTATCTTTTTTTTATTTTAAGTAGTTTTATCTAATTATTGACGCATAAAATGTGCGTGACTGTTCATAATATATGGTATGTAAGATGTGTGACATATTTTTTAATTGATGTTTGTTTATTTTAGTATCCTATACTCATTAATTCGTTCCGGCTTGTTTTGATTTATAATCTCAAAAAATTTAATACAATTTATAAGTCCAGTTTGGGAAAGATGGGGTACCTACTTGCGGGCAAGACGGGGTTGGTACCCCATCTTACCCACTGATTTGTTCTTGTTGGATTTCGATTTAATTTAAAAATATCGTTATTAGTTGGGTTAATTTCATTATTATTTTATAGAGTATGGTTCGAGTTAATGTCTTATCCACGAATGGTCAAAAAAAGACCAAGACAAGTTCGAAGAAGAGGAAAAGCAGCTATTATCGCTGCTTCTCCATATAAAACAGAATTAGAAGAAAGAAAAAACAGTAAGAAATCGACCCTAAGGTAACAAAAAAAAGATAATGAAAAAAAAAACACACAAGAGATCTAAAAAAAAACCAAGAAAGCTGACGATGGAGCTCAGACATCAGATAACGAAGGTACCGAATGTCTGTACTGCCACGGCTTGTATTCTGAGTCTAGTGAAGGATGGTTCACTTGCCAGACTTGCGGTAAGTGGGCTTATTGTGGCTGCGCAGGAGTGGAAGATAACGATGACGAAGCTGTCCATATTTGCCCGATTTGTGAAGAGAACGACTCTTAAATATTCTATACCCCATCTTACCCATGGGGGTACCCTGTCTTGCCCTACAGGTGGGGTAAGATGGGGAGATTTAGTTATTTTGTTAAAATTGATATTTCTATGAGAAGACTTATTGTTTTTTTGTTTTGACTTATTATAATTAAAGGAAAAAAGACTGATTATTTTCTTAATAAAAGTTTCTACATTGTGCAATTAAAAACCGAGGGTTTTATTTATGAAATACCTTAAAGTCCCCATCTTACCCCACCTTCCCCTAATAGACACCCGCCAACTTAGTTTTAACCATTAAACTCGTAGATTCTATTGGCAAGTCACGTATTAATTTTGGGATTTTATTATAGAAATGTACACCAAGCCCTATGAAAGATCGTTGCACTTTACTTTGGCGGAACGAAGGCGTAATTAATTGATACATTCTTTTTGTTTGGCGATTATTAATATCAAAATTTTGTTTATACGCGTTTATATTCTTCCTTATAAAAACTACATTATTAATTTATTAAGTTGGTTAACCTTAGCTGTGTGTTGTAATGTTTAGTTTGTACGATTCCCTAACATGAAATATTACATGTTTCTTCTGATGTATATAAATATTATTTACTAGGTTGATCCAAAAGTAACGATAGTAAAAATGATACACGTTCAAATAAAATAATGTATTATTTTACAGTCTCCTAACTAATCAGTTCACATTCTCGGTAGTTATATTAAAATTACAACAAATTGAATTGCTTTAAATTGGGTTGGCATACGAATGATCCAAACGCACGCCTAATGATAAAGTACCCGGATGACCGAGCTTTGCTCGGTTTAGTGTTGCTTAACAACGCCATTTAGGGCTCCCACACAAAACTGCGATGCGATGCGATGCGAATTCGCATCGCAGGAACTTGCGATGCGAATTTCTGCGATACGATTTAGTGCGGCAAACCGTTTGGTAGGGCGACCATTCCTTCAAGTGTAGTAAGCCGTATCTACTGGACGTGTTTTTAGGAAGCGTAAGATGGATCGCAAAAAGATTATTGCACTGCTGTTATTGTTAAATAGATATAAAAGAAAAAGAAGATTCTGGGTTCATCCATTTATTACGATTATGAACTCTGATGGGAACTATTTTACTCAAAAGTACTATGCGTTGAGAACTGAAGAAGATAAATTTTTTGATTATTTTAGAATGAGCATATCTTCATTTGAAGAGCTTTTGAAAGGCGCCGCGCGTCTTTCTCTAAAGCTGTCTCAGAGCGGACTAAAATGGCGTCACCAAGGATGACGTAATATCGCAGGAATGTGCGATGCGAAGCAGATCGGAAATTCTTGCGGTGCGTTCGTGCGAATTCGCAGATATTTGCGATGCGATGCGAATTCGCGGTTTTGTGTGGGAGCCCTTACTGAGTAGCTTTAGTATTGCTACTTGCCAATAGATGTCAGGAAGAGTATATTGTAGAAGTTTATCATTGCCTGAAAACACCGATAAAATGACATTTTCTAAAAATGAATCCTAGCTAGATCGATTTATCGCCCCCGAAACCTCATATATACTAAATTTCATGAAAATCGTTGGAGCCGATTCCGAGATTCCAATTATATATATATATACAAGAATTGCTCGTTTAAAGGTATTAGATAATCACTATCGGACGAACATGAATCATCAAAACTGCTCTCAGATTCCGTATCACACTCGTCTTTCAATTCTATAATAAATTTATCAATTTCCGCGTCTAAGCTTCCATCCATTTTACAAAACTTATCCTCAATATGTCGCACATGTTTTATACGCAGTCGGGTTTTTTGTATTTTTTAATTTTTTTGTGTGTAATAGACCTATCATTGATTCAGTTGGAAAAAATATTAGAACACGATTTCGTGAGCCATGACCACGTTTTATGCTATAATATGTACCTACATTTGCCCAAAATTCTTCTGTATTTTCATTGAGCGACTCAGTTTCTTTTGTTTTTTGTATTTATAACACTATTTTCTATTTTAATTTTCAATATTATATTACATTGGTAGAAAATGCAAAAAATCGGGAGAAACGGTCGCTAAAACGGGATATCGGGAGACGATAACCAAAATCAGTAGATCTCCCGATAAATCGGGAACTTTTACAACACTCGTCTCTTGACAGCAAGTAATGCTAATCTAATGGGAAGGTAATGACAGCTTGTCAGAGGTAAAATAACTGTGAACGGACTGTAGTAGTAAATAGTAATCGATACTTGTCTTTGGGACTAGGAGCACATTCTTTTTCTCTCCTTAATCTGTATTAAAGTTTAATGCCTGTCGGACAATAAATTATTCTTCAACTGAACTGAATAAAATCTTTCATTCCCTCCCCCCACAAAAACTGGTTTTACAGCATGGTATCGTAATAGTTCTCGTAATAGAACATAGATGGTGTTTTTACAATTGTAAAAACAGAAAAAAAAGATTTACAATTGATTTGTTTTTGCAATTGTAAAAACACCATTTATGTTCTATTACGAGAACTATTACGATACGTAGCAAAGTAATATTAGAATATACTACAAAATTAATCACAGATGGCGCTTAACACATATAGTTTGGCTATAGAGATTCGTAAATTAAATTATTTCAAAATATTATTTCATTTTTATTTTTAGTATTGCTGTTTTTGAATATTGTATTTTGAACAATGTTTGTTTAATATTGTTTTTTGATTTTTTTTTCATGTCAAAGAAGTATAACTTCTCACGCGCGTACAAAAGTACACGCACCCTTTTTTTTTATTTATGTTTAATTATCAGCATCGATGCAGATAATAATATGCAGGTAGATGATATCTTGGATATTTTCCTTAACTGAATATTAAATATTGGTTAGAAATTGTAGCCGTATGATAATTGTGAGGCATCGAAGAAGATCTGAAATCTTGAATAATGATTGATACAGAAAAGATAAAGATTAATATGTCACACTAGCTTCAGTTTATCAGCGGATTAGTAAGATATCATATTATCTAGTTATAATAGAAGACTATGTTATTCTATCTAGAGAGGATCATAGACGTAACGAAGAAGTTCTAAGACAACTGAGAATTCCAGTGTGTTGTTGTGTGGCAAGCGCTAACGTGTATTAAGAGTCACTTGCAGTGACTTGCTGCGCTTGCGATCGCTCGCCACACGCCTCAATTCAGAACCCTGTCGGTTTTTGTACTTGGCTCCACTTGGCATACGCCATCCACACGTTGGTTCATCACCTCAAATTACGCACTAGATTCAGACTCGGCATACATGATTGCATAGACGGCTTTACGGGATGCCGAGTGCTGCTTGCGAAATGTTCGAGAGCACGGGTCGCTCTCTAACACTCTGCAACCGTGGTAGGCAGACGCCGAGCGCGATAGCAAAGCAAGGCGCACCACCAAGGATCTTTTTATCAAAGAAAACCTAAAACCCAAGCTCAAACCTGAGCACATTTTTTGTACCATATGCGGCATTTTTGCACTCTGCTTATTTGGTTTGAAATTTTTAGCAAGATACAATATAGTTACCAAGGTACTTAAAAATTCAGATGTCGTCGTATTGACAGAAGCGGTGAAAATGATTAATCATGCAAAAATAATTTTGTTTTAATTCCAGTATGAGCACAGCTTTTGAGGTGTTCCTTGCGAAAACTGTAGCAGAAGAATTGAAGGCAATATTTAGCAGAATTTTTCAATCTGCCCGCACTCGCGTTTGTAGACGGTTTCTTGTTTATGAGACGGAGGATGAACCAATAACCTGTGAAATTTCCTCGAACAATTTTCAACGGAATTTTGTTCACTGGTGAAATTATAACTGTGAGATCCTATTCCATTTGATCTTGCACTTAATAGAGGGTTCCAGGGTATTATTGCACATAGGTGCCACATAGGCTAGACCCTCTGATTGCAACAAACTAAGATGACTGTGAGATAGTTTAGCACACTTTACAATAAATAGTAGACCTTAAGGCGGCATTTTTTAATACTGTTTAACTGAAGTCCCAATTTATAGTTGTAGATGATGTTTTGGATTATAATATGTCTATATTTCTTTTATTTCTTTCAACTCTCAAATATTGCTTACTTATATTGATGAAATTACTTTTTTTCAGCTTAAGTATTAGCAACCGTCCCATGGATATTGACACACTTAACATAAACAATTTTTCATTAAAAAAAAAAGAAAAAGTAAAGACAATTAATATTTTAAGTAACATGTACGATGAAAGGCACAGACATACTGTGATGAAAGGCCTACAAAAAAGGAACTCCTTTTTGAAAATAAACGAGAAAAAGGTAATTTAATTTCTGATAATTTTAACACAAAATAAAATCGTCTGAGGCTGATATTCAAACTATTGTTAATAAAGTGATAGATCTGAGTTCTAGCTACTTTAAGGCATTAAACCTGACTATCGCCATTTAACAAACCTAAGCAAAGCGCATACCAGTAAGTTCTAAACGTAGGCGAACCAGCCTTAAAATTCCTTTATCAGTCGGAACATCAACATCTGTTTGCTATAACATTACTAACATTACATAACACCGTTAAAATTATAAATGTCGGCACTTAAGATTGCAGTAACATCATCCATAAAATATTTTATTACAAATTTCCTCATTTTGTTGTCAACAAAGTAAGACCAAAAGTGTCCAGGATACATTAATCTTGAGCGAATAAACCAAGGTTCTTAAATTGGACCGTAAAATGACCCTAAACATGTTATGACATGCTAAAATTTTTAATGATTTTCCAAAAAATCCTCCCAGATTCACACTACCTTCGACTTTTAGAGATGCGAATTGCTACTTTTATTTTAAAGAGGACTTATCGATGATGTATCGTTCTAAGGACGTGTCATACAGCCCATACAGTCGGCCCCCCGCTTGGTTCGGTCGGAACTGGCCATTCGTTGAATCAGCAGTCCGTGTGGTACGGCGTCGTGCAACGCACGCCAATGTCGTGCTCTCGCGCAACTCGTTCGTTCACCCCGACATTACGATCGGCGCGTCAACTGTCAAAAATTGACATTTCGTAACAAACTACGATCGATTGAACGCCTGAATCCATATCTTGGAAAAGAAAAACAACAGTGCCGTGTTGGATCGTTGGCGGGTTTTTCGTTTGAATAATTCAAGCCGCGTAAAAATGTTTTGACGTTCCGCTTGGCGGGTTGTGCTAGTGTTGTGATGTTACAGATATCGATTGTGTTGTGTGTAACCTAGTATCCACTGTTTTGGTGCGACTGTTGTGTTGTTATGCAGTTATCATGTCGCATTGATGTCTTACGCAGCTGATATGTCTATAATTAGCGAACTGCGATGGCTGCAAGACGACGAGTTGTTTGCTTTATCCTTGCAAAACGGTACCTAACTTTTTTTACTATACTAGTTTTTATGAACGTTTTTATTCGCTTACCTGATCGGTGTTAGTGATCTCACAAATTAATGCTTTGCTAACCTTGACCTTGATGTCCGTTCGATTCACAACAGGTATTATGTATTTTTTGCAAAGGTAACGATTGTAAAATTAAAGTTAAATACCTATCTGAAAGTAACTTCAGTTTGTTAGAAAAACAGAATTTAAGTTATGTGTATGATCATAAAATTGATTTATTATTATTATACCGGCCATAAAGTTTACAGTAAGACCACACAGATCGTACCTAATTAGCTACTTAAGTACTCAAGACAGGGACTGTAGATAAGCATATAAATAATAAGTAATTAATTCCAAAACACAATTCAAAATATTATTATATTTATTATTATACTTGTTCTCTACTGAAAAATCGCTACGAAAAAAACTAGCCATAGAAAAACATACATCTTAATCACTAAAATTATGTACCTATTACACCTATAATATTTGAGGAGTAACCTCAATTCCTAATGGATTCCAGTAACAAAAATATGAAAAAAAAATTTAAAGGATCCCTTTGAAGAAAAAGGAATCTTCCAAATCGGTCCAGACTTCTTTGACTAATCTGGGAACATACATTAAAAAAATTCAGAACAATTGAGAAACCTTTTTTTGGAGTTGGTTAAATAAATATACAAACTAAACTAAGAAAAAAAATCCAAGGTGAAATAATTTTCTTCGACACAATATTTTTTTATTATTCTGTTACGATAAACCCGTGTGAAAAACCCAATGTGTACAATTTATTATACATCAACATTACCGTCACATCTTTATCGAACAAAACGATTAAAACCACAATTTCACACTACTTGCGCAAGAGAAACAGGAATGAATACCGATCCTACGTCATATTTGCATCTCATCTTACACCTTCCAATGCCAGGTAGGCTGTAGGTACATCTGTCGATACTATCGATGCCAGGACTTCCTTTATCTTTAAATGATCAATGTAATGTAATGACATGGCTTATCTGAAAATAAACTTGCAAGGATAATTTATTAAATTCACTTATGAAGACTCGTTATAAATTGTTCAAGATATTATTTTTTGAACATATGGAATTTTAGTGAGCTTGTATAATGATGTCTTCCCTGATTAAAATGGCGAAGGATTTTACAGCTTGTTGATAATTGGATGCTGCATTCTGCAAGTCTTGTAATCAGTAATATCAGCATCGAATCATTCTAATCTCTAATAAAGCTACTTAGCCACTCCTGATTACATAGATGACATAGGTACTCATAAGTCATAAGCTAGTACACTGAGTAACTGAGTATTGACACTTTAATTATACGATGTTGGCGAAGAGACAGAAATAACTGATGCAAACAGAGTTCTACATACCACATTCTATTCACATTATATCAATTTTATACATTGTAACATTATCGCTTCTTGAAAGAAATCTTACAATCTTACTTACGATTTAAATGTGTTTTTTTTATCATGCGAACGAATTTAGTCATTTTGTAATATAATTAATTTAATATGTGAGTTAAAGAACTCTTATCTATTTAATTGCGAAGTTTTTGAAAATAGGAAAGTTTTACCTAACTGCAATTTAATAAAAAGAAATATGTATAAAATAAGAATTTAATTAAAAATCCTATATTTGCTTTTTATATAAGTACTTCAAATCTTGGCATTATTTTTAATTAAAATTATTACTCATTTGTTGATTGAGGGTTAAAAAACTGGGCAAGTGTATAGGCAAGTGCAACGCGCCATTAGGGTTCTGAAGTAGTAGGTTTATCGACTATTATATTATATATCATTAACTACTTATGCTAACATAGCCATGATAATTTTCCTTGTAAATTCACCATATAACCTATTTTTGAGATTTTTTCACTTGTCGAACTCCAACCGTTTAGCTGGCTGCGGTGGGAGGACACGACTCTAACTTGAACCAAAATTTTAAAGTCAAATATTTCATAAATGTATCCCTAATTCAAAAAATGGTCATAAAGGACCCATAATATTTTTAAAAGACCTTTTCAACGATACCCTACACGATACCCTATAGGATACGCGACGAATAAAAAATTCATCCTCACATTACCCCGAAAAAAATGTCTTTCGATAATTTAATCTACGATTCTGGAGTTTTGATAAATCTGTATATCCATGCCAAACTAAAGCTTTGTAGCACTAATGGTCTCAGCGCTTTGCTTTGGACAGACAGACGGACGGACAGACGGACATGACGAAATTATAAGGGTTCGATTTTCTTGGGATCCCTAAAAAAGGACTGATTTTGTAAACCGTAATAAAGTGACTTTATTGATATCATACAGGTATCTCGTAAAATATTTTATGGAAGACAAATAGTATAAACGTATTGGCTTTATTTTTATATCCACTTAATCCAAGAAAATATAATGCCCTGTATAAAAACAAATCTACGTTTCTCAGTAAAACCTAGTTTGTGGTATACGATGTCGACATCTTAGGTAAAACCAGATAATTATAAAAATCCATCCAAAAATACAATATTACTGAATATCCAAAGATACATTATTACTGAAAATTGAAGCGATCATAGCCCGGCGGCTTGCGTCAATCCTAAGCGATCGACAAAGTTAAGCAACAGCGGGCACGGTCGGTAGTTGGATGGGTGACCGTTAGTGGCAAAAAACTTCTTGAGCGTTTCCGTGCTTCGGAAGGCACGTTAAGTCGTCGGTCCTGGTTGCTATCATAAGATAACAGTCGTTAAGAAATGTCTGAGGCCCTCGGATGGTTTGGAAACTTCCGACACTCGGTTTGGCTACTAACACTTCCACCAATTCGCACTGGAGCAGCGTGTAGTATACTCTAAACCTCTTCAAGAGGTGATAGGGCCCAGTAGTGGGCCATTAATGGGTTGAAGCCACTGAACATTATCACTCACCCCAGACTCAAAGGACATTCCCATTGTACATTTTATTCCACAAATCAATCTCTCTATCCTTCAATAAAGGTAAAGTATCAAATAAGAAACTAATAAATCAATATTGAAGTAGACATAGAGCAAAAGAAACATCGGAAAAAAAAAACAAAATAAAAACACATTCAAATAAGCAAAAATTACAGCAAACAAAGTTGCACGACAACACGTGTAAATTCAAAGGCAAGACAAGATTTCGGTAGGAGCGAAACGTGCAGAGATGCTAGAACGAAGCACGATAGGTAAATAGGAAATAATGGCCAAGGTGAGCTAGATTCTTGCGACCGCCTGTATATTTAACTTGAGCACTTCATTATAGACAATATTGTTGGCTTTAGGGCTGTCGTGGGTAGTAACGACTTTTTCTGCTATTTGCATCTTAATAATTTCAAAATCTGCCATTTGGGGAGGAAAGGTGGCTATTTTGTGATGAGTAAATGAAGTGTTTAATTGCCGTAAAGTTTTTCGTCTTTTCGATTTATACCTTCCATCTTCCATTATTGTATGTTGACGAACATACTTTCCTATTAATAATTCAATACAAGTTTTTACTACTTAGAAGTACTCCAAAATTTTAAAACGACTTATTGGATTTATTGTGTGTGATGGAAATTTACTCGAATGTATTTTTATTTGTAACAATCAAAACTTAATCGATTGTAATGTAAATTTGTTAACCCTATGCATTACAATTCATTACAAAGACAATATTACTGGCTGGAGACAAGCCGCGAACACACAGTTGTTATCTCGGAATTCTATTTGAATTTAATGTTGTAATATATCGACTCGAATTACTTATGATCTGGGATTATGTTTCGATCGGCAATCTTTGGATATGATTACGTTTAGCAATTTCTTAGTTGTAGTGCTTAAGAAATTATTTCTGTTCATGAGAGTTTCTTCGTTTGAGTTGTTTTGCGTTTTATTTAGTTTCACGTCTGTCTCAATAATACATACATACACAATAATTACATTAACAAAAATTAAGGTAAGTAACTAGGTTAAATAATTAATCATTTCTTTTAAACTTATACACATTATAATAAAAATAAAATGTTTTACTTCAATGAACAATTATATACAGGGATTCAAATTGTAAATCAGAATCGTGTTTTATTATCGTGTTTATATGTTATCATGTCTTTATATGTGTTTATATGTTTATGTGTTTATCTGTTTATGTGTTATGTGTTGTTATGTTTTATGTGTTATCTTATTTATCGTGTTTATCGTGTTTTAGTAACAATATCTTATTGCGGAACTAGAAAATAAACAATACAAACATAATTTCTTCATATTTGAAACTTGTTAGCTGGTTACCAAACTTATACAACCTCATTTATCATCGCACTTCACATGAATAAGGTGATACAAGTGGACAGTATAAGCAACTAATGTGACACAATTTGGCGTACATCCAAGGCCGTCTAGTTTGCTACAAAGTAACTCACACAAGTAACTAATAATGCTTGGTTAGATTGGTATTACCAAGTCAATAGTGATTAATATTTTTGTATCACCTAAAACTTTTGTAAACATATCTGAGCGTACTTTCAAAACTCATTTACTAACTGATTCATTGACTTGCATAGTATTATTATAGAGCAACAATAATTTTATAATTTTAACCGCGAAAGGAGACATTTGAGCATTTCAAGACTTTGGATATTTTAAGATATTTCGATCCCACCAAAAACATAAATGTAAAAAAGGAGAGCCAAGTTCAATACAAAAATTATGCTTGGCTGTGGGCTTCGCCGCAAAAAGAATGGAGATCTAAATGAGTGCCAAGTTCTATGCAAAATCTAAATATGTATTTATAGGAACAAAATAACATTTTGAACAAGTATTAAACTCTATTTCTTTGCTTTATTGGATGCCTATAACAATTGCTGTTATTTAAAAAAGTGAGATCTAAAAGTAGGTTAGATTTGACTTGGCCAGTTTTTATCAGAATTAAAATGTTGAATAACTTTATAAAATCACTGATGTAATGAAAACTGGCCAAGTCAAATCTAACCTACTTTAAGATCTCACTTTTTTAAATAACAGCAATTGTTATAGGCATCCAATAAAGCAAAGAAATAGAGTTTAATACTTGTTCATAGTGTTATTTTGTTCCTATAAATACATATTTAGATTTTGCATAGAACTTGGCACTCATTTAGATCTCCATTCTTTTTGCGGCGAAGCCCACAGCCAAGCATAATTTTTGTATTGAACTTGGCTCTCCTTTTTTACATTTATGTTTTTGGTGGGATATCATTAATTTTTGTAAAGAAAAATATACGGTGTTCACAAATATTAGAGACTAAATTGACGTTTCATGGGTGGAAACGCGTAAAATTACGGGTGGGGCTGCGGTGCGGTCTACAACAGCTATGTTCGAATATCTATTTGGCGGACACTAGCGCCATTGATTAGGGTGGCATAACTCAGCAAACTTCACTCCGTTTACAACAGCCATGTTCATATACACAACAAAGGTCGTACTGAAAATCAGTAGCCGTGGTTACCCTTTTTTTCCCCGGGGGGAAAAATGCATTACGCATACCACCCGGGCGCAGGGGGTACTCGAGTGGTTATGTGGGACTCCCGTATAGGCTAATGAGACCCACGGTATACCCACTAAAAACCCCCCCATCTTCCTTCTCGCCGCCTTGTAACGGGGTTACGGGAACGCTTTCGCACACATCCGCGACCCCGCCAGCGGCAGCCGCCCACAAGCGGCTCCATCGCGAAAGCCCTCCACGATGGGTGCACCAGTTGGTAAGGTGCGCCTCCCCCCTCGGCCTCCACCAGTACTGTAGCAGACTCCCCCCGAGTCTGCTACTAGGAGGCCATGGAAACCAGATAACTGGTACCCGGTGGAAGATTAAGTCTGTGGTTTTTCCACCGACCACACCTCGGCCGCAGAGGATAGGGCAAGCGGCGCACCGTAATACCGACATACCTCTTCTTCTGCGGCCCCACCAGTGCCGTTTCGGCGGAACGGCCCCGCCAGCTCGCAGGGGGTAGGGGGAGTGGCGCACCGTAATACCAACACGCCTCTCGCCCTGCGATCCCTCCACGGCCGCAGAAGATAGGAAGAACGGCGCACCGTAATACCGGCACTCCTCTTCTTCTGCGGTCCCACATCCACGCGCGTCCGCAGCGAACTTGTTCAGCCCGCTGGGAGCGCCCTTCTCGGGCCAACCGGCGGCCCAAACTGGCCGGCCCTGGTTGCCTCTTAGCTTCACCGTGGGTGACCAGTCCACGGTTACTAAGCCCCCCCGCCACGACAAGGCGGGCAACCCCCGGGGGGGAACCCGCGGCATATGCTGAGTGCGTACCTTTTTTGTTGAGCAGTGCTGCAGCAGGTTATGTCGATTTTATAACTTATAATATTTTGTAAATGATTTATTTAGTGTAAATTTTATAACTTGTTGCAGTGCTTAGCAAAATAGATAATTTCTTTCTTTCTTTCGCATATCTATTTGTCACACACTAACGCCATTTAGATATGGCCATTATTGGAACCTCTATTTTTTGTAAACAGCTGGAAACTTTTTCAACTTTCCCTTCATATGAGATGGCCCTCGTTCTACCTCAATACTCCATGCGCTGAAGTATGTCATATTGAGCCCCGCGTGCACAGAGGCCTTAGTGCGAGTTTTACGTGACATAAGCTTTTCTTTTCACTGCCGCTAGATGGCTCTGCTTCGGTATCATACAAATTTTGTATGGGGACACCACTTATTTTTCGACTTTTTCTAATTTTTTGATTTTTTCCTACGCTTACACACAATTACGAAGCTGGATTCCAAATTTCATCCTTCTAGGTTACCTGGAAGTAGGTTAGATTTAGGTACTATATGTCAGTCAGTCAGTACTAAAATTTACGACTTTTTGACCTCCATATCTTTATAACCGTTTGAGCTAGCTTCATGAAATTTGGGCTTCTACATGTCCTTATGTATATAATTAAACACACGTAGTTTTATGTGTTTACGTTAAAGAGGTTTTGAGTTATAGAAGGGTCAAAAGTGGCACCAAGTGGTTCGTGTAATATTACACTCGGCGCTGGCTAGCCAGTTCCTTTGCTTGAACTTGGCTAGACACGCTGCCGCGTGTCTAGATCAGCCCATTCCACGAACCCATTAAAATATTTTATTCTAATGTATTTTACTCACTATTTAGAGCAGGTAAAACAAGTCCTACTAATAAATGAAATATCATTAGCATACAGGTCACTTATTGCTTTTATGGCAATGAAAATTATAATAGAATAACACCCACTTATAATGTTGCAGTTGTAAGAGGTGCGTACAACGTCAAAAAATGTAAATTATAACCTATTTTAAGACAGCAATTACATGATTCACATTTGGTTAATATGAATAAGTAAGTAGCTTTAACGCGATTTCTTGTATTGTCATAGATATTATTTTTGTCATTGTTCATGTTCTTAGTATTATTCTTTTCTTCATTGTTCTTATTGTCTACTTATCTTAAGAAGTCTAAACCTTAATTTTCATATCGGAATAATGGTGTTCTGTTCAGCGTTTGTAGGTATTTGAGAGTATGTCAATATTCCTCCATCTCAATTTACCGAGTACAATTTAGTAGCATTATCAGTACAGATGACTTTTAATTCCGAAGTTGTCCATCAATGTCAAATCAAAGAAAACCGTATACCATCGCTGTTAATACTAAACGTTGTTACCGTACTATAATTATCAGGAGAATAAATTTTACTTTGAAGTAAAATAAAATAAATAGTTCAAAGGCGGACGAAACACTTATACCAAACACGAAACTCGTTGTGTATCAGTTAATGGTAATGATGATGACTAGTGCAGTGTTCGGCAAACCTTTTTCGCATTTGCGTTTAATGACTCTGGTTCTTGCGTCGAGTTCCCAAGACTGATATTTCATTGACATTTTATTTATTATCTACTCGAAGAGGACTATTAAGCGACTCTGAAATAGGAAACAGAATCATTAAAATCGGTAACAGAGCAGATGCAAGCCAATATTTATGTGTTAAAGCACTTTATACAGCGACCGACCTCGTTCGGATAAGGCTGAAAAGTGTATACTGTCATTTTATTTTTATTTGCTTCAATACTTTACTTATTCCATTTAGTGGTAATATTATAAATATTGTAATATCTCAGTGACACCTTATTTATGTATTTAATAAACTTAATTAATCATATGAATGTAATACCTACACTTATTTCAGTATTTAGACAATATTAACCATTTTTATCAAAATGAGAAAACTGGTTAGCAATCCAAAAGAAATAAATAATATCCGTATTGGTCAAAAGACAATTAAACGTTGGAGTGTAAAGAAAAAAAGTAAAAAGTAATCTAAAACAAACCAAAATAGGAAAACATCAATATGTCGATCTACCGTTTCCATAGCTTTTAGTTTACAGAGCACATTAAAATAAGATGAACAGATCCTTATTTCTAGGTTTGCCCCCGCGATGATGTCATGCATGCTGACGACAGCTCTTACGTAGATTTTTCAATGGCATCCAGATCTAGTGTTACTGTGCGTTAACCGCATTACGTATGACGTGCACGTACTGAACTTTACGTGAATACTCGCAATTTTAAGGCACGTTAAAATGTTTAAGAGGTTTCCTACTTCTGCGGCCTTTGAGCACGTCCATCTGGCCTCTGAGCATAGACAAACAGGCCATTTGTGTATTGATAAATAATGATGTGAAAATATTTGTATTTTAATTAGTAAAATCTAAATGGAAGTAGACGAAAACTATAATTAAAGAGAAAATACACATATATTATTTAAAGGGTGCTTGTTCTTACGTATATTCCATAAACCTAATTTTAAGTCCAAGGCTCGGAGCAAATTGTTTCTAATTACTAGGTAGGTACTCTAATCTAAATTAGAATTTAAACAACGGCCAAAGTACTTATCATCCTTAATTCTTAATTTTACTCTTTGAATGAATTTACAAACAAATTAACAGCCTCCATTTTACCTTTTTCGAAGCAAATTTTTATGAACAAACACATTTTAGGAAAATAGCACTATAAAATGTACATTCTCAGAATTTAGATGTTATAGGTTCAGTCATTTCATTTAACCGTTGAAATCAGTTGAATCAGTGAATAAGTCTAAAGAGTTCAGAATATAGGATATCCATTTGATATTGAATATTAATTCATCATTTTGCCCAGGACCATTTCTCCTTCGACTCAGATATCAGAAATTGAATTCAGAAATGAAACACTTGATTCAATTACCAGAATACCGATTGGAATGAGTTCGTATAGAATCGATTCGATTCACACCTTCATTTTGACAGAGGCATACCCGAATATTACCAAAATGCCGGGTTACTTTTAACACGAGTAAAGAGTGTAAAGACGGCACTTTTTGTCAGTGCTAAACAGGTTATCGAGAGTCTTAACCTTATGGTAATCATCCTTATTAAATATGTTTAAGTTTTTGTTCCTATATTTAAATGAATTGGTTTTTGTTGTAATGCTTACATCATCTAGAGGTCATTAAATTATTTACAGTAGGTACTCTTATTTCTAGTCTTGAAAATTTTATTAAAGAAATACGTGTAAAAAATACACGATTTATTTTTTTGTTTGGTTCTTTTTTATTGGAATCATTTTCAGTTCTTATCATCTTAAATGTCCTATCCATATTTTTTCCCTTGGAAACTTAGTCTGTGATATTTTTGGAAAATATATTTTTTTGTTTTATCGACAACTAAGATCACTTAACATCACTACAAGTATTTTTATTAAAGTGAGAAAGGTCAGAACTTTTGATTGAATATTTAATTCATATGATGTGTAAGGTATGTTACTGATATTATGTACCTAAAGGCCAAGTATTTTTTTGGAATTGTAAAGAGGGTAATTAAAGAAAAAATGGACCAAATGCGCCCTATCCATTGTTTTAGTAGTCGCAAACCACCTTCAGATTATTGCCTTTCAAATGAAACATTTTGAGGCATATCGGTTGTATGGTTTCAGAGTCTATAGAGGACATCCATACAAACATTTTTTGTGTTTTATCATGTAAATCATAATATCTTCTGAAACTTCTTTTAACAATATTTTATTTACAATATAACCAAATAGTATCTAAGTGTAATATTTTTTCCTTTCATTAATGATTTGTCAATAACGATCATGCTTTTGTTCCTCAGTACGATCAAGTCATTAAGGCATAATTATTAGTCTAATCAGTTATGCAAATACAACAAACAAAACAGGTTCGAAACTGGTTTCATTAACTAAATACATACTCATTTAATTTAAATAACACTCTTGTAGGCAGTTAGGTACATAAATGAGTGACACGAAAGCATGTATAATATTAAGCTTTGAGGTATTCAAATACAACAACGCATAACAATTGAATACTTCTATCGAATTCAATTTTTTAACTAATAACTAGCTGATCGGGCGAACTTCGTATCACCTAACAATCATATAAAAAATAGGGTTTAGTGTTAGAAGTGTGAAAATTTAGGGTTGTATGTATTTTTTTATGCCACATTATAAAAAAAATTGTCCAAAAAATAAAAAAATAAATGTTAGGGGTGGACAACCCTTTTCACTTAAGGGTATGAAAAATAGATTGTAGCCGATTCTTAGACCTACTGAATATGCATATAAAATTTCATAAAAATCGGTCAAGCAGTTTCGGAGGAGTATGGTAACTAACATTGTGACACGAGAATTTTAAGATACATATAAAAATCTCCTGACATATAAAAAGTCCTGATGGTTCCACGAAAAGCGAGATAGACTTCATTCTGGCAGACAAACGGCATATATTTAATGATGTCTCTGTGATCAGCAGGTTTAAAACCGGAAGCGATCACCGACTTGTAAGAGGCACATTAAATATCGACCTGAAGCTGGAACGGTCACGCCTGATGAAGTTTACGCTTCGCCCAACACCTATCCAAATCCAGGGATCTGAAAACTTTCAACTTGAGCTGCAAAACCGTTTTGCGTGCCTAAAATCGTGCACGTCAGTGGACGAGTATAACACCAGGATGGTAACAACTGTCCACGAGGTAGGGTCGAAGTATTTCAAGACCCACCCTAGTGGTAGATCTCAGGTTCTCTCAGAACAAACTCTCGGTCTTATGAGGGATCGACGAGAACTATGTGTGCAGTCTCCAACCTCTATGAGGGAATACCGACGGCTCAATGAACAGATCTCCAAGTGCAGGCGACGCGATTTGCGTAAACACAACGCAAATCGTGTAAAAAACACTATTGAGCAAAACCGGGGCTCAAAAGTGTTCGCCAGGGATCTGTCTATTGGGCAAAGTCTGCTTACGAGGTTGAAGACCGAGTCCGGCACCATGGTTTCGTCGAAACCCGAAGTTCTGAGAGAAACTGAGAGATTCTACGGACGGTTGTATACCTCCTCTCAAGCTCCACCTCCTCGCGATGAGAGTGACAAGCGAGCTAAACTGACCCGACACTACACAGAGGATATCCCGGACGTCAGCCTGTATGAGATTGGAGAGGCTCTCAAACAGCTTAAAAACAACAAGGCACCGGGAGATGACGGAATCACAACCGAGCTTCTAAGAGCTGGAGGGAAACCCCTTCTAGTGGCGCTCCAAAAACTGTTTGATTCCGTCATTAATACTGGAACTACCCCGGAAGCGTGGGGCAGAAGTGTGGTGACGCTGTTCTTCAAGAAGGGCGATAAAACCCTTCTGAAGAACTACAGGCCCATTGCACTTCTGAGCCACGTTTATAAGCTGTTTTCGAGGGTCCTCACAAATCGCATTGCACGCAGGCTTGACGACTTCCAGCCTCCCGAACAAGCAGGATTCCGAAAAGGCTACAGCACCATAGACCATATACACACACTGCGGCGGATTATACAAAAGACCGAGGAGTATAATTTGCCGTTGTGTGTTGCCTATGTGGACTATGAGAAAGCCTTTGATTCTATCGAGACCTGGGCGGTACTAAATTCTCTCCAGCGGTGCCGGATCGACTACCGGTATATCGAGGTGTTGAAATGTTTGTACTCATCTGCCACCATGTCCGTCAGACTACACGACACGGCAACGAACCCCATCCAACTGCAGAGAGGTGTCAGACAAGGGGATGTCATATCCCCAAAACTGTTCACCGCTGCGTTGGAAGACGTGTTCAAGCTGATGGAGTGGAAAAGACGTGGCATTAACATCAATGGCGAATACATCACACACCTGCGATATGCCGATGATATAGTCATCCTGGCGAGTTCCATGGAAGAACTTGGTACAATGCTCGGGGACTTGAACAGCGCTCACAACGGGTGGGTCTTAAGATGAACATGGACAAGACGAAAATCATGTCGAATGTCCATGTCACACCCGTACCGGTTGTTGTTGACGGCGCTGCTCTCGAAGTTGTAGACGAATACAATTACCTGGGACAGGTGATCCAGATGGGTAAGTCCAACTTTGAGAAAGAAGTCACTCGTAGAATCCAACTCGGATGGGCTGCGTTCGGGAAACTGCGTCATATCTCGTCGTCCAAAACACTACCTCAGTGCCTGAAGTCGAAGGTGTTCGAGCAGTGTGTGTTGCCAGTGATGACATACGGATCCGAGACGTGGTGCTTTACTATTGGCCTAATCCACAAGCTCAGAGTAGCACAGCGGGCTATGGAGAGGGCTATGCTCGGTATTTTTCTACGTGATCGAATCAGAAACGAGGAGATCCGTAGACGAACAAGGGTAACCGACATAGCTCAAAGAATTAGCCGGCTGAAGTGGCAATGGGCTGGCCACATAGTGCGAAGGACCGATAACCGTTGGGGAAGAAAGGTCCTTGAATGGCGCCCACGTCTCGGAAAAAGGAGCATAGGACGCCCCCCGACCAGGTGGACTGACGACCTGAAGAAGACAGCGGGTATCCGCTGGATACAGAAGGCTCAGGACCGGTCAGAGTGGCGCAAATTAGGGGAGGCCTATGTCCAGCAGTGGACCTCCAAAGGCTGATGGATGGATGGATGGATAAAAATCTCGTATGTATCATCATTTTTGTGGTCGAACTTCTCTGAAACGGCTCGACCGATTTTTATGAATTTTGTGTGTACATTTGGTAGATACATATGAGAATAGGTCGTAAAGTATATTTCATACCGCTAGGTGATTATGGTGACCCTATGTCTAGATATAATTTATATGGCAGAACAACGTTTGCATGGTCAGCTAGTTTTTTTTACAAAATTTTTAATAGGTGGCACTAATTAACGACTAAGAAATCAATTTTTTTTAGAATTGTTGTTTGTCTGTCTGTCTGTCTGTGCGGGCATCACATAAATACCCGTGAAAGGACTTATTACTTAGATAATAATTGAATATTTATTAAGTATTCATACTCAAGGTTATAACATAAAACCACAACAACATTAAATATATTTAAAAAAAAATATTCCAGGAATGGTAAAGGCTCCTATAAAAACAAGATGATGGAATTTTAATATCAAACGAATTGTCTCAAATTTGTAAATCTTTTCTTGCTTAAATTAATGGAATTCTTATTTTTAAATTTTTCTACATTTTGGAAGGAAAGGAAAATTTTGTGTGGAGATACATTTATATTTTTTATCGTAATAGAGCAAAAGAGCTGACAATACACCTGATGGTAAGTGGATATCGTCACCCATGGTTAAAAGAGAAATAACCATCAAAGTTGCCATCAAAGTTTGAGAAAAAAATATCTTTATGACAACTTCAACTATACGCACTACGCAGTAATAATATACTAAGTAATTAAAGAACGTTAAGGGAATGAACAGAGGTAATCGAGCTTAAATTGTTATAAATAAGTATGTGCAAAATCACCGCGAGCGGCTAATCGTTTTTGCAATTAGGCGAGGGATAGCCCACGGTCCCATTGCTGGGCTTATGCTTGTAACTATATATCATAGGTGCTTAGTGATTTTGTAACTTAAATAAATTATATTATCCATGATAGCAGTGATAGCCTAGTGGTTAGAACGTTGGTCTCCCGAACGCGGGGGCCCGGGTTCAAATCCTGGCACGCACCTCTAATTTTCAAATATTATGTGCGTATTACAAGTTAATTATTACTTGCTTCGGTGAAGGAAAACATCGTGAGGAAACCTGCACACCTGAGAGTTCTCCATAATGTTCTCAAAGGTGTGTGAAGTCTACCAATCCGCACTTGGCCAGCGTGGTAGACTATGGCCTGTACCCCTCACATTGTGAGAGGAGACCCCGAGCCCAGCAGTGGGACAATTATGGGTTGTTGCTTTGCTTTTTTTTATCCATGATGCATATCATTTTTATGGCCGACAACGTGATGCGTCCTTTGGCGTTACTGATATCCACGGGCGACGATAACCACTTGAATACCAACAATTTGCTCACCTTTTCGTGATAAGGACACATGGATCTAATAAAATTCAGATACCATTTCTGTAAAGAAATAAAATAGAAACTATTAAATTATTTTGTTATTAATTTATTTATCATTTAATTGTTGATTAAAAAGCTTTAGGCCTGTTAACAGAGTTAATTAATCAAAAGCTTCTTATGAAGCTTGTCTTCAGCATGCATTATCTTAGGCAAATGTCTCACAATCGGAGTTTCGCGATAATAGATATTTATTCGTCATAATTCGAAATAAGATTATAAGGAATAATCCTAAGCATGAAAATTTATCTGTCACTATAAAATGTACTCGTAATTATAATGACAACTTGAAATATAACGCAACGCAACGAAATATGATTTGAGTCCTTTCACTCGCAACAAGCAACAAATTAATCTTAAGTTCAATACATTAGCCTATTAAATGACTCATTAAATTAATCATGGAAAATTATGGTAACAATTTTTAATATCAAATATTATATTAATGTTTTGTTTCTTATAAAGAGAAAGTTGTTTTAAAGAGAAGTGTTTGCCATTTTGTTTACATTAATGCTAGTCTGCAGTCATTAAACACGATTCTAAGTGACATCTTGGATATAAAATAGCACAAACTTAGAGAAGTCTCTTCACTCTCTGCTCTCAACAACGGAGTTTGCATTTTATTTAGCTCATAACTCAGCCATTTACTAACCGATTTGGATTTTTTCCTCGCTATCACTAACTCGCCGTTGGTATGACAAGTAGACAGTCGAGGTGCAAGTATCATGTCGTTATCACGCTCGCATTCCATCGACCAGTGATTGATAACCGCATGACGACACGCGTTGATACCATCTCGTGAGAGAGCCCTATATTATACTGCACATTTGGCCGATATTCTGCTTTATGCTTGTAATTGTTGCATCATTTGAATATATTTCAAAATGGTTTTGACGCGTGGCCAGTACTCATTAATGGCTTTCAGGCCACGGGTCGCGCCTCATAAATGAAGAGATCAGATCATACTTCGTCTCGTTTGCCCCAATGCAGATTGGTGATGAGGTTAGTGGCCAACCCGAGTATCAAGAGAGCTCCAACATGGCTTAACAACAGTATCATATGATAATGAGGATGATGAACCGGAACCGACGGCTTCACGTGTCTTCCAAAGCACGGAATCACTGAAGAAATTTTGTCACAAACAGTCACCTATTTGACCCATCCAAGCGACTTTAACTAGGTATTAGATATTTGTATAAAAGTAGTCTCGAGGCTGATTTTGATGTTAATTAAAACTGTATCATTAGATTTTTCGTAAGTCAGTTCGATCCTTATTAGCGACACTATCGAATGATACAGAATGTGTTTTGTTTTCAAAATCAGCGGGTTCAATTAATTAAAATGGGCCCCGAGACTCCTTTGATCACTTTTCGCTATTCCTTATAGTTTCTAATTTGGCCATGCACGCACACTTGAAAAATTCACCCTGTATACTGGAAATATATCACTAGTTATCAAACATTGAACTTTTTACAATAAAGAGTTCGTTCACCCGTTTTAATTAGAACTACACGTTAAATTGCAGTAAGATAATAGGCTCGGATAAGAAAAAATGCGGGCTTTGTATGCCGGTTTGCTTTTAATTAACTATGCCCATATTGTTCGAGGAAGTTTAGGGGATTGGTGCATTGTGTTGTGAACGAGAGGAAATGAAATATTGTTAGAAAGATCGAATTCAAAACACCAATAAATAATAATAATAAATAGATGATTGTTAGGAATTTAATGATACACTGATAGATGTATTTAAGGAATACAATTTTTTTTCGTTGATAGATATGATTATAAACGTTGATTTGAAATAATATTTTAGTTGGAGGTGTAAAAATAATTAGCATTTTTTAAGCACGTTCTAATAATTTCTATATCTTGTTTTGTATGTCTTCTTTATTGCATACCAAAATACAGAGAGTCAATATAGCAATAATGAATTGAAATGTTCCTCATACAATATTATTGAACTTACACTTACTATGCGATGACCTTTCCCCTTGAATGTATTGAAAAATCTAAACAATACTAAGAAACGACTTACGTCAATATTATCATAATCTTTACAAAAGGTGAAAACTGATTTATACGTAACTCATAATATAAACTCACTTTTATGCATCATGTAATAGAGTTACTATTTGAGAAACGGGTAGATTCTTGTTTCATGTATTTGTGAACGTTAGTATATTAGTTTATTGGGTATTTGAAACATTGAATTGTAAGCTAGTAGTGATCTCCTGATATCTTGGTAAGCGAGGGAACAACCAAACAATAACTGCTTGAAACTTGGAAAATTCCTTGAAATATAATATTTTTACCTAAATCTCTGTATTATTCATTGACGTATTAAAATAGTAAATTAATTAAATGTAAACATTCATATAAACCAATTTTTATTATGCACAGTGTTTGAAGATTTAAAAAAAGTAATTCTGAACTGAAGCGCTCATAGCCCAGCGGCTTGCGTCGGTCCTAAGCGATCGACAAAGTTAACGGGCGCGGTCGGTAGCGTTTCCGTGCTTCGGAGGGCACGTAAAGCCGTCGGTCCCGGTTGTTATCAGGTGTCAGGTCCGCTTGACGCTTGATCAATCGCACTTGATCGTGTATGGCCTCCATAATGCACATAATTTTTTTAATCTACCAGCTTTTCGGAAGGGTGCTTTGTCATGGAGGAGAAAAAAAGCCGTAAATAACATTAAAGGCATGTTAATATCAGACCGTATTAAACGAAGTGCGTTTTTACCGACCGTACACTAACTTTATACTGTCATGTTAACTACTTACGAGCCAGCTCTAACTTTGAATGGGATCACAGAACCTTACGTGGGACGCAGGTAATTGGTTTCATAAAAATAATAGTTTTAGGAATCCCTATATGTATATCTTTTTTCTTAATCGTCTGACTTAAGGACTTGTGATAAAACTTTCAATACTTAGAAGTTACGACTTGGATATTCATTATTAGGAGTACCTAATAATTGATTGTAATTGTAGCTTTTGTAGAGAAAAATAAATAACGTTTGATTATTAAGACTACATTTTATCATTGGTTAACCTGGTTATATTCTATGTATTATATTTTATATTATAGTTTATCAATTTTGTACAAGCAAATAGGACGTAAATGTTAGTTTATTTAATTGCTATATAATCTGAAATGATAATAATAACGAAGTTTGATTAAACATAAGAATAGTAGAGGTTGTATATCCTGATTTTAGAAATTAATTCATAAATAAATACACATCATTTTATTTCTAGGTAATCGGTGTAAAATGTTTTCTATAATATTTAATTTTTATCAATCTTTCCTATTCTATCTCTCAAGCTAACAGAACACATTGAAGTCACGTTAAATTCCTATTCAAATGGCTGTTTGTATGTCAGTCGGTAACAATAAATTGGTTCTAATGGTAACAATCACAAGACATAATAAAACTCCGGGAGTAAATAAGCAATAATTTACGTTGGGTCATAAAGACTGTTTCACAGTACAAGCTATGCGATCTACAAGAGTTTCTGGTTTTAAGGGGAAATAGATTTTGGAAAATCTGTAGAACATTTATTGTACATCCTACATTAGAAGATAAAAAAGCCTTAAAATAAAAAACGGGCGGATATCTTGAAATTTACATATTATTATCTATTTATTTGCGAACCGATTTAAACGAAACAAAAACTCCCTAGATTAAGCTTACCCCAAGCTTACTACAATAGATTATTATGTGGAAACACCATTCAAATATGTTCAGCCGTTTTTGAGTATAGCCGAAATAAACAGACAACAATTATTAAAAAATATGGGGTCTGTTTTGTTGATAAACAGCCCCAAAACAAATTTTTCTTAAATATTTTTCCTGATAAATAAACCAAATATGTAAAGTTCTTTGGAAAATTAAAGTTAAACCACATTATTTTAAAATGTGTTGAAATATGAAAGTATACATTTGAGTTATCTCCAATAAGTGCTTTTTACTACAAAATCGCTATTACATAAATACGTCATACAAACGTTGGTTTGAACAAACCTTTACGCCGTAACTCATATTTTCACTTTAACCTTGTCACAGACTTTACGATGTCATTAAAAACAATAACTTAAAGCAAGAATATTAGTATTTGTTGATTTGTTGTAAGAGTTCTTTGTTTGTAAAGCCTTAGAGTCGAAAATCTTAGAGAGATATGCTTTTTATATACATGACGTTTCTTCGTCTAGATAAAAAATTGTGACTAAATATGTTTTGACTTAAATCGCAACAAAATGTAAAATTTATTATTAAAGTTATTGATTATGACGATAAATGGTTTATTATTAATTGATTTCGAACACTCGGAATCTAACCTGGTAACGTAATTGGTACGTACAATCTTGATTGGAAAATTAAGAATTAATCCACAGCAAGATTTAATCAAAAATCAAATTTAATCGTAGGTAGAAGTAAATAACTAGCAACATTCGAAAACATATTATTTAAAGTGATTCTTTTTTGTTTCTCACTTTTATATTTATGAATGAATTAAATTAAAACTTATTTTTAGTGTTTCATTTGCATGCCGGATTTCCGCGCGAAGGGTACTGGGTTCGATTTCCAGCGAGGCGGAAATTTGAATGATGAGTTTGAACTTCTGTTCTCGGTCTGGGTGTGAGTGTTCTGTCTTTGTGTGTTGTCCATGGCACCCACGACACAGGGAATCGAGTGAAGTGTTATTAATTTAATTTAATAATTAATTTGCAATGCAGGCAATGATAACCCAAGTTTATAAATATTGCGTAGTTCAGAAGTAGTTTAAAACTGTTTATTTTATAACTATTTATTGATGATAATTTTTTGAAATATCTACTCGGTTCAGTTAACAGTTTTACGGTATCATCGGTACCTACACTTATTTTCGGTAATGTCGGTATTAATAATATGGAATATCTGATTAAATGACGCACACTAAAGCGCACACTAATGATGTAACACATCATTTATTACATACTTAAATGATTAAACATTTTTTAATTTTTGAGTATGAAGAACTTTATCAGGCTTTATCGGGCTTCATCCTTTATCCAGACGTTAAGAGCCATTTCGCAAAACTCGGTTGATAAACTATAGGTATTTGAAGCGGCTCCGCGGCGTGATATTGCCTCGCGCGGCTCGCGTCGCGCTTGACCTCAGTTCTGTGCGAGTAATCTTCTTGATACTTTCAAACGTAAAAATTTTAAAATTATGAACATATAATTTTAATTATACACTTTGTGACCACATACATGTATCTGGTTTGTGACAATATAAGTTTATATAACAATTAAGAGTACAATGTAGTAGTACCATTATCGGTAACTTATTTACATAATACATTTTAGGTACCTACTTAGGTACATCACAATAAAGATGTCCAATAGATGCATATTGCAAAAATCAATATTTTGGCAAATCAACGTGAAAAATTAAAAATCACGTTTTTTCAAGGTGATCTATAAAATGCAATATGCGTCCATTTTGCCTGCGATATTCACAGCGCGTCGAAATACATAGGTATACCTAAATTCAAATCAATCGGAGGGTAGAGAACCGGGAAATCCCGGAACCGAAAATCCCGGGATTTACAAAGGAATACGGTACTTTTCAAAAGAACCAGGAAACAAAATAAAAGAACCGGGAAACAAAATAAAAGAACCGGGATTTTCTGAACTTTTGGGAAATAAAAATATGTCGCGTCGTGATACAAAAGATAACGTAAAAATAAAGGTAAATACAATCCATACACAAAAATGATTACAGCTTTAAAAAGAAGATATTCAGAACGTCGGCTACATGAAGCAGCTATACTAATATAATATTATTTACACAACCCAGATCGATATTTTTCTAATATAAATGAAGATGATTTAACTCTTTTTTCTCGTCCAAGCAGTGCTGAATTGTGCAATACAATTGTGTTGCTTTCATACAATTAATACGAAACTTATGTTTGCATGTAAGGTATAATAGTATGATGGTTACTCAATCACGGCAAACGACTATACGGATTTGGGTAGAAAACAGTTTTTCCCTATTTAATGCTCCTGAGAGATAAAATAGGATACTAACTATTTTCACGCGGGGAAAGCCGTGGTAAAATAATCCCGAAAGAACTGAAAATCCCGGGATTCCCGTTACAGCATAGGCGAGTACCGAAAATCCCGGTAATTTAAAACAGGACCGGTTTTCGATACCCTAATCATTACCGTGATACAAAAGATAACGTAAAAATAAAGGTAAATACAATCCATACACAAAAATGATTACAGCTTTAAAAAGAAGATATTCAGAACACTATTCTTTGAATGTTAAAAACGAATTCTTTATTGTTTTCTGTTGGTTTACAAAACAAAATATTGACAATAGTCTAGTATAATAAATTATGAGAAACGAAATTCGCACTTTCCTCCCAAACCACTTGCTCTACAAGAAAAATGTATGGCACATAAAATGTCAATATTTTTATGGGCTACAACTTTTACTCGATCCTTTCGGAAATCGTCTAGGACGCACCGTTTAGGAGATATAAGGAGTTTTCGGAAAATTTGGGAGGGGGGGGGGTTAAGGTTGGGCCCAATAAGATTGGGTAATGTTGCAAGTATGAGTTCCACAGGGCGGATGGAAATTCAGTCGGAAATCGTCTAGGACGTACCGTTTAGGAGATATATGGTATTTTAGGAAAATTTGGGGAGGGGGGGGGGTAAAAGTGGGTTCAGTAAGATTTAGCAATAAGGTTTGGGGGTTTACTAAAGGGGGTTGAAATTTCCGTCTAAACTTGTCTAGGACGCACCGTCTCCGAGATATCCGGGATTTCCGGTTTTCCAAAAATCTATATCCCGATATCCTGATCTGCCGATCTGCGCCTACCTGATGAGTGCGGTATTTGCCCGGATGCCTCCCAGATTATCACGACGCAAAATTCCACTTTTGGGTGAAGAACTGAGGGGGGGGGGGTATAGGGGGAGGCGAGGGGTTGTGAAGGGAAAAAATGAGAGGGTGATTTGTATTTGTGTTGTGTATTTGAGATACGTGAGTTTTGGGGAGTTGACGGAACTTGGGTGCACGAGAGTTTCCAAACAACGAATGTATTATCTTTGACTAATAATAAGTGACTATAGCTGACTAATGTCGGAGCTTCTATCATTCCAACATTTTGGCTTAGCAATAGGGTCCCGTTGACACCGTTTGGGTACGGAACTCTATAAAGTACAGATTGATCTAAAAGTTGTATAAATAAAGGGTATGTGTATACAAGTTATAATTATTTATTATTTTTTTTCTATGTAAATATGTAATTTACACATATAACAAAAAACCTAAATACTGTAAACAGTAACTAATGTCTAAAAACGGACAATGTTTTATTTCAAATTACAGCAGTGACTTCCAACCCAATAGGGGTTGAATTTCCAAAAATCCGATAGCCTAAAGCCTTCTTCGATAAATGAACTATCCAATACAAAAATAATTTTTCAATTCAAACCAGTAGTTCCTGAGATTAGCGCGTTCAACCAAACAAACAAACGAACTTTTCAGCTTTATAATATTACAATAGTAATAGTATAGATTAGTATAGATATAGTTATATTTTGTACATATGTATGTTCGTGATTTTCTCCGTTACTACTTACACTACATAAATTGGAAAGAAATAGTTACTTAATTTCTATTGTTTTCTTCAAACCAAAGATGTTTAAAGCAGAATATTACGCAAACGGACCCCTGAATTGAAAAATGGTCTTTTGAAACCTATAATATTTTTGAAAGACCTTTTCAACGATACCCCACATTAAGGGGTAGACGAAGAAAAAATCATACGGAACGGACAGACGGACGGACGGAAGGACGGACGGCCGGACGGGCTAGCCGGCCGGTTGAAATAACGAACGGACTAGACATGATTCCGATTTGACTACAAAACCCTGAAAATTATAGAAAACTAAAAATAATACAATTGACTGTAACTAAAAATTCTCACGTGATCAAGACTGTTCAATGGCAATATAATTACGTTACTTTTACGAAATCTATTCCTTAGATGGCTAAAGCAAAAATTGACATAGGTCCGACGTCCAAGAGTGCTGCCGCACGACTGATTTGATTTCGCGCCAGTGCGTATCTTTATATGGTAAAGTAAATTCGTTTTAATAAATTATTTTTTGCAGTAAGATAAAAAAAAAATTACGTGTCATATTCGACAAAGACCATATTTTATTACTACATAAATTTTTGATGGGAAATACGCTTTATTGAATACAAAAATCGATGGTAAAGTCATGGCATAAACCATGAAAATTGGTAATGTTATTGAATTAATTTTGAAACGAATATTATAGTAATCGTATATCCCTTGTAATAAATGCAAAATATAATATATGAGTGTTCTCTAGACATTTTTTTTTACTCAATTTAATAAAACTTAATAAAGAAAATCAGTGTATGAAATTGACTCTGTCGTCCTTTTGCTGAAAAATAGTTATGCTAGATTGACAGTTACGCAGAAACAAATTAATATTTTCAAAATTCCGGTAAATGAAGATCCAAGATGAAGGATTGATCTATGTTATGAGTTCATTTGCCAGCATTAATATCTTTCTTATGATACTAATTTTTGACATCAAATTCTTCATTCCGCGCGTCTAACCGCGAAATGGCTCTTAAACCCCTAGGCTAATTGCTTATCATAAGAACTTATGAGATAATAAAAAACCATTACCCTCCCATTTCAATTAATTTGTTTCCAAGATAAAAGGTTATCAATAATCTCTCCCTTATCCGGCTAAGAGTAAGTTCACCATAAAAGTGATAACTATTATGGTTTGGAAAAGCACCACCTTTGACCCTTCGATTGTATTTTCTATAAACCGGTGACATGGTACGGTTACCAGTTCACGATTTTACCATAACGATCGATATCGAATACAATAACTGAATGGTATTTGACTTCTGTCGATCTGTACCTACTTTTTAGCACAGATTTTAGATCAATGATAGGCAATTGATAGGCAATTGGTAAATTTATTTCAATTGGTAAATATACACTCTTGTATAATAATTATATTATATTATTATAGTTCAAAATTAAATACATTGAAAATTCCCATTCTGTTCACTTAAACGACGATTTATTATTTAGTTTTATTATTAATCATTCAATCATCATACTCAATTTTTAGTTTAATTGTTATAAAAGTTGTAAGATTGTTTCGATTGTTCGAGTGATATTCTTGAAAATTGACGTTCAAAAAGATTAATCAATCATCGATTAATCAAATTCCTACACGTACTAACACGTAGCTAAATCTTCTACACACTAACTGAAATAAAAAGTTACAGAATTCATCAACGTCAGATTTAATATTAGGTATAATATTAAATATAAACCACGTCTGTGATATAAACTAATATTGCGTTATATCAAAGAGAAAATTCAGTCTAATAGGGTTACCAAGTCGTAGGATTTGTTTTAAACTTTCAGGACTTTTAGGCTTGTGACACAGTTGTAGCTAAATATTTTGTAGTCAGTGCTGGAAGTATAAAGAATACCTATTTGTAACCTATTTTTTGAGTGTTGTTTTGAAAAGATAAATTCTGTAAAACACATTTGTTTATTCTACAATTAGCGCACTACCTGCAACTTTGCCTGCAATTTCTGGAGTAAGTACGCTATAATGTTATTCCAGATAAATAAACGCTTACACACTCATACCCCGCAGTAGATTTTATCTGTCTCGCGGGTGACATGGACTACACATATAACACATCACAATAACATCCATGACCAGAGTAAAAATATCTGTCATATAAATATCTACCCCGGCCGGGAATCGAACCCGGGACCCCTCGCAGGCAGGGTCGCTACCCACTAGGCTACAAGGTCGTCAAGTCATGGCCATGGCCACTATGGCCAGACTGATCGTGGTTTACTTTTAGGCTGTACTCTTAAATTTTACAAAAATCCATTCAATAGTTTTTGTAAGAGTAACAAAGATACATATTTATTTATTTATTTATGTATATTTGACCACAATATAAAATATTATAGTACAAATGGCGACCTTAATGCTAACTGCATTCTCTACCAGCTAACCATTAGGCCAAACCGAAATACACGAGGACATACATGTTCTATGCATCCTCAAAAAATATATTTTGTGCGGCAGTATCTAAAGACTTTCTACAGATAATCAGGCAAGCCAAGACCTAAAAATCCTTGGTAACCCCAGTGTAATACAGAACGATATTACAGTTTTCATTAGGAGTTCCACGATATAGCCGCCGGCCATTGCTACCAAATTCAACTGAGGAATAAGATCACGCGCCCCATATTACCTTTTACTTATCAGAACTATTATCAAGTCGCTCTATATTAAGATTTTGCATGGCATTAAAATATTGTAGTCTTACAACATATCAACAAATAATACTATAGCGAAAAACTTGAATGTCACCCAATTTACCCAATTTAATGAATATCACAGAATTTAGTTTTTTGCTGATATTTTCTAAATTCAGTAAAATTAACAAATTCGTCGTACTATTATATAATGAAACTCGACCTACTTACGCCCCAACTCAGAGTCACTAACGGCTACTTAAATCGCTCCTTAGTACAGAATTTGTAAGGTGATTCTTTACTAAGGAGCGATTAAAGTAACCATTAGTGACTCTGAGTTGGAGCGTTAGGCAACTAGTTAATTTTGTATAATTAAATAAGCATAAGAATTTTGTATAATAAATATCTAGTCTTTTCTTAAAGACGAAGAGGTACCTAGCAGGTATGTCATCACAACTCTTTACTTCCCTTGTGAAATAGTTACCAACTTATCACAAACAACATGTTTATAATTCAAATACCCAATCAAGTGCGAGTCAAGTGACATTTCATAACGCATTCTCTTGACTCGAGAGTCTACTTAATCATTAAGTAATGCTCTTAAGTAGATATCACCAAAGCCATTAAGGAAAAAACTTAATCATGACGGCCAATTAACGTTGTCTTCTATGTTCTTATTCTTAATTGCCACATAAAAATCTTTCGATTTATTTTTAAGTGAATTTCGGCTAGAACGTGAAATCTTTGTGACTAGTCTTTGATTTTTAGACAGGTAAGCAATTTATAATATTTGCCTTAGGAAACTTTACTTCTAGTGGTTCTGGACTCCGCTACCGTCTCGTCAAAAGGTTGCCATCTTAGCAACATGATCGACAAGTTACAACGTTAAGTTCGACAAGTTACGACGCCGTTTATAAACCACGTCTTTACTAGATCGTAGTACATTGTGCAACGCGCGGTAGGCGCTAAATATTTGTAAACCTGAATAGTGCAGGACTTTCGATAAGATAACGACTTCCTCTGCTATCTCGGGAAAAATTAACTCTTACTTAATCCTAATTGTTGGACATAAGGTTGAAGTTCGTCTGACTTGTGTCACAATAAAAATTCTTATTTAATGTCGGTTGTCGGTATGCAAGAAGTCTTGTTGACAAATTACCAGGGACGCATGGGTACTGAAGAATTCTCTGGTTCGACAAGTACTGGAATGCTGGAATTCATTGTTGTTTATTCAGTTTCATTTGCAATAAGATGATATTTGTAAACTTTTATTGTGTAGATAATGTTTGAATACGTTAAAGGTAAATTGCGAGACTAATTCAAAAGTAAACAGCTCCTTAAGCATACCGCGTGTATAGAATATCGATAAAGTATGAGATTGGGTGGTAACTGTAGATAATATAGATAGTATATGTAGATAATAATCGAAATCTACTTATTTAACTTCATCTTTTCATAGTAATCCTTTTCTTTTCGTTCTGATAGGTTCCAGTTTACAAATATTTTCATTAAGTTTTAAATTTTTATGATTAAAAGCTAGAAAAAGTCACATAACTACGCTACCGCCGATAGCGACTTTAAGTGGAACTAATTATAAGCACACAACTTAAGATTACCATAATAGAAATACCTACCTTCATGCACGTTCGTCTCGCCTACCGTGACATCTTGAAGGGTCAAGTATTACGAATAACTTAATGTTGAACTTGTCATAGCATTGTCTACTCAAAGAATACTTAAGAAAAAAATGTTAAATACAAAATGGTTTCCCCTCGAACCTTTGCCCACGGCACAATGACTTCATAAAACAAACACATAACATTCGAATCATACCAGAGGGAGATAATATAAGTGAAATCCTAATTCTGAACTAAAAAGTTCCAAACATCTTTACAAACTTTCATATTTTTTTATAAAATTTGCTATTTTCTATGTTCATACTAAAAATAATATTATTAGTATGTACATAGTACAATACAAAATATATCGTACCTTCAGTGGAAAAAAGGCATAAGATGAAAATTGCGATTTTACAGGAGAGCAAAAAATTGTTTAAATATCAGTAAGTAGTCAAAGGAATTTACAACATTACGATTTCTTGCACAAAACCGTCAGTATTAATGATAAAAATTTGAAAAAAATTGAGCATATACAGCTTTTGTCCCTCTTTCCAATCATTTTAATAAAAAAAAAATAACTAAAATTCAACGTAAGACGACTTATGCTTTTTTCCACTGAGGTTGCGATATTAGGATTTCATGTTAAGGCTCCGTGCCGCGATATCAACAATTTCGGTCAATTTTAATCACTGTTTGTGTGAACAGGATAAAGAGATTAAGCTTTGTTTTTTGTAACTATAAAAGTATAATTCTTGTTCTTGCTGATAGCGCAGACGAATTTAACATATTATTTATAATAATAGCAAATCACCACTATTTAAAACCTTTCTTTTCCGAAAAGTAACGAGCAAGTGATTTTTGTCTTCGTTTTACAACGAGAATACAAAATATTCCAAACATTAAAAAATATAAATAACATGAATATACGGTCTATTATTAAGTAGCCTAGCCAGTTTTTTAAATTCCTATCCAAATATAGCAGAAAAAAATTTTGAAATAACGTAATTTCGTTCGAAGTAAGTATTTTTTTCTATTAATTAGAAACATTTTAAGGAAATTTTAAAAAATACACATTAATCTTAAGTTAATCCTTTAATAGAATCAAAATTTTATTTTATGAAAAAATAATGATTTCGTTTGTTAATAATAGTTGCAAACTGAACTATATTATGGACCGCATTAAATATATTAAATCAGTACCGCCACGGCTATCAACGCGTGAGGACGTATTACTTTTTTTCCCGCGACGCTCGCGTGTTTTACGTAAAAATTTACACAAATTGTACGCCGACTATCACATTTTGATCCAATTATTAAATTAATTATTTTTTATTTTAATAACACCATGCATCATCATGTTTCTATGTATTACAAAATTGGCTGTTCGAAGGGGGGTGGGGTAGTTATAGTAGTTCATATAGTTAGGAAGAAGATGAATTTACTGAATTCAGCGAACATACCAGAGTGGGGTATCAAATGAAAGGGTTTGATTTGTGTAGTACTAAATTGACTGTTTAAGGGGGGGGGGGGGGGGTAATCAACAAGGGGCCATCCATAAATTACGTCACACAAATTTCATGACTTTTTGACCCCTCCCCCATCGATATCACCCCTAGTGTGACGTCACATATTATAAATTTTACTCCTAGAAATTATTAAATTAAGTTCCATTTTTGTTTTTCAACTTAGTAATTCACTTAGTAGTACTTCAAGTGTTTCAACTTACATTTTGAAGTGAAAACTTCTTTAGTACGGGGGTGATTTGAAATTCGATGAAACGAAACTGTCCAGTAAAAAGAGACAGACACATAAATTCTAAAGTGAGATACGAAGCATTGTACAGGGGAGGGGGAGGGGAGTTGAGTTGAGTTGGCGCCGCTGTGGCAAGGTTGCGCTCCAAAAATACCGCCACGGGTCCCGATGGTGTTTCGGGTCGAGAGCTGGTTTCCGCCCTAGACGCCGCAGAGTCCCTGGAGTAGCGACTAAGGGGACTCCTGAATGCCTGTCTCGAGCAGGGAAAATTTCCTAAGGCGTGGAAAACAGGACGAAAATTGGTCGTGCAAATCCAGCAAACAATTAATAATAATTACCGACGTACGTCAAGCCTATTCATGACTTTTGCATCGTGCATCGTGCATTGCCTTGGCGGGACGTACAGCATGATTGGGCGTGTATAAAAGGTTTAAGCTCTGAGTCTGAATAACCTGCTTATGTTTTGCGGCGCAAAACTGAATGACCTGCTTGCTTATGCCCGGTATTTATGGGTACGCAGACGATTGCACAGTGGTAGAGAGATACCTACCAAGTCTCAGGGCCAGTCAGGACGAAATTCAGTCTCAAAGAGAGGCCATGGTGGCTCGTGTGAATCTCACACTTCGGGCTGTGTCCGAGTGGGGCGAAGCCAATCTTGTGAGATTCAACGCCGCTAAAACGCAGACGTGTCTATTTACCGCCAAGAGGAGACCGCTTACCTTGGCTCCTACTTTTCGGAATATGCCCTTGGATTATACCGACTGCCTTCAGTTGTTAGGGGTAGAGATATCCTCGAAACTCAACTTTGGGCGGTTCATTGAGACCAAGGCTAAGACTGCTGCAAGGAAACTTGGTGTCCTTGCAAAGGTGCGGCGGTCGGTACTTCACACCGAGGCAACTTTTAACCTTGTATAAAGCTCAGGTTCAGCCGTTTGTGGAGTACCTACTGTTCGCATATTTGGGCAGGTGCAGCCAAATGTCACCTTTCTGCCTTGGACTCGATGGAGAGGCGTGCGAAGAGGCTCATTGGTGACCCAGATTTGGTTGAGACCAATCTGCAAAGCCTCGAGCACAGGCGTAGAGTAGCCAGCCTCTCGGTTTTCTACAGGGCACATTTCGGAGAGTGTGCACAGGAATTGTTTGATTTAATTCCCCCATCTCCATTTCTCCATCGAACGTCACGACGCACGGCGGGGATCCATCCTTTTGTTGTGAACATCCCGCCGGTAAGGACGAGGCGGTTTGCCTCGTCATTTATTATACGCATCGCCAAAGACTGGAATGAATTGCCTTCATCGGCGTTCCCGCCTGCCTATGATGTGGATGTCTTCAAGAAAAGAGTGAATAGGCTTTTACTAAGTTAATGTGCTTACCACCTTGGACCACATCTTCACTAAGGGAACATACCAAAACCACGTGCCTTATTTAGGGGGGGAGGGGGGGGTCTTCAAAACACCACGATTGGTCACAGAGAGGAGGGGGGGGGCTTAGGTTTTTGTCACGTAGTCAATATTTTAGCAACCATTGCGCCACAAGTCGTCAAATATAAGCAAAATATTTATCATTTACCACGTGAAAACTAGGGGGGAGGGGGGGTCTTCTCATATACTACGAATGGTCACGAAGGGGGGGGGAGGGGGGTAAAAAGTTGGAAAAAATGGGTTACGTGGTTTTGGTATGTTCCCTTACCATCAGGTGGGATGGTGGTCAAGCATTAACTTATTTGTGTAAAAAAAAAATCAACAAATTAAACCTTATGATCATATAGGTAGGGTTGAAAATATTTTTAAGTATAAAACTTAAATTAAAAATTTAAAAAACCCCAACTCAAAAAAGAACAAAAAGTCTGAATATGTAAAAAGTCATAAAATAAATTTTCAAAAAGTCATAAATAACATGAATATTACAAATGTACTAGCTGACCCGGCAAACTCTGTACTGCCTAACAACTCACCCCTCTCGAGGTCTCCCTCGAGCCCCATCACCCTTCTCTTTCCCCTCTCCCTCTCTCTCGACTGTCAGTTATGAAATAAAAAAGTTAGATATGTCGCTGATGGTTACATTAGAAAGATAATATTATGGTCGTTAAGTTTTCAAAGAAATCAGACCTCATACTACAGCTATGAAACAGACAAATTTCTGAACGCACCTATAAATATCTGACAACCAAATGACAATTTGACAAAAGATATCAAATGTTTCACTGCTAGGAACAATTTGTTTGTTTTTAGTATTTTTCATTACTTATTATTCATATTTTTCACCGTTTACACCTTCCCTGAAGTTTCACAAATATTTCAAGATCAAAATTAGCCAAATCGGTCCAGCTATTCTCAAGTTTTAGGAAGACAAACGAACAGCTATTGATTTTTATATATAGATTATTTAATTTAACTAAATAAAACTTTGTCGTGTTGGGGGACGGCTTCATATTAAAAACCCATCCATCAGTCTTGATAGGTCCACTGCTGGACATAGACGACATTTTTCCGAGACGTGGGCGCCAATAGATTACATTTCTTCCCCAACGATTATCTTCGAACTGTGTGGCCAGCCTATTGCCGCGTCAGCCGGCTAATTCTTTGAGCTATATGGGTTACCTTTGTTCGTCTACGGATCTCCTCATTTTTAATTCGATCACGCAGATAAATACCAAGCATAGCCCTCTCCATAGCCCGCTGCGCTACTCTGAGCTTGTGGATTAGGCCAATAGTGAAGCCCCACGTATCGGATCCGTATGTCATCGCTGGCAACACACACTGCTCGAACACCTTCGACTTCAGATACTGAGTTAGTTTTTTGGACGACAAGATATGACGCAGTTTCCCGAACGCAGCCCATCCGAGTTGGATTCTACGAGTGACTTCTTTCTCGAAGTTGGACTTACCCATCTGGATCAATTGTCCCAGGTAAATGTATTCGTCTACAACTTTGAGAGCAGCGCCGTCAACAACAATCGGTATGGGTGTGACATGATTTTCGTCTTGTCCATGTTCATCTTAAGACCCACCCGTTGTAAGGCGCTGTTCAAGTTTCCGAGCATTGTACCAAGTTCCTCCAGTGAACCCGCCAGGATAACTATAAATCATCGGCATATCGTAGGTGTATGAAGTATTTACTATTTTTATATACCAGTTTTTATCAGAATTAAAATGTTGAATAACTTTATAAAATGACTGATGTAATGAAAACTGGCCAAGTCAAATCTAACCTACTTTAAGATCTCACATATTTAAATAACAGCAATTATTATACATATCCAATAAAGCAAAGAAATAGAGTTTAATACTTGTTCACAATGTTATTTTGTTCCTATAAATACATATTTCAATTTTGCATAGAACTTTGCACTCATTTAGATCTCCGTTCTTTTTGCGGCGAAGCCCACAGCCAAGCTTAATTTTTGTATTGAACTTGGCTCTCCTTTTTTACATATTTTTTTGGTGGGATATCATTACTTTTTATAAAGAAAACTAGGCAATGCCACGTGCCGCAGACGATAGACCGTTGGCCGGTTGTTTAGCGCATATTACAAGTTTTTTCTGTGATGGGGACACCACTTATTTTTCGACTTTTTTATTTTTTGATTTTTTCCTACGCTTACACACAATTACCGCGCTGAATTCCAAATTTCATCCTTCTAGGTCATCTGGAAGTAGGTTTGATTTAGGTATATTATGTCAGTCAGTCAGTCAGTGCTAAAATTTACGACTTTTTGACCTTCATATCTTTATAACCGTTTGAGCTAGCTTCATGAAATTTGGGCTTCTATATGTCCTTATGGATGTAATTAAACACACGTAGTTTTATGTGTTTAGGTTTTTGTTATAGAGGTTTTGAGTTATAGAAGGGTCAAAAGTGGCACCAAGTGGTTCATGTAATATTACACTCGGCGCTGGCTAGCCAGTTCCTTTGCTTGAACTTGGCTTGACACGCTGCCGCGTGTCTAGGTTTATTGTATATTTTTTTTACTTTTTACCTAATCAGACTTTTTTGTCTTTTTGAGTCCGGGTTTTTTAAATTTAAGTTTATATAATACGCCAATTTAATAGGTTATGAATATGACAACATATTTAGTCCCAGAGCTCACAAAAATTTTTTATGGCCTAAAATTTTAATTGCATTTTCAAAAACATTTTTTATGAAATCAAGACTCGTTTGATTTTCGGGTAGGTACCAATGAAACATGTTAAATTTGTCTGTACACTCTAAGTTTATCGCAAACATAAATGAAATCTCTGAAGGAAAACACTGAATAACCTAAATATGTACCTAGTGTGTGTTTATCTAAAACTTTTTCATTTTGATTGTAATAAATATACTAAATTAATATAGGTACAAAAACATTCCAGACTTTTATTTCTAAATTGTTCATACTATGCATCCTAAAATTATTATCAACTAAAGGATCAAAATTGTTTAAGCTCGAACTTCAGCCAGGTGTGCGTGAACGATGCACACAGACATAGCTTCGCAATGAATATGACATAACTCTGTCAAATAAATTTTCGGCACGGCCTCTTAATCCATAAACAGTATCAGTTTAGCAGCCACAAATATACAGTAAGTAGTTGTATTTTTATAAAGATTTTACCACCAAGTAAGTATCTGACCGTTATTTCCTAACTTTAAGATATTCATATTCAGAAGCTAAACAATGGACCCATAACTCTTGCGTCTTATCGATAAGGTTGCGTGGTTACTGTGGAATCTGCCGAAAGATCTTAGAAAATGACCAATTGTTGAAACGGCAGGACCCAAACAATATTATTAGACACTAGGCCTGGCGTGTTCCGTAGTGGAAGTAACAAATTCTTAAAATCAACATCCCCTTATTATTGATCAGATAATATAATATTTAAGGTTTTCCAGCAGGTAGGTTAAAACATTTGCTATTGTCATACAGGATATAGTGTCGGAAATTTGATTCCATTCAGTAACGTATTTGAACATGATCCATATAAAATATTTTGTGTGTGTGTCCTTGTGTAAGTTTCGTATAAGATGGTCAAATTTAAAAACCCTAACAAAAGCCGGACAAGCCGGACACCGTTAAATTTGGCCGGATACTCATTCAAAAAGCAGATGTCCGGCTTTATCCGGACGCCTGTCAACCCTAAATATGCCTAATGCATTGTTTGGTGGTCTCAAACCACCTTCGGATTTGTAGTGTCTATGCACAGCAGTCAGTTTGTGCCCTGCGGCTAGCTGCGAGCGAGTGCATACATGTGCTTTGCGTATACATTCCTGTAAAATGTGTCTATTATTGACCCTCTGAACACCACAGGATTATTTCAAATGAAACCATTTTGGGGCATATCTGTTGGATGGTTTCAGAGTGTATAAAGGGCATCCATAAAAATATTTTTTGTGTTTTATATTTATAGGTTCTTTGATTTATTTGCCTTTATCTGAATTCTATGGTTTTTCCACTGTTCTTTCTATAAACCTAACACCTCTTTGAGGTCAACTGTTGGAAAAAGACCTCATTTGAATAGCCATTGTTTTTATTGCTGTTTTTTTAGTTCTACTGTTGATCAAGTTTGGTGGCGATCAGTCCTTTTACTGAGAAGCGGAAGTCATTCGAGAGTCTTTTCTTCAATAGTCTTTCAAACAATGTGGCCTGTCTATTGCCAATTCACCTGCCCAACTCTGACATAGAATTTAGGCGCCACTGTTGCGAAATATTAAGAAACTAAAATATTAACTTTGTCGGATAACATCAAACAGTCAACCTCAAAGTAAACAATAGTTTATTTGTTATAAGCAAAGATATTAATAAACATTGTGTTGTAACAAAGCATCGAGTTAACCGAGTTTAGCCGCATTACATCGTATCAGCAATCCATTACTCGTAGTCGACATTGTCAAAGGTCGACATACCGGATTCTTTTAAACTGGTTGGAGTCCATTTTGCCATTTTGTTACTAGATTTAACCATTTGTCTTATAGCTAGCTAACAAGGGTAAGTCGTCGAGCTAGCCTTCTTGTTCTTCCCAAAGTAAGAACTAATTATAATGGAAAGAGAACTGTTACCTTTGAGGGAGCGCAGCTATATAATAAGTTACCAGAAACAATTAAAAATGTACACCCATTCAAAGCATTCAAGTTTAAATTGGCTGAACATGTTATGTCGAATTACACTATTAAGTACTCGTAAATAAATGCTTTGGATGAGTACCATCTGTATTTATTGTAATTGACTGTATTAATTGGCGGATATAATAAAATGTATATTTAATTACTTGGTTCTAGCTATTGTTCTCAAGTAAGTGGCGTTGGTCTTTTTTGAGAATAAAGATTCTATAAACATAAAATCAAAGGTAAAATCTTACAACAAGGGTATCTTAACATATCTAATAGATCTGTAACTTAAGGCATCAAAGTTATAGCTGCTCAAAATGCGTGTGTGCTGACAAATTTTGGGGTAAGAAATAAAAAACGAAGCGATGACGAAAATGTTTGCTATCAAGTTGACCAACAAAACATTGACCTGGTAGAATCAGATCCCCACAATATTATTCCTTAATCTGCTCACAATATAATACCGGTGCATACAATGCAAAGTACAAACTATCTGAATACACACTCACACCTTTGCAATAACATTCTTTCTCCAGTTACGCGTGTAAAGGACATTCCAAGCGAAGCCACGCGATTATTCGCTGACAATAGCACAAGTCCCATTGCTGCTTCTTTATTCTTTTTCGACTTAATGTCACCGTGTCATGATATTGATGTCCTTGCCCATCATAAGGTCATTAACGTATAATGTCCATTATATATCATGCCGTATAATGTTCATAGACGAACGACTTGCATGATCATAAGTGCACATAATTTAAGAACGGTCTTTAGATCCAATTTAAAACCGCTAGTGGCAAAACTTTATGAACGTTGCTTCAAATGACGTGAAAGAAGCCATTGTATTAGTTAGATAACAGTCGTTAGGTAACCTCTGTAGGCTACTAAAGAGCCTATGAGATTATTTTTTCACTAGTGCTCTGCCGACGGAATTGCCCGCATTTTCTGAGATAATATCGCAATCTCAGTGGAAAAAAAGCGTAAGTCGTCTTACGTTGAATTATAATTATTAACTAGTTGTTTCCCGCAGCTTTGCATACGGAAATTATGTTTTTACTTATTCAAACTTTTATCCTGTTTTCCCGGGAAAATTTTTAATTTTTCAGGATGAAAATTTGTCTAAAATATGACCCAGGGTACCAGTAACTACTTCACCAATTTTCATCGAAATCCGTTGAAGGGTTTGTATGTGATGCCCGGACAGATAAACAGACAGACACTTTGAGTTTTTTATAGTATATATTTTTCACTATATATGATTATGTTGATTGACGATTATTGATGATTCATATTTTTTGATTGGAAAGAGGGACAAAAGCTGCATAAGCTCAATTTTTTTCAAATTTTTATCATTAATCTTGACGGTTTTGTGGAAGAAATCGTAATGTAAAATTCTTTGACTACTTACTGATATTTTAAAAATTTTTTTGCTCTCCTTTAAAATTGCAATTTTAAACTTATGCCTTTTTCTACTGAGGGTACGATATGTTATTCCAGATTATGGTCTACACATGTGAAAATTTCATGAAAATCCGTTCTTTGCTTGAAAGAGTAACAAACATTTATAAATCCTCATCCTATAGAATTTGGGATTTTTTGAATTTATAATCTGATTTAATAAGCTCTTTATTCTGACAATTATGTTGAATGTCAAGATAGCCCCTGACTCCGCATTTGAGTGACTTAAAGCTGCTACTGAGTTTTACTCGTAGAATTTTATACGTTTAGAGAAATCATTGTTGAACCTTATTGTCAAAATTACTACTTATTTGGAAAATACTTTTTGTAAGTTAAGTAATACCAACCTAAATTTTGTATCTTCTTGGTTTTCTCTAGTACTTAGTACCTTTTGTATACCGTTTCGGCAGAGTCAAGTTAAGAGTTGTATAAACAACGCTCCAAGAATACAGTTTTTCACACGTTTCCAAACTGAGTTTCACTATTTCCTATTTTTGCTCGTTCTACTCATAATTTCACTTTAGTCGTAACACCACAAAACATTTTAATAAGTACTGTAATACGTATCTTCTTATCTTCTATGTACCTAGTTTTTTTAGTAGTTATTATAAGTATCCCTTGATTATTTCATCACGTTGTAACATTTTTATATAGACACGACGACCTTTTAGTACTTAGTAGTAAGTCGGCAAGTAAAAGAACACATTCATATCCACTATCATAAATGACGAGGTCGTTAAAGTAATTTTCTTGTAACAACCCTATTACTGGTCATGTTGAGAGTATTTTAAAATAATTATTTCTAAGTTTTATTTCCTTTCAATCTTTACAAACGGACCGGCTATGAGTGTAGTTTGTAAGTGACTTTTGATTCACATTCATTGCGAAGTAATGAACTGAAGGGTTCACCTGGTTTTGTATAGAGCAATTTAATAATTTAACACACATTATAAGCATCGTGGTTACAAGTGCCTGAGAACAATTATTTATAATATTAACAGTTAATTTAACAGTGACTTATTTTGTCTCGGATAAACACTTACTAGGTTTCAATACTGAGGTCTATTTATGGACCTTTGAGGGTCTATTTTGAATGCGTAATTATTTTGTGAGTTCTTGATTGACGCCCCTTTGACTGCGGCTTTTAGAATCGCATTGATCTTGATTCTCTTTGAAGCATCTTCTACTTATTTTATGATATAACTAAATAAAGTTAGTACCATACTACAAAGTACGAACTGTCTTATTGTTATCATTCCACTGTTTAAAACATGTACTTACATATAGACCTTCAAACAAAACACGAATAAGTACTTTATATTAGACTTTTAAGTATTAGCTTCTGTGCTAATACTTAAAAGTCTAATACACACAATAGTACAGGGTAAAAATCTTAAGTTAATAAAATTGTTTTGAATACGGAATCTTAATAACTAGTAATAATTTTAAAAAAGCCTGCCTGAAATCCTTATGGGAAGTTCTTCAATTTGATACCCTTATTGCATTATTCGATTTAATTTATTTTTTGATACTTCAAACAATGGCATCTCACATGCACCATATTGTTTTTTTTTTAAGTGAAACTGCTTTAGAATCGTTAGTGATTTGAAACCGGATGCAACGACAGGTAAGATAATATAACCGCTAATTTCGTCATTCAATTTAACTTGTCCGTAGCTCAATGGTCAGGACGTAGATACACAATACCTGATGCGCAGGTTCGCGTCTCACAATATTTCTTTTTTTTTAGTTTTATTTTTTTTTAGTTTTATTTTTATACTGTTTTTAAATACTTTCAAATGCTCTTTTAAATATTTTCAAAGAATTTATCAACAAAAAATAAGAATTTCATTCTTTCATTCTGTCGATCGACCAGCCGATTATACAGACAGTAAAAATGCTAAGTTGTATTCATAGATGGCGTGAGGAGTAAGATAGAACATTCGTTTTATTGCTAGATAGATTTTTAAAAATTGCTAAGTTGTATTCATAGATGGCGCTTCGATTTATTGCTTTTTCATATCATTATCTTGAAACTTTGGAAAGTTTCACTTCTACCACGTGTGAATTGCACACATTTTCTTTTTTTTTATTTAACTTATCTAAAACACTTGGGTTATCAAGATAAATCTAACAATATCTTAATTATATCTATAAATCCGTTCAGCTGTTCGAAAGATATGAGGCATTTAATAAAGAATATTACACACATACATACATAAATACATACATACAAGATACGCGCGATTTGACTGTTTTTTGTTTTTAAAATATTTCTGATAGTCTAATGATGGTTACTAGGTACGGGAAGAAAAATTGAAGATCAGGATTAAGTGACGTGGTAGAGATCAGCCAAACTATTAAAGATATTGAAATGACGTCATAGCAAAAGTTATTCTGTATGATGAACATTTACAAAAGATACACCTCTCCAGCAGCGGAAAGTCAAAGGCAGATGGATGGATGATGACGATGACACGTCTCCAGTAATAAAGCTATGAAAACATCTATTTGAAGAGAATCGTAATGAAAAGGCGGATAAATGCACCCCCCGCACTCAAGAGACTTCAAATATTATAAAATCTCCAACAGGCCAAGAATTTTTTATGGTTACACGGAGCAAACACGACAGATAAAACTGAGCAACTTCAAACACTAATGTCTTATGTCACTTACGTTCTTTTGATTATTACGAGGACATTATTTGAATACTCGTGAACAGAGGTGCTCAACTTGAACTTATATTTTACTAATGATAAGTTAATGCTTATTGTAAGTGATGATTTAGTTAGAAATGAAAAGTTCACTAACTTAACTATAGCTTATCCAATTTGCTTAGTAAAAATATAGGCATTTAGTTTGTAATAAAATAAATAAACGTTACACACTTATTACCAGTGGGGTTTCCCGTGTTTTATGTGTCATGAAAAGATATGAATAACATGAATAACAACATCTGAGAGCTTTAAATTTAACTATGTATTAAATAATCTGCCTCGACTTTTGACAGGCATAGTCCAACTAGGCTATGACGTCATAAGGAGATTTTTTAAGGAGAGGAGCATTTTTATCTAAATTGCCAACAAACACCCAGATGCACCAGCCAAAAATAAACAAAGGCATCATTGTTGGCCTAGAAAGAAGAAAGAAAGAAAGTACTCAAGCTATATCTAGCTATTTCGGTACTGCATTGCAAAAGGCTGTAAGGCAAGAACGAGATGTAGTTAAGCGGGTTTGAGCAGTTAAAAATACACTACATTACCCGGTCAGTCCCCCAAAGAGGCCGAGCATGTTTTGAAGATTACCACCCCGAAAACAATAACGAACGGCTCGATATACGTGGTGCTATTTTAAGTCGTTAACGTTTCATGCAATATTTTAAATTTATATTACGTACGCTACGTATGTTATACCCATCCAGTTACAGTTAAAAGGTATTATCTACCAAATTATCGAATTGTGCTTCGAGTACCTGTTATAAGTAATTGTAAGTAAGTGTAATTTATAGTTTTTACAGAACTTTATAATTTAAAATGGTTGTTTATTGTACAAAGGATTCTTACAAACATTTTTAATTCGATGTAAGTTGTTAAAGTACCTTTTTTACCCATCTATAACAATATCAAATTTAATTAAAGAAATTAATTTTGCTGCTAACTTTTCTTTTTTTATGGAAATAGCCGGCAAATGAGCTGACGATCTACCTGATGGTAAGTGACTATCGTTGCCCATGAATATCTGCAGCACCAAACTTAATAGCAGTTAAGTAAATTGAGTTCACATTGTATGAAATTTTATCTACCCATAGATTTTTTTATATTTCTCTATACTCACATGTGACTAAAAGTGATCATAAATAGGTACTTTGATTTTTTATTAAATTAATGTAACAACACTTTGAGCACCGCTGTCTGCCACCTAGCCGTGTTTGCTTACCGAAAGTGGGGTCACGTCAACACAGTGTAGCATCACACAATTTGATAATGTTTGTACACCGACGTTAGAAAGTGTGAATTTCGATGAGGATGGGCCTTTTGTTCAATATCCGATAATTTGCGAAGGTGCGAATTTTTACTTTTTATTGACTAGAAAGAAATTTTATTGGCGTTTAAATTAGTGTGAAAGTAATTATTTTTGTCAACTCATATGACGAAATGTTTATAGGAAGTGGTAATTAGTCATAAGTTTATCAAGTTTTAAAATTAATTAGATATGAAGGCGTTGATGAAGAAAGTTGTATGACCACAGTGTTTATTCTGACTGTACAGACAGTGTGTTAGAAAAGACCTGGCGATCTATTGTGAACTCTTAATTCCAGCCATGTTCCAGTGTAAACGTCAAAGTTGTGTGACCAAAGCGGTCACGTGACACTTTTAAGCCTTACGTTGTTCAAAGCCCGATAAATAAATTGTCTGGAACATGAATGGTTTTATAAAAGTTCAAAATAGGCTCGCTGACCGGGAGAGACACCTGGTTTATACATAGTTCATTTACAGCAGGTCATTTTTGCATCGTTCTTTACCCGACTGCCAGGAAGTTATGTTAAAAAAAATATGGTGGCTGTGAGATGCCATTGTTTGAAGTATTATGATTTCAAAAAGATCACGATAAGTTTTTTGAAAGCAGTCGGTATTTTTTTTTTTAAATTTATACTAGTTAACGGTCTTAATAGTAGTTTTAATAATAGTCTAATAAGTAACGGAATGATAATAATACACTGGTATTATTCATTGAAGTATAATGTCATAGAACAGACATCTCGAACAAAATGTGTCCCACCCGGGAATTTCGATTTTCAAAATTGAGCCCCCGTTCTCCTTTCAAAATCGAACGAATCCATTGAAGATTGAAGCCTGGCTGGCCAGCTACTTTTTTGAGTCAGCCGCCAAACGTCTCGTCATGTTTTGACTTGAAAGCCAGTTCTTCTTTCCTTCTTTCTTCTCTCTTTCTAGTTCGGCAATACTTTAGTGATACCTACGGTGTTACTTATGTCCATAGGCGTCGGACCACTTACCATTAGATAGCTCATTTACTCTTTTGTCGACATGTTAGGTACATGAAAAAGTTAAAAACACTACTAAAATTTATTTGAAATCTAAATATTTCTTAACACTTTTGCTAGCAAAGAGGAAGAGTTTACAACTGCATCGATCTTATTATTATTACTATTTTAAAAATAGTACTTAGTATTACAATATAATTACTACATTTTAAAGCAATATCTTTAAAGTAACAATATTAAAACCACAATCTTGGCGGATCAATCTGGACCACCCAGGTCAAAAATAAAACAATGCACTCGCCATTGACATTGGATACAAGAAATCATAAAAATTATTATGGCGATCTGTCGATTACAGAATATCTACGGGAACTTGCAAGGAATAAATAAAATAGATATTTGTTATGTAAAGCACTTGTTGTACCGTTGAAGAGAAGCGAGTGTCACAGTTGGCAAATGTGCAGACATACCTATACTCCATTCCACGAGACGAGCTCCCAAAGAAAATTGTCCCTGTGCGCCCATTGGTCAATGCGCATGAGTCGTGACATTCATTAGTCGCTGCATTTCTTAGGATTGTCCTACATTATTGATTATTCTCAGTACGTTAATAGCTCTGGTAGTGATCGGACGTAAATATTAATGACAAAATATTAAAGATGTTTGAAAAAGTGAGACAACATATTTTACATAGAAAACTTACCAAGTATTTATTAATGTTATGTTTGAAAACGTCTTTTTTTAATTTATTTTGAAGTGAAACTTCTTTAGAATCATTGTGATTTCAAACCGGATGCAACGGAAAAAACGACAGGTAAGAGACACAAATACAAAAATGTGTAGGAAAGAATGAGACAGAAATATACTCGGCAAGCATGCATATAATATAACTGCTAATTTCGTCGTTGAATCTAACTTCTCCGTAGCTCAATGGTCAGGACGTAGATACACAATACCTGATGCGCAGGTTCGCGTCTCTCAGTATTACTTTTTTTTTTATACTGTTTTTAAATACTTTCAAATGCTCTTTTAAATATTTTCAAAGAATTTATCAACAAAAATTAAGAATTTCATTTTCGTTGTCAAGCTTGCTTATTTAATATCTGTCGATCGACCGACCGATTGTTGTTTCTTAGTTAGTCGCTAGATGGCGCGCTATAGTAATTTTGTTTTAGTTTTGTTTTTATACTCGATCGACCGACCGATTGTTGTTTCTTAGTTAGTCGCTAGATGGCGTGCTACAGTAATTTTGTGTAAGACGGCTGCTAGATGGCACTTAATAATTTACGTGTTGTTGTCGAGGGGTTTTTTATATCTTGTTTAGTTTCACTTCTATCGTGTGTGAATCGCACACACACCTTTTTCAATTTTATTAATTTGTTTTAAAATCCACAGCTCTTTAAGGAAATAATATACATGTAATTTACAGCCAATAACGGATTTACATTATTTAGCCTACATTTACAGATATCACTTAGTACATACATTGAATGTAATTCTTCTAGCGTGTTGAATGTAAATAATCGAAACAATATATCATGCGTGCATGTTTATGTTATGCATACGCGTAGCCAGCCTCTCGATTTTCTATAGGGCACATTTTGGAGAGTTTGCACAGGAATTATTTGAATTAATTCCCCCTTCCTCGTTCCTCCATTCAACGACACGACGCAAGGCGGGTATCCATGCTTTCGTCGTGAATATCCCGCCGGCACGGATGACGCGGTTTACATCGTCATTCATATTGCGCACCGTGAAGGATTGGAATAGCTTGCCTATGTCTGCGTTCCCGCCCACCTATGACATAGATGTCTCCAAGAAAATAGTGAATAGGCTTTTGTAAAGTTAGTGCGCTCACCATCCTGGACTACATTTCCATTTACCATCAGGTGAGACTGTGGTCAAGCATTAACTTATTTTAAGTTAAAAAAGTATGTATACATTTTCGCTCTACTATTATATAATGAGCAGTAATTTTTAACGTTAATCGCATTCAGTCAAACAACTTCTTTTTATGCCTTAAAGCCAGTATGAATGTTTCGTAGAAATCCAGCCATACATCTAAGCAAGTTTTGTTTTACAGTGTTAAGGACTTCATTAATCATAAATAATTGCAATTCTATACTCGTTTCATCTTGCAATCGATGAACGATGCAACCATATTTCATCACCGATAATTATGCAGTCATAAAATATGTTATCAAATTTTGTTTTGCAAACCGATTGCTAAATAAACAATATCTCGATTTTATTACTCTTTAAAATGTTGAGTGTATAATAATTAAGTAATATTCGGGTCATCCTTTACTAACAATTTCTACGGGTGTAGATATTCATTTGCTCCCGTAGAAATCCCTCGAGGATATCCCTCGAGGATATCCCTCGAGGATATCCCTCGAGGATCTCTTGAGAGAATCCGAGAATTCCCTCGTGTGAGCTAAAAGGTCTCCTTTTGGCGCCACGATCAGGCAAAAATTACAAACGGATATATAAATAACTGTGTCCATACTGGTGCGGTCACCCGGTCTTTACACCATCTGTTTGAAAAGGCATCCTATACTGAAAACATCTACGGGTGCAGATGAATCCTCATGTGAGCTAAAAAGTCTCCTTTTGGCGCCTTAATCGGGCAAAAATTACAAACGGATATATAAATAACTGTGTCCATTCCTGGTGCGATCACCCGGCCTTAGCACCACCTGTCTGTAGCAACAATTATGCTTTTGTGAGGAGCCAATGGCGAATAACATGGTCTATTTTTATAGCAGCGCATTGCACGCGCCTTTATAGTTGAATAATGGTTGTGGGTTGTGCGAATCAGCTGAGCGTTCAGCTGGCATCGAAAAAGTAATCTATATTGACTGTTACAACTTTGTAAGGAACAAAGCCCTGTTACAAATGTTTTAGTTTCACATTAAAATCTTTTGTATAAATCAACTAGTGGAACATGGCAATAAGTAGTCATCATCGGCCATGGACCCAGAAGCTAAGAAAAAAGAGAGTAGGAAAAATAAAGACAATACTGCTATAAACTTTCTTTACGGTACGGGTTTCCTGTAGGGCAGCTATTAGTGATCCAACTCCCAAACGTCCCATACAGATGACAGTCGAAGTTTGCCAGAAGTGACTATCATTTTTTCACACTTATATTTCAGCAGTGTGAGGACCCTGTGACACGGGTGGCGCGGACATCACAAAAAAGACGTCAAAATTACCTAATAAATAAATACACAGCACAAATGTCTACCCCCGGAATCAAACCCAAGATCTGTCGCAAACAATAGGGGCTATCGGTTTGCCATGTTTATTTAATAATTATTGGATTACCAATTAAGGAGTATGAAACATTCGTAATCCAATTTGTTTGTTGACGTCATTATGTTACTGTTGTTACAATTGATGGTAACCATAGCATACTTTGCTAGTGCTAATACATACATCGCGGAATAACGAATCAGTAATCAGTATGGATTACATATGTACCAACATCAGTCATGACTCATGATCAGTCCGAGGTGGCGATTACTGTCAAATGGTTGCAGATTAGTGGACATATTGCAGTGAATATATTGACTAGAACAGGTATGTTATGAAACTTACGTGTGTGTTGTGACTGATGGTAGCGGCCAAATGTAACTTATACCACAGAAGAAATAATAGTATTTATAATAAGTACAGAAGGCCGCCGCAAAATCATTTAAATACATAGCGACTCTAGCTCCAACGCAATAAAATGTAATTCAGGTCGCACAGCGCTAATCAAAAACGCGTAATGAGTTGTCTTCCTTTCTAACACTATCGCTTATCCTCTCTGGCAATGTTAGGGTTGTCTTTTTTTGAAATAATAAAATTAATCTGCTTAATTAAATTAATAAACAGCCATTATGAATTTTCTGAATTAGCCAGTCATTTCGAACGCGGCATGTACTTGTAACGTAATAGCTAAAATGCGAGTCCGCCAGGCCAGCTTATACACTACGAGTATTACTATAATTGATAGGCATAATTTTTTTTTAAATGCAACTTAATTTATTGGTACAAAATATATCAGTAAATTATCGATATCTATGATGTTTCTTTCTTTCTTTTTTTTTCTTGCTTGGCCGGCAACGCATCAGTGATGCCTTTGGTGTCGCTGATACCATGGGTAACAATAACTACTTAATGCGGGCCTATTATGAACTTTTAAAAAACCATTCATGTTCCAGGCAATTCATTTATCGAGCTTTGAACGACGTAAGTATAATTGGCTAAATAGTGTCACGTGACCGCTTTGGTGACACGAATTTGACGTTTAAACTGGAACATGGCTGGAATTAAGAGTTCATAATAGGCCACCAGTTGGCTTGTCTGCTCATTTCATAATATGTACTACATAAAAAAGTTAGTGCTCAAGGGTATAGCTGTAAGTTCACCTTTGCATGTGTAGACACATGATAGGTTGGGTTTTGTTTTATATCATCCATCAAAACTTCCACAAATGTTTAAAATTTATTTTTTAATCATAATAATAATATAACGGTCATTGCCCAGAATAGTCGCGTGATTGCAGTGATTGCGTGTCGTGCTTTGGTCAACGTAATGATGAGAAAAACCTAAGGCTACATAGAAAAAACTGCAATTTGACTAACGTTGCTACTATGGTAATCAAGTTTTTTGTTAGCCAATAGCAATATTTTACGTGACTTTTGCAGCTTTTTTTCTTGGCTTTATAATCTGTGCTAATAATGAAATTTTGAGTATCATGTGCTGTTTATATAAGAGGTCCCTGGTTTCCTTGATCAACAGGAGTTATCATACTTTTGGTTATGGATGGTCAATATGGTCATGTGTGGTCGTGGAAACTTGCCATGAAATGGCCCAACTTCTCGTTGGTAAGCTGACGTAAAATTTTAAAAAATATTTCAAGACAATATAATGTAATAAGATAATTAGGAGCCTAAAAATATTAAGAAATAACTAACATATGAAAACATTATAACAGTGTCTGGAAAATCTCATCATACTGAAGACTCATTTATAATCCATTTTCAATGTGTACGTTTCACGTAAAGAATTGTTAACCGACTTGAGAGAGTTTTCATTGTTCACGAAAGTACTATTATTTCTTCTGTGGTTCACGTTAGTTACTTTCCTGACCGTAGAAATTACTAAATTCATGCGAGCGTACTTCACCAAGCGTGTACTTCTTACTTGTACTACGGTGTACTTCACCAATAACTTTATTACCTCACGATTTATATCAATAATTAATAGCAAACCTCTCGATGTCAGGTTGCACCAAATTCCGCACACAGGGCGTCAGGTTTTGAGTGGTTTCTCGACTTTCCAAAAACTTTCTCGGTCTTGCCACATAATTGAACATCGAAAACATGTCCTAAATTAGCACCAGCTATTCAAGGTTAAATGATTCTAGGAAATCAACTACACGTTTATGGCGTCCGAGGTTGATGATTCATGACACTCAAACTATAAGACTTCAGCGATGGTCTAAGATGTTCTCAGCCATTCAAGTTCATGGCAGTAAAAAGAATGGCAATAAAAATTAAACAGTAGATAATTATTGCAAGAAAAAATCTTTGAAACGTGTTATTAAAGATACGCATAATACACTTAATGGTTTGAAAGATCGGTGATGAACTTTATGTAACATTAACATCCCACCAAAAATTCGCTTGCAAACATGACGATAATTATCTCGCATATTGCTTATAAATCGGCGATTAATTTAAATTGCAGGTTATAACCATAAAAGTGTTGGAACAAAATGTATGCATGTTTTCTCGAGAAATGCACGTGGGACTGACATCGTATATTTTTCATCTAATTACTGAAAACGGGAAATATTTTATGTGGTTCATGCTGATTTGTTGCTAAAGCGTGTTAAAAATACTTGCTAGTAACGAAGCATAATACGAGTATAATAGTATTCATGGAAAGTATAATAAATGGTTTTTCATTTGATATGTGGCACATACTTATTCAAAAAAATCAATTCTTAACAACCAAAATTACAAAATTTGATCTTTTTTGAAATAACCCAAATTAATTGGCCAAAAAAAAATAAAAAATCATTAGATACAGTTTGTCGTCATTAAGAAAAAAAAAATCCACAATTTATACAGAATAAAATAGAAATTTTTCTAAAGTTATTCTATTTTATTGAATCATTATCAAGGTCTTGAAACACTTATCTATCTAACTTACCTACATTACCTTTCATAGATATAAATGTTTTCTGACACACATCTAGTTCTGATAACTACCATTGAAAAATAAGGAACACCTCGATTACCATTGTTACGAATTAGTGTCATTCGTGTACACAAAAACCAGTTTACTGATTATGTAAATCGGGAGCAAGAATCACTGTGTAACTCTTCACAAAAGCCATAGAAATAAGGCACATACAAACATAAAAACAATTTCAAACAATTTCAAATAGAAAACTATCTTCATTTTATTTTTTTATTTATAAGCAAACTATTGGATACCCGGCGTGTGCTACATACACTACATGAAAAATTTCTTGTTTAAAAAGTCTAAAATCGAATATGTGCCTAATTCAATGTTTCAGTGGTCACAAACCATCTTCGCATTATTGCCTTTCAACTGAAAACATTTTGGGGCATATCGGTTGGATGGTTTCAAAGTCCATAAAGGACATACTATATGTATATAGATAGGATTCGTAAAATATAATACCTACGCATAGTATAAGTATGCATTTAAAAATATTAATACTTAGTCTTCATTTATTCTTGTTCACTTTTAACTTTTATACCTAAATATTACAGCACCTTTACCCTTTACCTTCAGCGTCGTTAATGTGCTCTAGAATTAACTGTGGCTTCATTATGATGCTATAAAACAGGTCATTTTATTCGGAAATGTGGTTGTGACCTTTATTAAAACATTCTGTTTCCATTAGCCAAAGAGGGATGTTAATACGTTACAAAATACATGTATGTACTTTAAATTGTGAATTGTGATTGATAAAATGATACGTAGGTACTTTGCATACTCCTGCAACTGATCGCAACTAACAGTGTGTCGTTAAGCAGTTGTTCGTGTGTGAATCGCCTTACGAACACGCAAAACAAGTATAAATACGCTACAATAATAATAAACGATTATGACTCGTATTTGCATTACGTTAAGAATAAAAATTTTACACAGAGTGCAAAAATATTGCACACCTCATTATCGCGATAAATCGAATTGTTCAGTGTTTCGATTTGATGATACGGACTCTTAATTTAAATATACACCCTTTTGATTGACAATACAGTCCATTTTATTTAAACTTGAAGCTTCAGGATTATTTGTATCGGATTTGCGTCCTGAGAATGTGTTCGGTGAATAAATGAGGCGGAAAATCCCTATGGAGTTATGATTATAATTTGTTTTTATACGACGCGAAGTTCACGATAGAGGTTTCAATAATAAAAATACATGTAAAAATGCAACAGTATTCTAGACAATGGAAATAAATTTGCTAAAACAAGCATGTATAAACAATTAGCGATCTAATGTAGGAATGTATTACTTATAGCTTACAGATATTATGTCCGAGCTACCTATGTAATTAAAGTTCGAATAATCATTGTTACGGGCTGGTTGTTAACACAACTCTGTTAGTGGGGTATTTATTAACATAAATACTCGTACACTAACAGATTCTCTCGAATATATTCCATGTACAGACAATAATTCAATTAGGTACAGTTTTGTATTATGAATTCATTCACAAAACATACCGAGGATTATTTTTAATTAATTATGTTATTACTGTAATTATTATGTTACCAAACTTTTCCTTTTTTAATTTAATATGACGGAACTTAATCGTCTGATGTTCAAAAAGTATTCAATCCTGATTTTAAGTTTTTTCCTTGTCGACAAAGTTTCTTAGAAACATGCATAGTCACGCTGATTCATGTATCAATTCTCGAGTGTTAAAGTATCCAAATTTTCCATGGATCACTGTTATGTCATAAAAAGATTTTATAATTAGCCTTATCGCGGTTTTTGAAGTGGAACTGGAATTGAAGCGGAGATATGCAACATAGGTATGTATTCTTCCTAGGATCTAGGTATGTATCGACTAGGTATAAATAAAAAAAATATGTATAAATTTAACAGCATAAATTTTAAGGAATATGAGCATGTTTAGACTCAGAATTTTAATAAATAAATACTACTACTTATCAGTACTTTGTCAGTAATGCTACAGACAAAAATTATAAGGTCCTCCCGTGCCTTGCTTCAGACTCGGTAAACACAAATAGCAGTTTTTAAAACCTTCATTTTACTTTAAATAAGTTAATGCTGACAACAATCCCCTGATGGTAAGTAAAACCCTACTTAGTAAGTGGTAAGTACCTTAGTAAAAGCCTACACGCTTCTTGGAGACACTCAAATAAGTAGGAAAATTAAACCTTCTGTTTACCTTACGTATTGTCTACATTTCTTTAGAATATATCCATATTGCCAGTAGGTCACAGCACGGAATAATAGAGAATTATTATTTATGAGATTCAACAATCAATGTATCTACTGTTATTTTATAATGAAGTGAAAAATTGACCCTGCCTGCAAATTCCCTGCTGAAGTAATTTATGTGTTTTATTGATATGATATTTGTATTGTCCAAGCCACCCGCAATAAAGGAACGGAGGAATGGGTGTGATAGCGTCTATTTTATTTATTAACAACAAATTTACCTCATAATTTATTCCCAATTAAATAGTCCTTTTATGTCCCTTGTTTGTTTGGTTACGTTATCTGTTTTCCATAGATACAATCACTTTAGGAACAAATTTGTCGTCAATTTGCTTTACTTAGATATTGAACTTTCCCTACTTGATGTATGAATTTCCGCACTAGATTAATCTAGTCGGTGTCCAGTAAAAGTTGTTTGGCTAAACCCGCGACTCTGTCTTACATCTTGAAAATATTTTAGATTAAAACATGATAATATTAATTAATTATATGCAGCGTTTTAACAACTTGTCGATCGACATAAAGATAAGCGTCTTAATAGTGTAAATTTTAATCTTTAATTAATACAATATTTTGCATAATGTTGGATCTGGATTTATCTGTCTTCAAAGTACTTATATTATTTAGAATATTAATGTTTTATCATGAAAAGTTCCGATACTTGGGTTGGCCACTAACCCCTCCATAAATCTACTCTGGAACAGCATGGTAGAGTGACGGGAAAGATCCGTGCTTAGTAGTTGAAGTCCACTAGATAATTAAACTTCTTAAGCAGCAATCCCTCTACTTAAACATACAGATCTTGCAACAATTTTAACTATGACACGATTAGACCCTACGATTATCTAAACAAAAGAAATTCTTGCGCCTATAGTACGGTCGGACAAGCCGCTTGACCATATAAGTAGCCGACACGGAGATACCGTAAACAAACAAATCGCATTGAAATTACACCCCGTGCAGAATTTTAAAGCAGCCCGGCTTCAAGCAGCTAATGTATACGGCTACAGCGACATGGACCGTGGGATACTTTGGAGGACATAGGTACTAACTATAAATACTTATTAGTTTACGATTTAGGAGATATTTCTCTCACTCAGTCGTTCACTCTTGAAGAGTGGTCGTGGTCGATGATGCTCTGTTCTCATTGGCCCATGCAACTCTTGCGATGCGTCTCCATTTATTGTGGTCTTCAGCATCTCGGGCATTCTGGACTATAGAAGTCTGAGATATTTAATGATGTTTTTTCTGTTACATACTTCCTCATAATTCAGAACTATCTTACTGCCATTCAAGTCCCATCCATCGACATAATCCAACAGACGAGCCACCCGATTTTTCTGTGATCACGGTCGCCTATAAACATCAGTAACAGCAAAAGTGTCTCCGATGCGTTGCCGTCCAAGAGAAAAACAAAAACCAATAACAAGTAATATAACTAGTATTCATGTCGTGTCTCATTTGTCTATACTTGTAGTTACGCATCAAATGCGAGTTTGAGTGTATAAGAGCTCATAATAAATCATTCCATTACTAAAATGCCATTTTTCTAACGATTAACAAAAACCAAATAGTCATTAAACACATTTCAAATACACTGATATCACGGCGCACAAGCTTAATGTTAGTAGTTTGAACAGTTGTATCATAAATCTATAAGTCAATATTCGAGTTTGGTTGTCGAATGACGTGATGTGATGTCATTAAGAAGATTAGATCGTTTGCTCCATCGATGCTGTACTAGCCAACGATAACTGACTTGGAGTCACCACACATATCAACTTTAAATCGGTATGCAGACACAATGTGAGTAAGGTGACAGACGGTACTGTTAATTATTAATGACACAAGAGAGAACTTATTAAGAGAGAGAGAGAAAAGCCTATTCGCGCATTTAGCTATTAGAGCGTTTTTCTATCGAAACTTATATTGATAAGTACTTACTATCAGCAGGGATTGTCAATTCAAAAAGAAGTTCTATTCTTAGCCGGGTATGAGTAGTGTGACATATTTTTTACCGGGGACGCGAAGTTTCATGTCATGTCGTGCTAGGCAAAATACACTATTAGAAAAAAACATCCTAAAATTTTTAAAAGTAGAATAATAATTAACTTTAATCAGTCACAATATTGTATTTAAAAAAATACATTGGACATTTTTGTGTTGGTTACATTTTTATAAGACTTGTAGAACCGAACCGTTACTAACTAATATGGAAACTCCCTTAGATGTTATCGCATTGTAAGCCATAAATTAGACTTAAAGTCTCTTAACTGCATTTCCTCCGCGACAGATTGTTGCATGGCTGCCGATAATTTCAGACAGAGTGTTGTAATACAATAGGCCTAAACGCATCTGACTGTTAATACAACATAGGTATTAGGTACTCCTCTCCTCTAGAGGCCCTCGGGTGGTTTGAAAACTTCCGACACTCGGTTTGGCCACTCCTCCACCAATCCGCACTGGAGCAGCGTGGTGGAGTAGGCTCTAGGCCTCCTTAAGAGGGAGAGACCCGTGCCCAGTAGTGGCCCATTAATGGGTTGAAGCCATTAGGTACCACTCTGCACTGAGGCAGCATGGTGAAGTATGCTCTAGGCCTCTTCAAGAGGCTCTCCTCTTGCTCCCAACCAGTGTGTGACACTCAAGACCCGTGCTCTGTAGCGGGCTGTGAATGGGTTGAAACCAGCCAGCCATTCGATATCATATCGAAAAGTAGATGGTAAAAAGGTAAAATGCATTTTGTAATAAAAATCATAATCAAAAACTGTTAAGTGCTTTGGTTTGTCCAAGAAAAGTAAATCAGGTGCCTTACCATGAACTCTAATAAAATGTGTCATGTACAGGACAGGTCAGCTTGTAGCTAAAACCTGACAGGAGTGTATTTCGTACCATGAACGTTCACTTGATGGCCTGCAATGCCTCTCCTTCTGTCCGGCATCTTAGTCTATGACCTGCGCGGTACAACGTAGTGTTTAAGTACTCTGTGCACGGTACAAAATTTGTTTTACTTAGTTCGGAAATAGAGCGTTTTATCGGTTTACCGGTTTTCAAATCAATGCGTAATATTGATGTTTTTAAAAATTTAAAATAACAATCTCAATCGAAGATTTTGAGATTTGTTATAGAAACTTAACGGTCGTTATTTATTAAGCTTGAAAACCGTTCGTTCTCTAAGATTACCAAAAAAATAATCGCTATGTGATGCCTACATTTTTGAACGTAATCTTACAACACTTGACACTTGACACAGTGACATGTCCAAATGTCTAATGAAATGTGTGATTTAGGAGCGATAATTTAAAATTGTTAAGTATAATTTTGAATTTTTTAACATACTTTCAAAGAAATGAAAGATATTTATTTTGTGATGGTGGTGCATTTTCATTTTATGAATGCCTGTAGGTCATGTACAAGTCGAGGCGGATATTTACCTACTGTGATAATATGTCATTTATGTTGAATTGGGTTGGAGATGGAAACTTGAGTAAGAAACTTCTTGAAGCTGTGTCAGTGTTCGGCTACATCAGAAGTAAATGCGTTCGATGACGAGCACCCAGCGATCAAAGGGGTCCACTGGAAACATGAGGGCGGAGGCGCTCGAGGACGAGCGCACGTCAGGATAGCCGTGCCGGCGAGCGACCTCTTTGGTTCTACAACGATCGATTGATACAGATGCTGATGATGTCATACGAGAAAAGCTATGAAGAAAAACTAAATATTTAGAATATGGAATATGTCACTTTATTTAGAACATTATACCTAATACGTAGGATATTCTAATTCTATTATTGATCACGGAGTAGTAGAGATTGTTATCGATGTGAAAGTTAGGATAACTGGAAATATACTTATCTTGATGCAAAGCAAACGGAATATTATTGAATAACCATTCTCATATAATACCTTTTCTTCCACATATATAAAATATATATGGTATATGTTTATAAAAATATACTATTTTTAGGAATCAGAAATGAAATAATTTAAAAAAAAGAAAACATTTATTACGCTATAAAGTAAATCACACAATTTAATTAATTAAAAACTGAATATCAACGAAAAATACGTAATCGGACAGAGTAACGCCTTATAATTATGAAATGTCTAATAGTGATGCACCATAGAAACATCTGATACGAACGGAGGTCGGAGCAAGACTGCCCGCGCGCTGCATGTACCGCCCTTTATATAGGTTTTGGTGAGTGAGTCACGCCATCTTTAGGGCTGTTGGCTAACACGGCTTCTCCTGACACTCTGACGACCCCGTCAGATTATTCTGGGTCCAGTATGGGGAGAGACCTTGGGAGAGTCTCTTGATGATTTTCCTCACATGTTGGTTCTTCCAACAGACCAATATCTACTCTTGAAGACGGTCCGGGTTGACTTGATGGTCCCTCCGATGAACTACCTTCGGGCCTGGACTCAGGTTGAATTATCTCACGATCATCACGATTTCCACCATTAGAGTCATCGTCATCGTCGTCATGTGAAGCTGAAAATAATTTCGATATTAGAATTTTGCATATTAAGTCTTACAAGTTAGTCTTGTTAGTACCCCCGTTAGTAACGCAAAAATAAATTTAACAACTACATTTAAGAGTACGTGACATAAAAGTTTTGCAAACAAAATGATTTTCACACCGCAGGTCGAGCGCTCTCGCGGTGGAAATCAAAAACAAACCTCCATATACTGTAGGGCGAGCGCACTCACAGCAATGGATAATCGCAAGTTAACAGTTTTCGCACTGTACACCAGGTTCACTGTAGGACGGGCGCGCTCACAGTGAAATAATAATAAAAAGGTCTTAATGCTGTAGGACGGGCGCGCTCACAGCTATAATAAAATCATTTACACGCTGCTCACAGCGACAGCAAACACTCATGCATTACTCTCAGCCGTAATGAACCATCCATGTGAACGTTCATTGTACATACCCTCAAAAAAAGCAGCACAAGTCTCGGGGGTCCATTCACCTCTCCAAGGTACCATGAACTGAGAGGCGGCATACGTTGTCTTTCCGTATGCTCCAGCAAGTAACTTAAGTTCGTAACGATCATGGGGTAGTGTCTTAATAACTTTGTATGGACCCCTCATACCAGGGTCCAGTTTACCTTGCGACTGAGAATACTTGATGACAAAAACTGTGTCGCCCTTCTGAAACCCACGAGGAGGATGTCTGTCTGCATTAACGACGTCATCTTGACGAGCTCTGTTTCTGTCCAACCGTTCGGCCGTCCTTTGTCTCAAAATCTCTCGATAGCCCTCGCGGTTAGACATTAATGGACTGATAGCGACATCTCGCACAAGTGCTCTGATAGCTGGGGTCGCACTTTCACAGCCGATTAGTAGATTCAAGGCAGATGCTTGAGTTGATTTCTGCTTGGTTAAGTTTAAAATAAGCTGCAACTGCCACAACTCCTCAGCCCACTCACTTTTCTTATAGTTGACTGCTATTCGAAGCATGTTAAGCACAGTGCGGATATAGCGCTCAACTTGACCGTTCGCGTGGTGCATCTCTGGTGTGATATGATGGAGTCCTACGCCTAATACTTGCATCCATGATGTAAATCCTGCCGCTTCAAACATACGACCCCTATCTGATACAATTAGTTTCGGTGTACCGAATAAAGAAATAACAAATTTAAATACTCTTTTTAGCTCTTCTATATCTTGTCGAGTAATAGGTATTAATAGACAGTACTTAGTAAATGCATCAATCACAAGCATCACGTATCTGTATCCTTTACATTGAGGAAGAGGACCGAGAACATCTACGTGTAAAGTCTCAAATGGGATCTCCGGTTTACTCCAAGAGTTGATAGGTTGCAAAGGTGCACGTGGGACTCGCTTGTAAGCGATGCATGTTAAACAGTGAGCTATATACTTAGTTACAAAAGATCTTAAGCCAGGAAACCAGAAATGTCTTAATATTAGATCTATTACTTTCTCAGCGTTAACATGACTGTGCTCATCATGAAAAATGCGGAGAAGACTCAAACGGTATCCCTTTGGTATAAAATTGCACGATTTGTTGTGTTCCATCATGACCTGTAGACCCTGCCGTCTGTGTGCGCGACTCCAAGGCGCAAAGACGAGACATGATACTGTCCCACGACTCATGACTGCGGTGGTCGCGGAACTGACCGCGGCTTCTCTCGATCTGACGATGGTCGCGGCTCCGGCTACGACTCTTGTCGTCACGGCGATGGTCGCGGCTCCGGCTATGACTCTTGTCGTCACGGCGATGGCAGCGGCTATAGCCGCGGCTCCGGCTACGGCCACTACCTCCACGACCACGTGGGCTGAAATCAAGATCGCGAGAGCGTGAGGGACGCGGCGGAGTATGTCGGGAACGGCTTCGCGAACGAGACGAGTATCTTTCGCGAGAACGCGGGCTTCGAAGGCGCGATGTACGTGACTGCGAGCGAGACGATTTATTCATTTTTACGAAAAAAAATCAAAAAAATGGAACAAGAGGTTATGTTACACTTTTCACTGCACTTTCGCGACTCTACTTAACGTGTAGACGTAAGCACTATCCCACTTCTGATTTTAGGAATCAGAAATGAAATAATTTAAAAAAAAGAAAACATTTATTACGCTATAAAGTAAATCACACAATTTAATTAATTAAAAACTGAATATCAACGAAAAATACGTAATCGGACAGAGTAACGCCTTATAATTATGAAATGTCTAATAGTGATGCACCATAGAAACATCTGATACGAACGGAGGTCGGAGCAAGACTGCCCGCGCGCTGCATGTACCGCCCTTTATATAGGTTTTGGTGAGTGAGTCACGCCATCTTTAGGGCTGTTGGCTAACACTATAGTAATAAAAATAATAATTAGACCTTTTTATTTCTTAAATAGAAAATTCAATTTACAATTTCATAACGACTAAAAAGCATGCAATGCAATCTATATTCTATACAAATAATAAAACTGAAGAATCTATCTGTGATTTCGAAATAAATGATTTAAATAAATAAAAAGTCTTCAACTTAAAGTTTTTAGGGTTCGTTAATCCTTTCCTTTATCTTAATTCTTGACTAAATTTAATTCAATAATCATTATTAGTTATATATTTCTTTGTTTATATTCCTTTTTTTATATTATACTCTGTTTGTAGAGTAAAGGCTCCTCCATTTTTCTCCACATAATTCTGTCACTCGCTTTATCAATCCATTCTTTTCATGCTGCTTACAAAATTTCATCGAGCCATCTCTCCGCCGCGGCCGCCCGGCCGTTCTGCCTCTGGTTCTCTTGCCTATAGCTGCCTTCCATGATGTAATCTTTTTGAATGTGGTCTTTAGTAGAATACGTACTTATAAATCCTGCTTACTCTATTGGACGATGCTCTTCGGTGTATATAGCAAGGCGTTTCTCGAGACAACAACAACAAACAACAGCTGGAAACAGCTTGTAGAGATTAGATTGTAGGCAAGGCAGATTGGTCGATAGCTAATATTTACCAAATACCTAATGTTCTTCAATATCATAAATTTATATTCAAACTGTTTTATATAACAATAACTTACGGTATAAAGAAATTATAAACGAAACAGCCAAAACAGGACAATTAATGTTACTTTCGGTAGGCTGTAATATTTTGACGTTGACATAGGCCGCTTTCCGACATCAATCCGTCAACAATCGCTTCATGGTACACAAATAGCAGGGCAGAAGGAGATTATCGAAGTCACGTGACCGCTGTCCTGTTACGGTCACGTGATCACTGGCTGACCTGTGCTTTAGCTAGGTCATGGTAGGATATAGCAGGACAGCTCAATTATTGGCTAATATTGGCCTGTTTTAAGATGTCATGGTAAGCCCCCAGCTCACGAGAAATATTTAAAGAAGTGAATAAAATTAAGTTTTGTAAGCGATGACACCGCCTGCGAAGCTAAGAGTCCCAGGTTTGATACGCGGTGGGAGTACTTATATTTCTTTCTCTTTTCTCTTTCCTGGCTGGCAACGCATTAGTGACGCCGGCTAAGAAAGAGAGAAGTGTCGCTGATGTCTATGAGCGACGATAGCCACGTGGATCGTCAGCTCGTCTGCCAGTAATTTCCATACAAAAAATTTCTCCATCAGACAACCAGCTTTAATTGATGTCGTTCTGAAATGTGATTATTGTGTAATACTTACCTTAAAATTGTTGACTATCGCAGTTAAAACATGTCATTAAAATTATTTCCAATTTAAAGTTACGTATGAAACGTCCCTAACGCTTCACAAAGGCGAGTGCCGCTAAATTGCGTTGGCCTTTTGACGTTACCTTTTATGTGAGTGCACGAACAGCACAGCTATATTCGTCACCATGTTTAATTTATGCAGTTATTTTGGTGTAGTTGTGATGGTCATTATGCGGTTTATCTAATACAAGCTAATGCCCGCACCTTCGACTTTTACCCTTGCATTTACTTCACTTTCTTTGAACTCCCTCACACTACATAAGGAAAACCTATCGATAAGGGACGGGAACGGGGAAAGTTTTTTTTTTGGATTTCAAAGGTTACAGATTTTGTGATGGATATTTTAAAATCTTAGGTATTTAAGACTTAGTACGACGTCCCCGGGGAATAAAATGGTAATAGAGAAAAGTAAATTTTACAGGAGAAGCAAAAAACCAGTTTTGTTTTATCGTAGGCAGTATAATGATTGGGTATCTTTGAATTATACATCAAAACGTGCGTTATTTTTTCTGGAATTACATTCCATAAAAATAATAATAAAATATTATATATCTTTTTAATTATCACCAAAAAACAATAATACTGTTATCGTATTTAATTGTGTAGCACGTAAGTGTATATAACAATTTTATTCCCGTAAAACTCTATCATGCTATCGACAGTTTTCATCACTTAGGATACACTTTTATTGAACTTTTATGAATTAATTGTAAATGTATTAAACTATTACAATTTTCTTCCGGTCAAAGTTAATACTCATCTTTGAAGTATTGAAATGTAACAATTTTATTTAGAGAAGAATAAAATGGTATACGCGTCTTACTGTTCTTAAGAGACTAGTAGTTGTTCAGTAATATATGATTACGACTTTATTATGGGCTATAATTTGTACATGACTTCCGAGGAATAAAAATAAAATGGCTCTAATTTTATGAAATTCAAAGATAAAAATCTAAATAATATTTAGCAGATGTATATTGACTCGTAGATGCCAAAAATGAAAAAAAAAATTTTTTCGGTAACCGTCGATACCATTTTATTCCCCGGGGGCGTCGGTATGTTTATTAATAATAATTGCAATTTTTTTAAAGTTTACCTATACCCAATAGATAGTTCAGTTTAAATAAATAGTGAAGTAAAAGACAGATAAGAAATGTATACTATATCCCACCAAAAACATAAATGTAAAAAAGGAGAGCCAAGTTCAATACAAAAATTATGCTTGGCTGTGGGCTTCGCCGCAAAAAGAATGGAGATCTAAATGAGTGCCAAGTTCTATGCAAAATCTAAATATGTATTTATGGGAACAAAATAACATTATGAACAAGTATTAAACTCTATTTCTTTGCTTTATTGGATACCTATAACAATTGCTGTTATATAAAAAAGTGAGATCTTAAAGTAGGTTAGATTTGACTTGGCCAGTTTTTGTCAGAATTAAAATGATAAATAACTTTATAAAATGACTGATGTAATAAAAACTGGCCAAGTCAAATCTAACCTACTTTAAGATCTCACTTTTTTAAATAACAGCAATTGTTATAGGTATCCAATAAAGCAAAGAAATAGAGTTTAATACTTGTTCATAATGTTATTTTGTTCCTATAAATACATATTTAGATTTTGCATAGAACTTGGCACTCATTTAGATCTCCATTCTTTTTGCGGCGAAGCCCACAGCCAAGCATAATTTTTGTATTGAACTTGGCTCTCCTTTTTTACATTTATGTTTTTGGTGGGATATCATTACTTTTTGTAAAGAAAAATATACCCTGTTCACAAATCTTAGAGACTAAATTGACGTTTCATGGGTGACCAGTTTCGGGTGTAAATTAAATAGTGATAACCATAAATCGAAAAAACAACAACCCATAATTATTGTCCCACTGCTGGGCTCGGGGTCTCCTCTCACAATGTGAGGGGTACAGGCCATAGTCTACCACGCTGGCCAAGCGCAGATTGGTAGACTTCACACACCTTTGAGAACATTATGGGGAACTCTCAGGTGTGCAGGTTTCCTCACGATGTTTTTCTTCACCGAAGCAAGTGATAATTAACTTGTAATACGCATATAATATTAGAAAACTAGAGGTGCGTGCCAGGATTTGAACCCGGGCCCCCGCATTCGGGAGACCAACGTTCTAACCACTAGGCTATCACTGCTTTCCTTTACGTGCTGGGCCCATAAACCGAAAAGTGAATCGGAAAAACATTAGCTTTTACGGTGAGTCGAATATTTGTATGATTATTGAAGAGTCCCTAAAACTGGTATAAAAATAAGTTTAAGCAACCATATTATCATATATAATTATATTCATAATATATTTACCCTAATTAACTGAATTCAAAAGTTATTCTGCTTACAATAACGAGTATTTGGTTATGGTTATGTTCGGTATATAGCTAATTTTATACTATTTAGCCGAGTACTAAATATCTAGGTAAATAAGACAAACAGGTGATTCTTACACTGCTCCGCGCCCCGCCACACAGCGTAGATCTGCCTCACCGCGCATTGTTTTAATTGTGTACCAAAGTATATCAGCTTCTATGAAAAACACGCATTGTTTGTTGCGTTGAATGTGTTGTACATTACAACCAATTTCCGCGAGGGACAGCAAAGCGAAAAGTGTCCGTAAAACGCGTAAAATAACGGGTGGGGCTGCGGTGCGGTCTACAACAGCTATATTCGAATATCTATTTGTCACACACTAGCGCCATTTAGAAATGGCCATTATTGGAACCTCTATTTTTTGTAAACAGCTGGAAACTTTTTCAACTTTCCCTTCATATGAGATGGCCCTCTTTCTACCTCAATACTCCATGCGCTGAAGTATGCCATTTTGAGCCCCGCGTGCACAGAGGCCTTAGTGTGAGTTTTACGTGACATAACGGGCTCACAATGTAAATGCGAGTTGGCTTAGATTTGTATGGGACCGAAGCTTTTCTTTTCACTGCCGCTAGATGGCTCTGCTTGGGTCCCATACAAATTTTGTATGGGGACACCACTTATTTTTCGACCTTTTTTAATTTTTTGATTTTTTCCTACGCTAACACACAATTACCAAGCTGGATTCCAAATTTCATCCTTCTAGGTTATCTGGAAGTAGGTTAGATTTAGGTACTATATGTCAGTCAGTCAGTCAGTGCTAAAATTTACGACTTTTTGACCTCCATATCTTTATAACCGTTTGAGCTAGCTTCATGAAATTTGGTCTTCTACATGTCCTTATGAAAATAATTAAACACACGTAGTTTTATGTGTTTACGTTAAAGAGGTTTTGAGTTATAAAAGGTTCAAAAGTGGTACCAAGTGGTTCGTGTAATATTACACTCGGCGCTGGCTAGCCAGTTCCTTTGCTAGAACTTGGCTTGACACGCTACCGCGTGTCTAGATATATTTATACGTTATATTTTGTTTTATTGTAAATTAGATCTCAACAAAATCCTTTATAAAAGGATTTATTTATCCAAATTAATTAATTAATTTCAGGGCGTACGAGAATAAAAACTCATTTATTTATAGAGTCATACCTAGTAGAGCTTAATAAACGTATTGTGAGGAAAAACTTTTTGATGATTTTAAACTAACGGGATTTCTCGACTTCATACAAAGTAGGTACATAATTTCAAACTATGATTATAATATGAGTAGTGTTATAAACCAGCTTTAAAATAATTATTCAAAAGTTTTTGCAATGAAATAATTCATATTATTAAATATACGAAAACAAATACTAGGTTAAACTTTGTGTAATAATGATTCTATTAATTAATATTTAATATTATAAATGTGAGTTTGTGAAGATGTGTGGATATTTGTATAGTCATGCCCCAAATTATCTGCAATTTAGAATGGAGATGGCCTATTCCTTGAATTAACACATAGGCTACTTTTTATACCGAAAAGGTTCAGGGTTCCCGCGGGATTTGTAAAAAATCGATATCCACACGCGCCAAGCCACGGGCATATAATCGGCATAATACAATAATATCTTTTCGAAACCACTCAACCGCAGGCGAAGCCGCGGGCAAAATCTAGTATTGGAATAATGTTCTCTCATTTCTCTCTGTGGATTAATTTCAAAATTCAAAAGAATTTTATTCATATAGGTATCACCAATACAATACTATATCACTGATACACTTATGCACGTCATTTTTTACTAGTGAACTTGTAGTTACCAAAATGGCAACTTATTAAAAATATTATAAACTAGCTTTTAATCATGGTGCCGAATGGGAGTTTATATTTCTGTAAAAACAGTAGATATTATGTACATTTATTATTATAGACATTATCTGAAAAGATATAGCAAGCGCACAATGTCCAGTGATTGAATAAAAATAAATTTGAATTAAGAATCGTGTAATTTTTTCTAGTTGGATTTTCTATAAAAGCGTGTTTTTTTAGTTTTTTTAACTATTATTTATTTTTTCATTTTTAAGTTTGATTTTTTGAAATGAAATTTAGGTTTTTTTTTTCTTTTTTCTTTAAATATTGAATTGTCATTAGTCCTCGATAAGTCTACGAAGTTTGAAAGAAATCTGACCGTTTGAAGTTGGTCAAAATCAAGTCCAAAGGAGTCGGTTACAAGTTTCAAACAAACACATAAAGAAAAAGCTAATATAAACCGTGTAAAATAAGTTTGCTGAAATAGGACATTCACAACTATGTTTCTATAGTGATGACATGTTTGTTAGTCGGTCAGGTCATTACGCTACATTCATTTGCGGGCATGAATGAGTCATTGAACGTAATGTGCGACGCAGATGTTACTTGCAATGTGCCAGCGTTCCTGGAACGTAGGAATGTTGGTTTGTAATCTGTAAACCATTATATGTGTATTTAACATAATAATTATTATTGATCCTATAGTATGTATATAACTGAAAAGGAAAATGCTTGGGGATTGAGATAGTTTCCTTTATATACATAACACCCTGTATATACATGCACACTAATGGGTTCAAGACTTGATATCCACGGGCTCCAATGATCACTTACGATCAGGTGTTTCGTATTTAAAAAAAATTAAAAGTTTTTAAAAATTTACTGATCAACAAATTTCTACATTTTTTTCTTTTTACCCATTTATTCCATCCTCTTCATATGGGGCCAGCCTGTCTTACTAGTAACAACTACGATATTGCTCAATTTTTCTGTACTTCTATCTAACAAGAGGTCTCTCTATGCATAATATCAACATAGCCACTACAATAGATAAACAGCCACGAGTCAAAATGTAAATGAGCACTAAGTAGATAGGCCTAAAACAATGGTTAAGTAAAGTAACTAATTCAAACATGGCGACTATTCCAATTATCGCTGAAAGTCCTGGAGTTATGGCTTCTTTGTTTTACTGAACATGGCTTTTGAGTTAAGTACGAGAGAGGAAATATCAGGGTATAAGGTAACTTAATAATTAACTCTAAAATGGTTAAATCAGTTCGTTTATTATCAAGGATTTCCCTTTTAACCATTTTAACCGTTACTATACCAACGTAACTCAATGTAGACGTTAAGTTTGCAGACAGAAAAAAATATCGAGATCTAAATTTTACCAAAAAAAACAACTTCAAAGAAACAGTCTTAGAAAAACCTATTATCATTATCGCCATATAACTAAATCCAACTTCTTATGGATCCAGGATCCAACCATCAGAACTGAACGTAACATGGCACCAATCTGGAAGTATGATCCGTATGGCCAACATTAAATTTATATGTTATATTATATAATTTTTTCCTGTTGTATGTCTCGTGGAGAATAAATTACGTTTCACATTTAACATTATTTGTACAGAAATATCATGAAATATATTTATTGTAAGTACCAAGTTCTTCACAATTTCACATCTCAGCATTCCACACTTAGTCTTCGAAGTGGGCTACCTTACCCACTCCAATTTAAAAGGAGGGCTCAAGAGCTTATTGTGATATTTGCTTACCTCTTAATGTCAAGATGACACGTTCGATCATAACATTTCACAAAAATTCGTCGCTTGACACAACCTGACATCCATGTCAGATAAACGTTGTTTAAACAAGATTTCATCTCAATCTCATTTTTTCTAAAAGGCATTAAGGGCTTGGATGTCGCATCTTTAAAAGCATAATAATTTTTCACTTAAGCGACAAATTGCTTTTAAATTACATATTGAGAGAGCCAGTGAATTCAGGTGATAACGTACTAATACATTTTTCATCAGCAATATCTGTCTAAGATAAGGACCTTTTAGATATCGTTGATTATAATAAACTTTATTATTAGTTTTTCTGATATTACCAGACTTTACTAGTAACTTCCGATTACATAATATAGTAATCTGTTGTCATGATGATAATTCATGAGTTGCCGACGTATGTATGTTCTTTTAAAATACCGCGAATGGAATCTTATCAACAATAATAAATTTAAAATGTCGATTTGAAGTTCAAAATAAAGAGCAAATCATTTAGTGAAAGTCGCTTAGTTTAAAGTGACATTAATTAAAATGTCTGGAAAATACCGCTCCAACAACGCTTGGAATGTTGTCCCAACACAAATAGTAGGGGAACCCACTAGGCTGAGTAGGGCTTTTATTCGTGCGTTATAAGTAGGGTCCTATTTTATTTTGAAGATTATATGGTAGAAAGAAAAAATGTTACCAATACGATATACTTAATTACATGAATACACCACGCGTTTCTGATAATAGAGATTTATTAATCTGACAGTTTAGAGGTTGGGGTGACTGGAAAAAAGAATAGAAAACTGGAAAATGGTGTTTATTTGCGCTCGTCGGATATTCAGAGGGGATGTTTATTTGTCCCGAAAGAAGCTCTATACAAAAAAAATCAGGTTTCCCCCTTAAGATACTTTGCGGCGCCTCAGATAATCCCAAACCTCTGATAGGACTTTCCTAATAAAAGGTACGAACTCCGAATATACCCAATTGGGAACCTCCTTTTTGAAATCAGTTAAAAAGTGCTCTCAGTACCAAGGACGCATCAATGTCTAATCCAGGTGCAAACACGACATTCAAACAGCTATGGATCAAACACTTCATGCATGTATATCACAGAATATATATGCGTGCGATTGATCTACAATATTCTCTTTTATGTTTGCAGTTCCGGAAATCTGTGTCAGTTATATCCGTATGAAATATTCAGGGGAAGTCGTAGATGGTTAGAATTTGATTACCGTGTTTTTCACACGCATGGAATTATTCTGAAACTAGTATCAGACAGTATACAATTATGTATGTGCTTGTGTAAGTATGTGTTGGTTTTAGAGGTCCACTGCTGGACATAGGCGTCCCTTAACATCATCTCTGAATCCAGCGGATGACCGCTGTCTTCTTTAGGTCATCGGTCCACCCGGTCGGGTGGGTCCTGTGCTCTTTTTCCAAGGCGTGGTCTCCATTCAAGAAATTATGTACTGAACGTACATAGTAGCTGTGAATAAGGTAGAAGTGAATAAAAGAGACATTCATTCCATTGCCAAATATCGTACACAGATAAAACACTAAGCCGCGTATCCATTTGAGGCAGCCGCAGGTCGAACAGCTGCCTCGACCCGCGAAGAGCAAGTGGAGACCGTGCCAAAAGTCAAGGCCTGCCGCGACTTGAACCAAATCATGTCGGTAAACATTTGTGCTCAAAGACTCAAAGGCGCCACATTGAGAGCCTTGTGTTCAGTGGTTGTACGAAACTCGGAGAACTATGGCTCGGGTCGAGGCTTGTTGCCTCGATTCTCTTTTGTGTGGCTCAAGTGGAGAGGCATAATTTTCTGCAACCTGCGGCACGCTCACGATGAGGCAGCTCGTCGCGAGGCTGCTCAAGTGGATACGCAGAACGTATCAATGTTTCAGTCGATTATAGTTACATCATTCGTTGACATCCATGATTCAGGCTCCAACGATCCAATATTCGAAACAATGGGTCAATGGATCTATTGCATATGAAGATTGGATGCATTGTGCATGCAAGGATCGCATTTATCATAAAACTTTCAATTACAAGCTGAAACTGCGAGAGTTGTACGCCGGCGAAGCCCACGCGTTCTGCCATCGTAACGATTCTTAGTTAAGATATGATTAAGTGGGAAAATTGTGAGAGATTATAGGTGCAAGTGTAATGTAAAAACCTTTATTTTATTATGGGTAGGTATGTAAGCTTTTTATTTATAAAGCAGTAACCACAATATAATCTATTCCGTGGTAATAATACGAGTACTAATACTGATGAAGGTTTAATCGGACTATGGTGGTAGGAATAGGGTTGTTAGTATGTTGCGGAAGAAATTGAGGATAATGGTGTTAATAATTACAATTTGAATAGATATATACTTTCGGTAAGATGATCAATTTTCGCTGTTTTGGTAGGTCTTTAAAAATATCCGACACATAAACACTTGACATCTATCTATTTCTATCTATCTATCAACCATTTAAAGTCCACTGTTCGACATAAGCTTCCTCTAAGTGGTGGCACTCTGACCACTCCTGGGCCCTCTGAATCCAGCGGCTTCCCGATGTCTTCTTTGGGTCATCAGTCACCTGGTCGGGGACGAGCAGTGTTCTTTTTGTCGAGACGTGGGTATCATTCGAAGACTTTGCGACCACATTGGTTGTCTGTCCTTCGAACGATGTGGCCTGACAATTGCCACTTCAGCTGGCTACATCTGCGAGCTATGTCGGTAACTTTTGTTCGCACGGACTTCATTATTACGAATCTTATCTCGTGAAATACCTAACATAGCTCGTTCCATGGCACGCTGTGTGACTTTGAGCTTTTGAATGATGCCCACAGTAACAGACTACGTCTTGGATCCATATGTCAACACTGGCAACACACATTGCTCGAATACTTTCGACTTCAGGCACTGAGAAATTTTGAATGAAAAGATATGTCATAGTTTCCCAAACGTTGCCCAGCCGAGTTGGATTCTTCGAGTGACCTTTATCTCGAAGTTGGACTTGCGCATGTGGATTAAGCACTTGATTATTATTGACATATAGATTTCTATTTTACCCTTATGAAATTGTATGATTCAGTATTTAGGGAACTCTTAATTAGGTCAGGAAACTTTATGAATACAATTCGACTTTATCTTCCAAGAGAAAATCTGGTGTGATAAACAAACAGTTCAGAGACAGGAATGTGATAACGGAACCCAAAAAATATTGGTGTTTAAAATTTATAATAATGGTAAAAGCCTACGTACTAATAATATTTCTTGAGCCACCCGAAAGTGAGCAATTATTTTAAATCTCAATATTTATTTACATTCGGGTACAAAAATACATGTGATTCCAACAGGGTTGTCAGCCATACAACTATCGTTTTGATTAATTAAAAGTGTACACTTTATTTCATTTACATAAAATAAGTGCATTGTTAGGTAGGATTCTTTTCTGGAAATTAAAAAATAAGTTCAAATAAAATTTCCAATATATTTCAAGTTCCTTTACAGAATTTTACTATTAAGATTTTAATGAAATGTCTCATTTAATCTAAATTATCTGAAGAGTAAATAGATATTCGAAACTAAATAGAAACTTTTCTTAAGCTACTTAGTTCATGGGAAAATCAGCAGGATGAAGAGTAATTCCACTCGAGATAAATCAAAAGGTTTCTTCCCACCTATAAAATAAAAACAACAGCGATAAATTTACAACCTGTGACAACCCTATTTATAAAATTACCGAGTGCTACTACATTTTGGTTCTTATTCGCAAACCGATTAAGGTCAGTATGGCGCACAAGTGTTTTATTATGTCGTATGATTTATCGACGAGTACAGTTACTTTGCAAATATTTGCGATAGCCATACAAATAGTATGTGATTAATTTAATATTCGTACGAGCTCAAGGTTATATACCAAAAATGGAATGTTGTTTGACTTGTTTTGAGCATTTTCTACACATTTGTAAAGACCTTTACTTGTTTATGAAAATAGATTTTACGTAACGGAAGCCGCATGGGGTATGAGATCCCCCTGCTGTTAAATGCAGCCATAAAGCCTTAGACGAGTATGAATCAAGAATTTATTCACTGATGTCTTTTACTTAAGGACTTTCCCTGCCAATTTAATAATAAGCCGATTAGAGTAATGAGTTCGTGAAACTTTTTCTGGCGAAAATTACGCGATGGCTAGACTCGATGCGGATGACTTGATACTCGCTATTCATCCATCCATCCATCCTTCCACCATCCATCTTAACGTTTAAGACAACCTCCGCTGCAAATAGTGCACACTGCGTTATGTGTGTCTTGTCGTGTGGGGGTGTTAGCTCAGGTCATTTCTGAAGGAAGTCACCGAGTTCTGAGATAGTAGGGTTTTAAATTTCCTGAGTACAGATCGTTTACTTTAAAAGTGAACGCCCCCACTTAATTATTTTTGTTACAACTTGTATATGCCAATATTTAAATGTTTTTATGTAGACTATCTCTAGCTAAGAACCTTCATACCACAAAGTGCTTATTTAAGCAAGTATTTACTCCGTCTCCATGATAAATATTATTATTTTTTTCAATTCAAAAACTGTCAATGTCAAAAGTATTTACAATCAAGTTTTTGTACACACTCTTAGCTGACGTAATTGAAGACGTAGTAAAAATACTAAATAAAAATAATAAATATATATGCAATGATTAAAGAAGTACTTACTTAAACAGATAAACTGTTAAAACCTCAATAACTTTATTACTTAACAATTAAGAATAATAGTTAAACTTTGACCCGTCGAATACTGGCGTATCTGTTTGTTTCAACGTGAATTTCGTCACAATATTCTAAGACAAAATAGAGTCGGTTCTTCTAGTTCTAACTAGGGCGCGAAACAGGGGACAGGAATAAAACAGGAATCCCCGCGAAGGCCGTCAACTGGTTCTGTTACATTACGTCTTACATTAGCAAGATGAGATGAACACACTTAAGAGAGTTAGATATGCTGGGTGTGATAATATTTATAATAATTTAATATTACAGAATTTTTGTGTTATCATCCATGTTAAATAGTACCTATATCAAGTATACAGGTAAAGTATGATTTAACATTTAAATAATTAAATAAATAATCAACATTGATTATAACACAAATGTTTTGTAATATCAATAATTATAGGTTTTAGAATTATGCCCTGTATACTAAATCTTTTTGCCGACTATACATAACTGAAATGAGTTTTGTTAACCGACTTCAAAGAAGGAGTAGGTATTCAATTCGACTGTATTTTTTATGTTTGTTACCATTCTTTTTTAATCTAAAGCTGGTGCTTGTCATGTGGTCGTACTTAAATTTGAGAGAGACTTGATGAGTAGTTTTAGTTATCCCTAATTTTCAAGTCGGTTATTTCTTGTCAAGAATTATTTAATTGTTGGACTTTGTGCAGTTACGATTAATGCTATCAATGTTCATCGTAATAAATCATCACTCATAAGATCTCTCACATTGATGAGGAGAACATCGTATTAAGATAGTACCTTTTACTAGCCAAATGCTTATTACCAAAACCTGCATATTTTTGATGTGGAAGCTTAATGAGGTGAGGATTACAATGCTATCAATGTTCGTCGTAACAAATCATAACTTCATCGCTCCTAAGATCTCTGACAATGACGAGGGGAAAGATCGTATTATGATAGTCCCTTTTATTAACCAAATTACCAGAACCGTCAGTTTTATGCTTACCTTCTCGGAATTGAGCCTTATTTAATTAGTAATACATATAAATATGTATAATATTTTTTTCTTAGAAGCGTATTCAGAATATGAACTAAGGTAAGGCAAGGTAACAAATTCAAACTTCACCTTGTGGTTCATCTTCTAATTCATCATTGGAATTTTGTTTTAGTTTATTTATAGAAATTGTTGTATTTACTATATATAGAGGCTACCACAGATGAAATAATTTTTAAAATTTATTTCATTCATTCCAGTATGTTACGTACAAGTGTTCTTCAATTTTTAATTCTACTCACGGCGTATTAACGGTCCCGTAGGCCTGAGTGCGTCAGCATTAGCAATTTAAATGTGTTTACTCATGTAAGTCTGACTACTTAGCTTACACACCATGTTATTGTTAATTTCTAAAAGACAAGACTCGTCTAAATTGACCTTTAGTTTCTATGCAACAAGAGTGCTACCAAATTTTTGATGTAAATTTTTATTTTGTGTCTTTATTAATTTATTTGGAAAACTGGCCAGTAGACCTTAAGATACTTCTAGGTAAGACTTTTATTTTAATATAGTTCATTACTATGTTCTTTAATTATGTTGTTCTGAATTTAATTTATTCATTTAAGTATCAACGTCTGCTTGTAATTTTCTAATAATTGCTTAAATTATTGTAATTAGGTGTTTTCGTGGACGTTACATCTATAGTTCTGTTATCTTTATTCATTTTTTAAATAATGCATTTTCATGAATACTTTATTTATTTATTACACCTGTAAAATGTATTTACTTCGTTTAGGGACTTAATAAATCTTATCCTCACGGAAAAATTATAAATAATTCTAATATGTAAAAAAACACTGATTTCTCATTACTTAAAACATGTAAAATTAAAGTAATTAACGAACCAAAATGTCTGTTAATATTTTCCAAGGTTAACACCATTACTAAGGTAATGAATACCATTAATTAATGATATAATTATGACAGCGACACTGGCGGGCTGTAAATTAATGGTACAACTTCAAATGTCAATTGGCTCAAGTATTCAGGTCGGGGATCATTCTCACATCATTTGATACGATTCGGGATAAATCGATGAAGTCATAAATTTTATCATAAAAACGCTTATGCTTTATTAAATAGAAAGAATCCTGATTGACCTCGTTCTTAGCTCTTCTTGTAGAATAATGCAGTAGGTAATTGATTGCAGTCTACGTAATAGCTTTTACTTAATTCTGGTCAATTTTAAATGCTGCTAATTTTTAATGCTACTTTTTAATGCTGGTCAAGGTCGGATCAATTAAAGGATTTTAGGCTTTATACAGCTGTGTAAATAATCTCCTATGGTTTTCATGTATGACAGATTTTTTTGCTTCTTGGCTATTTCTTCGAGTATCACTCCCAAACTAAAATTATGTAAATGTAAATTATGTACATTGATTATGTGCTTCACGCGCTTGCTTCTATTCAAATAGAAGCTATGATTGTATTTTTCCATGCTGTCTACCAAAAGACATTTTTATCATGAAATTAATTACGTTTTACTTTGATGTGTATTTCTAATTGTAACACATGAAGAAATATTTAATTTACCATTCGCATACGTCGTTAAATCGTTTAGATAAAATTCCTCTCTATTTCCTCTCAAAGACGGTTTCCCCTCAAAGGCGGGAATACTTAGTCTTTAATTATAATCGCTTTTCATTCCGGAACTGTCAGGAACGTCGGGCATCCAGCAATCATTTACGGCGACATAATTTTTATGTGAAAACATAACACGTCAAGTTTTCAAAGTATTTTTATGCCCAACGCGCTTTTATAAAAATTGTAGTCCTTTTTTCAACTTTTTTGTTTGCTGAAATGTGAATTCCTCATCTATACTATAACAAAACTTAAAGTGTCTGTCTGTCTGTTTGTCTGTCCGGGCATCACATAAATACCATTGAACAGATTTCGATCAAAATTGGTAAATTGTTACTGATACTCTGGGTCATATTTTAGACAACTTTTCATCCCGGAAAATTAAAATGTTTCCTGGGAAAACAGGATAAAAGTTTGAATAAGTAAAAACAATTTTCGTATGCAAAGCTGCGGGCAACAGCTAGTTTTATATATAGCAGATATACTTAATTGGAATTATTTGCACAAAGTAGGTATAATATAACATCCTTACAAAAACTCAGGGCAGAAATGGAAATGTGGAATATTTGGTGAAAAGTAGATACTGAGATACAGTACTTTTTTGTCATTCATAATCGAGAAAAATTGAAAGCCAAGTCATATTACTTAATACACTAGTCTAGATAATGCGGGATAGATAGATTTAATAATCCATCCAATTGGCACAATAGACTGTGTTCAAGATTTTGTACATCAGAGCGTTTTGCAATCAAAGACTATAAAAGTCTCTGTGATTACACTTGATTACCGTCTGGTTTAATGCCTAGAAAAACTACTATAGCTTTTGATTGGGAACTCGCACGCCTGTGTTTAAAATATAACCATGTTATTGATGTAAGCGGATGTTTCGTATCAGCAATGTTACGAGTTCCAACATGTGGGGTCTTGCGCGAGTTAATCGGGGTCAAATTGGCCCCCATGGATATCAAAAACACTTCGTAAGCCATCATGGTTTTATGCTAATAATACGTTGGATATTCTAGGATAGATGAATGTTGAATGAATTTGTACATAGCGTGCAGATACAACTGCGTGCTATGTACAAATATTATTATGTTATTAAGGTTTTCCTATAATTCGATGTTTTGTACCTAATCGAGAATAGAAAAAGAGAGACAAAGATAATAATTAATGTAATGAGGTATTACATTAAAGGCTCAAAGGCGAGGAAAGCGTCAATTTTTGATGTCTCTGAAGATAAAATTATTCATACTAAAATCTATACAGAATTTATACCGATATTCGTATTTATTTAAAAGACACAAAAATTTATACTTAACCATTTAATACAAAACTAACTGGCTTGAATTTAATAAGAAAACAACGGTCAAAGCGTTATTGTTTATATCAGTAATTATAAAAGAAAGTCGGGACGCGAACCCACGACCCAGTTTCAAATTACCATCTAACGTCAGAAACCAGATTCAGTCCGAATTAGGAGAACAAGCTCACATCTAGTTTAATCGGAGTTTTTAATAGGGCACGCTTAATCATTTTACTATAAATCGATGAGCATTTATTCTACTAATAATTTACTTTTTAGCAGAGAATAGAATCGAACTGATAGAACCTTTTAATGGCCAGAAACACACATGAACACAAGTTATAAAAAAATACAAAAGAAAATACAAAGAAACGAAGAAAACAGTATCTGTTTTACGAGCAATGTTCTGTTTTAAGTTTTGTAAGTGGTAGTAAAGTTAAAATTCCTTAAACACTAGTATTTTATTGATTAGTTGAGGTGGTAGTTTCTTGAATGTTAAGTCATGTCGGAATGACATGAAAATGATACTCAGTGTACAGACATTTTATATTCGGAAATTTAATTCTGATAATCAAAACAAACACATGACAAAACATCAATCACTAGAAGGGTCAACAAACATTAGGAAAGCCAACTCGTTTTTATTATGCATGCAACAGATTAGCATGTCGTATCCATGTAGGTAAAATTAATATAATTTTAGATCTAAATTTGATACTTGGCTTAAAATTTTGAGGCACTAACGCCTCAGAATAAGGCAACAAAACCACATAAGTTGTCTACAGACGTGTTCAAATTAACGTAGCACATTGATCAAGTACCTACAAAATGTTTTTGAAGCGGGCTTTTAACCTGTATCAAAGAATTAAGTTTTACAAAAAACAAATTGTTATACATACGTTTTAAAAGCTTGCCATAACATGAAGCAACGAATATAATAACAATAAAGAAAACATAATTGAGGCAAATGATTTTGAGAAAATGTTTAGTTAACATAGTTGAGCTCTATCTACTAAAAACTGATATTTATAAAACCGATCGCCAAAATGAATCGAGTGAATATTCCAATCGTTTAAAAGTCCCTAAGAAAACAATAACAGGCCTAACTATCTAGTATATAAAATTCTCGTGTCACAGTTTTCGTTGCCATACTCCTCCGAAACGGCTTGACCGATTTTGATGAAATTTTTTGTGCTTATCCGGTATCTATGAGAATCGGCCAACATCTATTTTTCATCCCCCTAAATGTTAGGGGTAGTCCACCCCAAATTTTGTTTTTTATTTTTTAGACAAAATTTTTAATTTCTATTTTTTTATGATACAACATACAAAAATACATTCAATCCTCAATTTTCACCCTTCTACAATTAACCCTTATTTTTTAATAGCCATTTTAGTAATTTAATCATTTTTCCTCTCCGGTCGATAACTGATCAATTGTTAGGCGATACGAAGTTCGCCGGGTCAGCTAGTTTCATATAAAGATACGGTTATTATCAATGATGTTTAAATAAATATAGATACGTTATGCCCTTACAAATCAACCGAAAAATCTGTTCCGATGTCCGCAAGGCACGCTTTATTGCTTTATCGCATGTCTTTATCGCTCTCGCGTCAAAACTACATCGCTATCTCTTTCTTCACCTGAATAAGAGTTCCCAATTGGGAACTTTTTGAGTCACACAACACGCGCGCTTATGACATATCTGCCTCTTTTTAATATATAATATCATTGGTTATTATTCATAATGGAAGGAATTATCTTTCATCGTCCGACCTATCCCATTTCCTATGGACGTTTCATGAAATTCCACACGTATTGAATCACGTACCGGATGCCGACTGAAACGGTTATCGAGAGAAAGTCGATAAAGACTCTGGTCCGCTCATGGACGTTAAAAATAGCCGGTTGAATCCGACTGACTTCAATGTCATTGATGAAAGAGTTCTCTGTTTTGTGGACTTTGACTTGTGAGGGAGTTATGGCTTTAACCGTTGACATTGTAAGTTGGGTTAATTATCTCTAAATGATATACATATTCTGTTGCTCTTAGACTAACATTTATTACACTAAGGGTGAGATGTGAAAAGCCCACTTAGACTTTTCTTTGAGAAAACAGCGAAATGTACTGGATACTGGTTTCTTTACGGCTCTTCTTCTCCTCCATGACTAAGCACCCATCAAAAAGCTGGTAGATTAAAAAATGACGTGCATAAGTGTATCAGTGATACCTTTATGAATAAAAGGTTTTTATTTGATTTGATTTGATAGTCCACTGACACTTTGTTAGCAAGTACATGCTGGCCACACATGATCAAGTATACTTGTCAAGTTTGCAGCGGACTTGACGCAGTATCCAGTAAACTTGACGGTCTATGGCCACCGTATGGCTATCTGGCTACATAGCTATCTTATGCAAACTAGATGCTTCAAGTCAAACTGAAAACTTGATAAGTACACTTGATTGTGTATGACCAGCTTTAGTTAGATACTCGTTCTCAATCGTTTACATCTAATCCTATAATAATATGTAAGTGTAATGATGCACAATTAATTAAATATTCGGAATGCCATTATAATCATTACTAACAGAACTTAAACTGTAATGTAAAATATTGTTAACGATTGTAGAAACTAGAAAGAACACATAAAAACTTATTTTGCATAAAATATATTCTTTAACCATTGTGTTAAAGGTTAACACCTACAAAGGCTAGCCATAAAAAACCTTAACACACGACACGGTTGATGAAATTTTCATGAAAAAACCATTAGTGATTTTCCGGTGTAACTGATGGCGACCAACCATTGTTTTTGAACACAATAACTTGACAGCGGCCATACAAAGGAATTGGGTAAACGCCTCATGTCTAAATCTTGCTTGATGGACAGTGATGCAATAGCTGAGTGAGGTCATTGGTACTATCGATATTTTGTCGATGATTTATTTAATATAATTTTTTTATTATCGATTTTTATACCTAACTAGTGGATACCCGGCATTTGCTACTACATTACTGCTACTATCCTAAAAGAAAGAAATTAATTTCCATTCGGAAAAATTGTAATATCTGGAATGTCGAAAATTAACTTTCTGAATGGACCAAATGTGCCCAATGCAGTGTTTTAGTAATCTCAAGCCATCTTCGCATTGTTTCCATCCAAATGAAACCATTTTGGGGCACATTGGTTGTATGGTTTCACAGTTTATAACGTGCATTGCCACAATTTTTTTTGTATTTTATATACTAGTTACGGTACTTATTGAGCTAGCGACAATATCGTGCAATCAGCAATCATTATCAGTTATTTTTATTTATTTATTTATTTATTTTACAAGTTGCTTATAAAAACATGACATAATATTTATCCAATGCGTTTTCTGCCGTGCGTTTATTTTAAAGCATGCAGAAATTAAGGGACCTACTACAATATTTTTTTTAATACCCTGCAAACGAACTGACGAGCCATCTAGTGGTTAGTTTCAGTTAGTATGGATGACCAGCTTATAAATGTCAGTGATGACGTTGCCCATACCAAATATACTTCCATCGCCTTGATGCTCAGGACTATCACACCTACTAATCACCATAAATCAATGTGAAACAATGAATAAATTTACTAACAAATTAATAGATCTAATTATAATAGTATGTTTCAAATATTGTAATCAAAATAGATATTTATGTCTAATGATTTCTTTTTACTTTCAGGTATGTACGTCAGAGAACGAATTAATGGATATCAAGAACTTTATGTGAGTAATTTAGAAATACAGTAGATACCGACATTATTATCAATGTAATTAATTTACTATCATAAATATTAACCAAGTTTCGTTGTGTAACTGACCTAATGATCTCTTATGAATGCTGTATTTAAATTAGGAACCCGTGCTCCAAATACCAAAACAAACATTTTATCGACATCATCCCGTCCCTAATTTCAAGTGACCCATATAAACAAAAAACACACTTCCTCGTCAATTCACAATCGGCCACTGTTCGCCACTGAGCTTGTCAGGGTTGCCCTGTTTGAGTTTATGAAAATGTACTGATTCGTACGCAATGAACTAATATACTTTCGTACGCAATGCATCGTATTTCTCGACGTCTCTACCAAGATAACTCCTAGCGAGTGCTGTACGCCTAATACACAAGCCTAGTATTACGCACCTTCATCATGTCACTTTTTGGCTGTCGCATCTTAAAAAAATCATCATAAATGTCATAATTTTTCCAAACACCCCATTAGAAGTATAATTCAAAAAACACTTTCAACTTCTGTCTGCGCCCGCGTTGCTTAACCAATCACTTACAATGGTTACAATTGATACAAGCTACAGGCTATGAGCTTATGTTATTGATATGCACCCTACTAAACTATTAAATCTTGATCGACGTAATCTTGACTACGTTAAAAACAATAGATTTCGTTGCAACACTTACGAATGACAAATGACAACTACAATCAATTATGACATAAAATGTATTGAAAGCATTTTGTGACATTCAATTAACATAATTATCTGTACTTGTATTAGACGGCTATGTTTGGTAAGGCTAAAATCAACGTGTTAAAGCATAGCTTAAAAGGCTTACTATTAGGAGTGTATTAATAACATAGGAAAATAATAATGCTCTTTGTAATATTTCTTTTGCTATCCTATTGTGAAAGCAAAAAATTATGATCAAAATAAACTATTGCTAAAATGATGTATGTATGTAAAGAATAAAAAAATGTTCGAAGTGGAATTATAATGACAATTTGAAAGTCAAATTATGCCATCCCTTCTATTAATCTATACCCGTGATTGGAGAAAGAAGCTCTCATAATAATATATGTGATCATTTATAACAAGCTATGTACTAGAAAATTGCTTGGATGAAACCAAGAACGGTTATCAATACTTCTTTATTTGAAGCGTAATTCTGTATTAGCACGGACCTAGAAATCAACTGTATTAGTTTAATTATAAAAGAATGACTTAATTTTTTTATCCCCGACGAATATAGAGAAGTGTTGTAAGCTGTAAGTTTGACGTGTCTGTGTATCTGTGAATCTGTGTATCTGTGGATCTGTATGCTGTCTGTGGCATGTATGAAAGGTGATTTAATCGAGTGTTCTTAGCTATGTTTAATGTAAATTAGACTGTCGGAGGTATTTAAATTTAAATTTTATTTTATTTCAAAATTTAGTTGACAACCCTAAAGAGCTGCAACACTAACAACGGTATTTGGGTCGATGACACCGAAACGCGAGTTTTGGTAACAGTTACGTAGCGTTTTAAGAATAGCGATAACTCCTTTTGTGCGTTAGCATCTCTAATTTGACGCTAAATTCTATGTTCTATTTGATCTTACGATGATTGATAAAATAATAATAGATATGTATGACATATGTATTCTCAATACGCACAGCTTATAATTTTGCGGCTTGTTTGAATTAAAAACTTAGTTGTCAAGACTTATTATGGCTGGTGCTCGGGAATTCGTTGCCGTAAATAATATTTTTAATAAAATGTTTTCTTCATTATGTATAATTTAATCCTTTGCATTTTACACTATTTATGTCATATCTATTCTGTACCGTTTAGTTAAATTAGGTCTTCTTGCAGCTTACGAACATCTGTTAGTTGAGTCGCTTAATCCACACAGGAGTGTAGAAGTATGCTCTAAAAATCCTTTATTAGTAAAAGAACGGTTACTTGCAATTGGTTAAAATGTGCATTAGACGACTAACATTACTCTACGTTTGTTATCAAGATCTGCATACCTTTTTCGCTGGGTAGACCTATAAAGAAATAAAAGATTAACCGAAGCAATGATATTAAACTATAGATACGTTATGTCCTTACAAATCAACCAAAAAATCTGTTCCGACCGAGTTACAACACACACACACGTTTATCTTTTGTTTCACTACACCAATCACTATTACATTAGTAAATTATGTCAACTGTCTGAATTAAAATCGCTATACTTGACTAAATTCGACTGACGTAATTTCAGCGCCGTCTTGGCATATCTACCTCTTTTTATACATATAATATCATTGAACCGAAGCGTGTTTGTAGGCGTAATCAAAATGAATTTGAACCGCGCACACGTCGGCCTTGGCAGCATTGCTTAACACTGACCGGAGCGTGACCCTGATCCCATCTGGCAGCTCACCAACACTAACCTAACTCTTTATTAACCCGTACGATAAAATAAAGGAATAACTGACCACCGTTTTATGTAGCCGGCAAGCGAGTGATGGTAAGTCGCCCTGGCGGTGAAGTTCCAGTGTAAACGTCAAATTCGTCTTACCAAAGCGGTCACGTGATACTTTTTAGCCAATCATACGTCGTTTAAAGCCCGAGAAATGAATTGCCTGGAACATGAATGGTTTTATAAAAGTTCATAATAGGTCCGCTGAACAGCTTAGGTGTTTTCTGTGCGTTGCTAAAGAAAAGAGAGAGAAAGAACTGGCTTTCAAGCCCCCAGCCGGAACGACTTGTTTAGCGGCTGACTCTAACAAGAGGGCACTAGAACCTACCATTAGCTATTTCCACATTCACACAGGGCTGACTGATGGGCAAATGCCATTTGGCATTTACTTTGCCCTTTGTTTCTTCTTTTAAAGAGGCTACATAAAGTAAATGGATAAATATTAATAACTAGCTGTGTTGCCGGCAGCTTCGCACGCGGAAATTATGCTTATCATATTTGTGAAGGTCTCATATCCCTGCGGCTTGCGTCGATCCCAAGTGAGCGACAAAGTTAAGCAACAACGGGCGCGGTCGGTAGTTAGATGGGTGACCGTTAATGGCAAAAAAAATCTAGAGCGTTTCCGTGCTTCGGAGGGTATGTAAAGCCGTCGGTCCCGGTTGTTATCATAAGGTAACAGTCTTTAAGCCATGTCGGAGGCCCTTGGGCGGTTTGAAAACTTCCGACACTCGACAACGGGTTGGCCACTAACCCCTCCACCAATCCACACTGGAGCAGCGTGGTGGAGTATGTTCTAGGCCTCCTTAAGAGGAGAGACCCGTGCCCAGTAGAGGACCATTAATGGGTTGAAGCCAATATTGATAAAATAATCCTTACGCCAAGTCCTACCAACTGCCAGCTAGTTTCAGTAGCCTTCATAGATAATATTTATAATGGTTTATTAGTCGCCTCTAACGATAGTTTACCGTCAAGTGACTGGGGTCAGTATTCTAGGCCGCCCCGATTAGGTCACGAAATATTATCAAAAGAGTTTACTGACCTATTATTTTTCAAGTATCGTGGCATCTGCATCTTGTAATGACGCATGATGGCATGACGTAATTTGGGATTGATTGAGAGTTCCTACTCAGTTTTAGGTTAAAGAGATATTATGGGTTTAGCGGCGTCTTTGAAGTTCAATCGCTCAACAGTTTTAATAGGAAATAAAGCAGCCTCTAAATGAATTTTCAATTACAGTAATATCTCGCAATCCTTTGCAGGATTTTGAGTGTCTTGGTAAAATAACTTTTTGAATATGACGTATTTGAAAATAACGTCACATTTTCTAACTTCTGTATATAATTTCATTGTAGGCTTAAAATTATCAATTTGTAAAAAGCTACGATAACTCACGACAACAGTACCCACCTTTAAACGGATTAAATATTGATGTATTTATTTTTGTTTTAACAAGTCGCATGTTCAGTGGAAAAAAAGCATAAGTCAACTTACGTTGAATTTTAGTTATTAATATGATTGGAAAGAGGGACAAAAGCTGCGTATGCTCAATTTTTTTCTTTATATCATTAATCTTGACCGTTTTGTGCAAGAAATTGTAATGTAAATTCCTTTGACTACTTACTGATATTTTAACAGTTTTTTTGCTCTCCTGTAAAATTGCAATTTTCATCTTATGCCTTTTTTCCACTGAAGGTGCAAAGTAAAGGTTGTTATCGCTGACGATATTTAATAAAAGTTTATTTTCGATCGGTGAGCGCTTGCCCGCCTGCAGACAATATGTTGGCAGATAACACAATGTCCAGTGTTGGGTGATTCCACGCGAATCGAGCTGACCTTTTTATCTTTGTTCGGGCTCACAATGTTACGTGTATTGTAATTAAAGTATTTAAATACAGATAACCTTGTAGCTTTGACGGCTTTGACTAAAAAAAAATTAAAGTAAAGAGAAAAGAGAATAAAAGAAAAAAAAAATGCCTTCAATTTAGGACTACGACAGACGTTTACAGAATAAAAAAATAATACAGGACCTCTCTCATATTTGCTTCAGTTACTTTTTCACGCGAAAACCACTGAACGAATTTTCATGAAATTCAGCATACAGGTAGATGATGTGGAATAACTTATATTATTTAATATCCCGGAAAACGCAGGCAAAGCCGAGTGCAGAGTGCTTGTAATAAAATAAACATTATAATACAATAAGTATAGAGATATTGAAACAATGATATTATAAGTAAAAAAGAAGTAGATATGTCACTAGCGCGCCGAAGTTGAAGATCGTAAGAGCGGTCAATTGACCTCTGTCTGCTCGTAATCGCTCTGTCAATACAAGACGATACGCACGCTTTTGTTGTCAGAAGTGCTTGTGATTTGACATACAACGTTAAAATGCCTTCGTGTATTATTGTAGTGTGATTGGTGTAGTGAAATAAAAGATAAACGTGTGTGTGTTGTAGCTCTTTTCGGAACAGATTTTTTGGTTGATTTGTAAGGGCATGACGTATCTATATTATTTTAAACATCATTGTATTGGAATGACCCTATTTTCAAAGATCTACGATCGAGCATATTGTTGCCTACGCGTCGTTTAAATTCACACGGAGACTTATTTGTGCCCGCGGCGCTCTTCGCACTTTATGAGAGACAAGCTCATCATAATTTACATTACAACTCTCAACACTGCCATAATTTCCCGTCGTGAATGACGGTATATATTATCATAACTATTAGAGAAAATCATGGAGTTATATAGCCGATGTTTTAGAATATAATATATAGTATCTGTAGATACTAAACGTCTTCCGTAAGATTTCTGGATAGGGCCTAATCGGCCAACGGTATGGAATATATCTTACTTTATGACCTTTTCTCATAATATACACAAAAATATACACAAAATACTCACAAAATATACAGAGCCGTTTTGGAGGAGTGCGACCATAAACACCATGACACGAGATTTTTATATTTTAGATTACGTGCATAATTATGTGCAGTAGTTATAAGTTATCTTGTGATAGTTATGTGATTATCTCGAATAATTTAAACATAATTTCTAACAATATTGTACCGCCTTTAATTATTCTCTGTACATCCTGAAGGTTGACTGGTAGAGAATGCTGTTTAGCATTAAGTCCGCCTATTGTGCCACTCTTTGGGGTTCAATAAAGATTAAATAAATGAATAAATATTTTTTACTTTGACAACATTGTCAGAGCACCGGGTGCTTACAAATTCAAAGCACGGCCGCACAGACCAAATGCCACTGGATTGTTTTGCGGTCAGATTAGCCGACCTTTAGCCCATTATAATGGAGTACTGGTGAGTTGGTGACTCAGTATGTAGAAATACATGGACAATACAAACATAAGTATATTATTATGTTGCGTGGGTGTGGGATCTTAACGTAACATTCTGATTTATTTAACCATTGACCACAACAAATATCAAGGTACAAATGGCGAGCTTAATTCTCAATGATTTCTCTATCAGCTAAGCATCCTGCGGGTGATTGGTTTATAAAAATAAGTTTAATATACACATCCATACAAATATACACATAGTACGTACATAAACATACATACGAGTACTTATTTATGATGTCCGAGAAAACATTAAATATGAAATATTTGAAAATATTATCCGAGAAGAAACATTTATCAATAATACTATAACTATCTGTTCAGGCTAGGAGTCAATGCTCTGTAGACAAATTCATTAGAAGTAACGCGTTTTCGATTTTCTGAACTAAATATCCCACAGACATAGATAGTAAACATGTCTGTGAAGTATCCGTACGAGGGAGTAAAATTCAGTATAAAGTTTGTCCAATATTTAAATAGAACATACTTTAAAGCTAAGTCACAAAAATTAAAGTGTTTTTCTGAGCGAGTGGAATCTAGTATAAATTTTCCGTAACATTTTATGAAATATAATTTCATCTTACATTTAGGTGACTCGGATTTCGTTTAGAACCACCATTTTCGATATCGCACTGCATAGAGTAATTAAAATATAGAGAATTTAGGAAAACATAATGTACTAGATTTATTTACGGACCAAAAAGTCTTTCTTTATTTTCTCTAAAAACATGACAACATTAAAAGTATACTTTTTCGCAATAACTATGCGAAATTTATATACACATATACAACACAAAAATGTACGGATGTACTCAACCAATCAACCGATGTGCCCCAAACTGGTTTCATTTAAAAGGCAATAATGCGTAAATGGTTTGAGACCACTAAAACAATGTATTAGGCACATTTTTGATTTTCGTCGACTTTTCCCATAACAAATTTTTTTAACGTAGTGGAACACGCCGGGTATCCACTAGGAGGTACTTGAATATAATAATAATAATAATAAATCTTTATTTCAGGCATCGAGGCCCATAACATAAATACATTACAGACTAACATACATACAAAAATATAGACTTAAAAACTAATTCACTTATTCGCGAAATGAGACGCGCTTCCGGTGACTCCCGGTGGTCGATATAATTTATACATATTTTATTTAATATTTTTTGTTATTATTACTTAATAATGAATAATATTTTTTTGTAATTTTGAAAAAATATTGCTTCCTATCCATGTTACATGTCACTTTTAATAATTCATACAAGAATGAGTATTATTTTACTGTTTTGGTATTAGTTACGTATATCAACACACCTGCTTTGGTTCGATAATTCTAAGCAAAAGTTGTCCAACCATTTACGTTAACCGGTAACAAATGTGTCACTGAATTCAATTTTACGCCTCATATACCATTTTAGGCCTCTCTGCCAATGATTTACTCTTTAGTTACGTCACATTCTTGTTAACGCATAGACGCAAACAGAGACATTCACTGTATTGATAATTGATACATTAGTGTCGTGCGTTGAATGACGAAATTTTACAATGATATTGTATATTAAAAAGAGGCAGATATGTCATAAGCGCGCGCGTTGTGTGACTCAAAAAGTTCCCAATTCAGGTGAAGAAAGAGATAGCGATGTAGTTTTGACGCGAGAGCGATAAAGATGTGCGATAAAGCAATAAAGCGTGCCTTGCGGACATCGGAACAGATTTTTCGGTTGATTTGTAAGGGCATAACGTATCTATATTTATTTAAACATCATTGAAATTTTACGTCTGTGTGTGTAACCTCTTCGTGACCTACCAATTTTTATTCAAGATCGATAAAACATTCATTGTGATTACTGATACGTTTCGTCGTTTTAATGGGAAGATGTATTTTATACAGTTATTTATGCTCATTTGTGATTTTTCTATGTCTAATCTTAAAATCTTTAGCTTTGTAAATCTGTCAATGTTATCCGCTTTTTCTGTATCGTTAACGATCGACAGAGCAGCTAAAATCTTAGTAACAACCAATATGTCTTTGATAACTTTGAACATATCTCTGGCAAGTTATAAAACTGTTGTTTGAAAATTTTTAGGTCTATGTATCAAACTACATTTTGTTATATCGCAAGAAAAAAATCTGATCCTTTGAATTTTAAAAGTAAAGTTGAACAATTATTGGCATTTTGTTAATCTTTTGTGATATAACATGTGAATCAAAAATCACAATAAACGTAGTACACGTCTACGAAAAATTTCTTAACTTGATTTTCGTGATAAGAAATATAAAATAAATTAAAATCGTTCACAGAAAGTTATTATTTTTCCGAGGAAGTTATTAAACGATATACTCAGGGATAAACTTCGTTTTAAGAATACGACATTAGGTACCTACTTCCTTTGATAAATTTTCTTTTCGAATCTATAATAACAAATTGAATTCTCAAAACTTGATTGACACTGACCAATGTCAAGTCAATCTTAAAACATGTAAAATTTTAATAAAATTTGACCCATAAAATAAATGTGAAGGTTATAAATAAAACCAACACGATAAAATTAATAAAGTTGCACCGTCCGTAAAATAAGCAATTATAACGCTTATTGCTTTTTTTACTTACTTTTGACGCCAAACGGTTCACAGTTTAATTTAATCTTGAGATTTTTTACTTTATTACACATTTAAAATGTTCGTTATTGAACACGAGTTCAACTTATCTACGATTTGAAATATATGTCTACTATACTCGCTTGATTCAAATTAAATCATCCAGTAAGCTCAGAAATATTATGATATCTGTAATTAGACACAGGCGCAAATCTGTTTTGTGACAATATTAGTGATACAAAAGTTCTAATGATTTATACGGAACCACTTTTGCGAATGTGGAACATTTAAATCAGATGTAAAGCATGAGCAGTTATCGACAAAGCGAGCCGCAATCAAAACTACAGAGTAGGTAAAGTCGTTTTCTCTTGCGAAAGCAAACAAATTATTTCCAGTGAAGATGGCCGACGTTAAGGCACATCAAGTTGTCACTTCGGTTATGAAATCTGGCACTTCGCACGCGTTCTCTGCGGTGCGATTACTCTGTAATTATTTCCGATTTTAATGATACCTTTATGATTTTAAGACCGAGTGAAGAAAGAATAAGTGATAGTATGACATGTCTTTTTACTTAAATATGGCTTGTATTGTGAAGAATGAGGATCAAATTATTATGTGGCTTTAAACAATTAGCGGTTCGCATACAGGTTTTTTCCTTATAATTAAGAAGGCTTGAAGAGTCATTGAGATTGCTGATGTATAGTATAGGTATCTGTTTTGTGATTAAATTCAATTAATTTAACTATCTGTGATGATAGCCGTTGTTGATAGTGACTTTTTAACAACTTTCCGAATGGACTCCGTGTGTTTTACTCGCTCTTTAGGGTTCCGAACTAAAATTGGAACCATTATTTTATAATAGTTTCGTCATGTTTGTCTGTTCGTCTATCTGACGCAAAGCACCGATACCCTTAGTGCTAGAAAGCTGTTTTTTTAGCATGGATACACATTTACTAAAACTCCAGAATCGTTTTTAGGTTTAGGCCCCTCGAGGTATTATTGGTCATATTGATTTTAATTGTTAATTAACACTATTAATATTTAATTAATATGATTGCTAAGTATTATTATTTATTATTTCCCCACGGGGTTCGCCTGGATAGCTACCACCCTTGAGCATGAGTCAGCCGCCGAACGACTCGTCGTGTTCCGGCTGGGGGCTCTTAAGGCAGTTCTTTCTTTTTCTTCTTCTTTCTTTCTTGGCCGGCAACGCATCAGTGATGCCTTTGGTGTTGCTGATGTTCATGGGCGGCGATAGCCACTTACTATCAGGTTGATCGACATCTCGTTTGCCGGCTATTTCCATAAAAAAAAGGATTTCCCTAAGATCTTATCATTAGTTATAATGATAATTACGGTAATTTACCACAAATTATTAAATAAATAATTATTTCGTTTATTTTTAGCAAAACCAAAACTTAATCATTTACTTTATCCGTTGAAACTCCTACAACTTTTAAACTTTGTTAAGCGTCAAATTTTCTATGTTCCTTTCCGAAATTTACATATCAAGACAATTTAAGTACCGTTTACGTCATATTGAGAATCTTTTCGCTTTCACTGTTGTTATATTATTCAGTGAGATTTAGAAAAGATCATTATGATTTGGCCAGATGATTATCTCGCATAAATTTTAGGCAAATAGATTTTCCAGTATTTATAATAGAAAACTTTGGACACCTGACTTTTTATCTAAATAGTTGAGAAGCTCACGAACCTGATGGTAAGTGATGAAAAAAATATCAGCAAGAAAGAAAATAAATATAACCTTACCTTTTTTATTCTTATTTTATTTATAGAGGGCTTACCTAGTCATAAATTTGACAATGTCACCCTCGTAAGGCTATTAGTCTTATTTAAGGTACACTTGACAAATATAACTGGATCAGTGTCTTGACCTCTTCTGAACCAGGAGAGGCCTAGATACTGTGACAAGTACCAACTTTAAACCTTACCTGTAGATAATATTTTAATAATTTTTATTTGTCAAATTACATTCACTTAACTAAAGTATTTTGGCATGTGTAGTGAAATCCCCCAGGGTTGCCCGCTACAATAAATCGGGAATAAACGAAGCGATAAATCAAAATGCAATTCCAACCGCAGTGTTGCCACTCGAAAACCGTAAAACGTAATTGAATAGCACCGGTCGGCGAAAATGGCTGCGGCAATAAAAATTAAGAAAAGAATAACACCGATTTAACGGGTTACCGTGCATTGTTTGTAATACTTTGTACTTACTTATGGAATTTATGGCGAATTGGCGACTGGGAATTTGTAGGATTTTATGCGTATAAGGTATTTAATTAAGATATTTTTATACGAGTAGGTAAGCTATTTTTGAATGTGGTTTGTAAAATGATTATTTTATCACTAATAAATATTATTTAATGTGACACTAAAATTAATATCATAGCATTAATAGCTTAGCGGTTTGGTTACCACTCGATTCCACTTTCAGACTTCTAGAACCACACATTTACAATACAATACAGAATACACTAATTCCATGGGTATTGGTCTTGTATTTTTATACGTAAAATAAACTTTGTTTTTCTCATTCTCTTTTAATAACATAATGTATGAATGAGTGTGTACATCGTTTAAAATAACACACGTATTATAGTTGTATCATTATCTTCAAATACCTGTGTTTACTTTCTACAATAGATAGTTACTAGTTACTACGTATTAAATTGCTTCATTCATACCATATTCATACAACAGTAATCTGCAAAAAATTGCAATATCACATGATACTCTCATGTGATTTAAAAAACCGGCCGAAATCTGATATTCTTGTAAGGTTCCGTACACTAAGACATAAGAATTATTTTATACTGATCTCATTGTGGACTGAACGCTTATTTAATTTATTAAACTACGTAAATACCTAATAAGATAACTATGTATTAGTCGTGAACGTTGCATTGTTATTTCATAACCACGTTTTAATCCTACATGCTCATTTTAATTCCATTTAAGGAATTAATAGACAACCAAACTAAACGTAAAATCAGTCTCATCAAATCTTGCAATCAAAATTTTAACAATATAAACAACCACAAAAATATAAAATAACTACATGGTTGGATACTTAACAAAATGCTATTTTCAAGTTTAAACTTTTTTCATCCAGAGTAAATAGACATGAATAAAATTATCTTAGGGGGTTTTCATCCAACCAACGCAGTCCTAAGAATTATAAACGCTAAATCACTCCACCATATTATTATTATAATTTTGCATTGACTGCTAAGTGGCTATAATAATTTAAAATATTATAAGACAAGTGGATACTCCCACACATCGACATAAAGTCTATTGAGGAAGATAATATTTGAAACCTTATACCGTTTGAATCATTAATTTCGCTTTCATTTTACAAGTTAAACCATCATGGTATTAAAAAATCTATGCGTTTGAACGAGATTACCATAAAAACCACTTCGTTTATATAAGCGTGGTTTTATCACAAGATAGAATGACTTCCTTAACTTGTCTTGACTGACTTGTCATAAATAAATAAAAACATTTAACTTCCGAAAACAATAATGTTATTGTAATTTATTTGTTACGTAAAATGCCAAAAAACAAACTGACTATCTAGTATGGGACGGTCAAGCCCACCCACTAATCAACGACACCAGATGCTTCATCGACCACAAAAGGTGTGCAGAGGAGTTTCATTCATAATTTTTTCTCCTCCATGATAAAGCACCTTTCCAAAACGGTAAAGCGGCAAAAAAATATGTGTAAGAAGGTATCGAATACTCATGAATATTATAATTTGATACTTCATTGGTTAAGAAGGAGGCTGGTTTGTATTACTGGAAACACTGCAATATTAAATAAACTTTATTGCACTTGCAACTTTTATTACACGTTATTACCCGACTGACAGGAAGGGTTATACGTACATAGCTTAAAGTAATAGTCGGCTAAAATGCAAGCCACATAGTGCGAAAGACCGATAAAAGTCAGTTGGGGAAAAAAGGAACTCGAATGAGGATGAAGTGGATTTCGGTGTTACTATTTACCTTAATTACCTTGGCACGTCTGACCGTTTGACGGCTAACCCACATGAAAAATGTTACACTTGTCGACAATGACTAAACGAAAATCACGTCAGAGTTATGGTTCACAGATTCATTAGACACTAGACACAAAAAGATAAGTACCTATGCCAGACGCAAAAAAGGAAATATCAGAACGAAAAGAAAAGGAAAGTACTTATCACTTTCTTTTTTAAACTTTCATTGTTCGGTTTAGAGGAAGTAAGCGTCAGGCAAATGTCAATTTATAAAAGATTTAAGTGGATGATGTTTAAAATCAAAATCAATACGCATGAAAACAAAAACACTTAAGTGTGGTATTGTTTATAGCCAGTAAGCGAGTTCCTCAACTCGTTTATGTTTTAGGTCTGATGGTCAGTGACCAACAGAACTATGAACAAAGATTAACCAATGTCATTGACTATCCCTATTAAAGTATTTCAAGGTTAATTCTAGAAGGATAGTGGAAGCATGGTACGTAAACACTTAAGCCTCTACATGAATACCATCGAAATTACGGTCCACTCAATTTGCGGGTAGGCAGACATGATATTATGTATCTTTATATATGAATATATTGTTAGCTATTGTTACGGCTTATATCTTAGGGAGCAATGATAGCCTACGATTTGATCATTAGGTCCATTCGTGCGTCCACGGGAAGAGGTAAAAGTTCGAATCATACACATAATATGGTTCTAAAGCTATCTGCATATTTAGGAATTTTGCGTGATATTCTGTAAAACATAAAAATCGTCATTTCACACTCGATAAGTGTAGCCGCCAGATTGACATTAAAATTTAAATTTGCTCTCACATTATGTCATAGAAGGAATCATTCAGTGTTAAAGTTCTATGCCTCAACGTTTCAATTTGGTTGACCTGTGTATTTCTGTATCTACTCGTAAGCCCTATATGTAATATTCTTTATTAATAATAATACAGAATATTACACACAGGTAAAAAATAATAAGTAATTCTGTATGTAAGCCCCTTTATCTATTATTAGCATAAAATCATTTTATCGAGGCTATCGCGTTATGAATATGCAAAAGTCTGCTCCAATTTACATGCAAATAAAAAACAATGGCATCTTGTAATTTTATTTTATTTCAGTTGTATATTTCCAATTTTAATTTTTATATTTGGTTCAAGAATAGATCTTTAGTTTGGACTTGATCCTTAGGTAAGTATTACGAAAATAATGTTTTCATGTAAATACTTACTTGCTCATATCATATTCTGCGCTTTATATTTTGTATCTGATATCATGTTTATCATCACATATTTAATTAACTAAATAAATATATGACATAATCTTATAACAGTTTAACTATCAAACGAAGGGTTCTGGATTCGATCCTTATCCCGAGTGTTATGTAAAATAACGAAAAAAAAACTTTTTATTCATGAATCATAATGCCAAAAATTCAATAAAATGTAATTTTAAAATTTCGAATTGTCTCAGCCAGTTATACATATACCTACCTACCTAGTTGCCTACTACTATAGCTAATTACGTACATTCTAAATAGTCATTCCGTTGTTTTTCTGAGAGTAACTAAAATGCCTTAAATGTTTTGAAACACAATTGAAACATATATTCGAAAGAATATGCAATGATTGCTGCATGAGTTAGCATGGAAGTTTCTATTTCAGTGAGTTAATGTATAGAGAGATATCGATTCATTCGACTGTTCTCACTGAAGTTAGCTTCTGTATTTCTGTTTGCATGGTATTCGAGAGACGTGGAGAACAACATTTTAAGGCTCTGCCATACTAGAAATATTTAATTTTGTTAAGGATAACATCGCGAGACAATCAACGCATCTGACATTTTTGAAGCTTGTGAAGTTGGTTGATCACCAATTAGCTGGCATGATTGACAATGATCATAGATATCGTGAATGAAACGGTAAAAGGTCTCTCAGGTTTTAAGTTACAAATCGACACTGTAACTTCGTTCATTTTATTCAGTTGTGAAAACAGCGAGATTATGTTTGTGCAAATAACATATTAAATGATTTTAGTTATACTTCATTTTCTCATTAAAATCTATGTCTAAATGATAGGATGTACTAAACATACTATACATAAACGAATTCTGCAGCTTAGAGAATTAACGAGTAAATTATAGAACTAAAATACACAACGAAGCGCAGTGGAAGGTTACGAGTCTTTAAATTTAAAACAACAGCAGCTATGGAACAAATTTACAGATTATTGTCAAAACAACTTGAACGGTAGTGCAATCACGATGCAATATTTTTGGCACCCAAAAGTTATAGGTCAATCCATACGTAATCAACCGGTGCGATTGATTGATGCATTCATGACGCAACAACACCGGGTTGTTAGCTGTCATATGTTTTAAAGCTCACCAAATATTGAAGGTATTTCAAAACAATTATTTAAACAATACGTCGCTAAACTGCGCGCTGCACGCCGAACTCCATTTTTGCGCAGTCACTAAAGTGACAGCTGTCAAAACTCTTTTAAAGAGGGTTGTACATGATCAATCCTGAACATTTTGAAGCTGTCTTCGCGGTTCGGATTAAAAATACTCGCTGATGCATTTTTAATTAACGCCGCGGCGCCGCACTGTGGAACGAAAACAAAAAAAGTGGCCTTAAGGGCCAAATTTAGTAGAATCGGATTCTACTAACTAATACGGTTATTTTATATTCTATTATTTTTTTTGTATTGTTAATATTTATTGTGTTATGGCATTATGAAAATATTGTGAAAAAAACAACATAATTCGACTCTTTTTCTTAAATAACCTATAACAAGGTAGTAAAAAACATAACTGGATTTGATGGTATTTTGATAGATTGTAAAAAATCATAATTCCATTTACACCACCCTTATGACGTCATTCGTTTTGATCAAAATCCACATGTAAACAATAGAAAGCTTATCAGGTATCCGAATGGCGTCATTTGTTTTGGTAAAAATCAAAAATGATCAAAAGAAATGGGTCAAAACTAATTATACATTAGACTTATTTCGTTCTAAACACGGAGATTGGTTGGATGCCGAGGTTGCGTGGCCAGATTTCATAAAGAGAACATTTGATGAAAGTTCTAATATAATCGAACACGATATACCCAGCACATCAACCCAATTTATACTCGTATCACCATCAAAACACAACGTAGGAACCTCCACTGAGGTCAGTCCAAGAAAATCTTTTTGTGAACTACAGCCTAAACAAAGAAAGAGACGCGTATCAAATATTGAAAAAACCATGTCTTTCGATGAAATATCACACGTATTTGCTATGAAATTAAGAGATAGTGGTCGTGGAGAACTTGCCAATATTACTTAATCACTTAATTAAAAATCCACTAAAAGAGAAAAAAGTAAAAGAATGCATTAGTGATAGTTCAAAAACATCAACATTTACTGCAGACAAGACGTCAGGGTTATTTTTATCGCTAAAATTATGCAAATAGCAATACAATACTCAATAGAAATCGATACAATACTCGATAGAAAAATCGTAGAGGAAAAAAGTGGAATCTTATTTCCTTCTTACTTTAGAGTTCAAAAGGCTAAACAGTTATGTTATCCACCCGTAGAGGTCATAACATTAACAGATACCACTGTTAAAATAAAACTACAAGCACTTTTAGATTTGACAACGAATCGGTTATTAAAATCAATTACCGTAGATGGCGACTGTAGAGATATGAAATTAATAAGTAAATGGGGTTTTGATGGTGCTTCCAACCAGGCTACATACAAGCAAAAAATTGAATCAGAGACGGATGATAATGATAATGCAGACGATTCTAGCATATTTATGGGGAGTTTAGTACCTATCAAGTTAGAATCTGGAGAAAAAACTATTTGGGAGAACGAGTCCTCAAATTCACCATTATGGTGTCGCCCACTATTTTTCAAATTCATCAAAGAAAATTCGGTAACAAAAAAACAGGAAATGACTTCAATGGAATCTGAAATTAGCGCTCTGCAGGACACAAGTAAATGATTTAAAAATATCACACTCATTAATCCATACCATGATGGATGGAAAAATTTCATCTATATTGAGTAACACATCATTACACACATCATCATCATCTTTCATTATTACATATGTGGATACGCATGATGTAGGTAATGTATTTTACACATAGCATATAGGTTAGATTTTAAAACTTGGACGATAAAGGGGGATAAAAAATAATTATGGAGAGTAAAAAAAAAGACTAATCAAGACGCCTTTAGGGTGCAAATGGGTTTACTGGTTGATATAGTTAAACAAGGTCACGGCACAACAAATGATAGTAATACGGCAAGACGATATTTCCAAGACTATAAAAAAACAGCATCTATTACGGGAGTTGATGAAACTTTAATTTGGAGATTCGGAATTATTCTATAAGTTCTGTCTTCGGGGCATAATATAAATGTAGAAAACTTTAGAATCTTTACCCAAGACACAATGATAATGTATTTTGATTTATATAAATGGTATTATATTACATGCCTTCAAAAAATGACGTGCATAAGTGTATCAATGATACCTATATGAATAAAATATTTTGACTTTGACTTTGACAAGCGTTTACAAAGTTCTTGCTTATGGAGCAGATATAATAGCCAATTTTGGACTTATTCTGATTGGTAAATTATCTGAAAAAGCATCTGGGGCCAGAAATAAAGATTTTAGACGGTACAGATTAAACCATTCTCGTAAATTCAATCGAAAAGCCACCAACCAAGACATTTTAAATAATTTGTTAATCAGTTAAGACCCATATATTTCAACTAAACGTACAACGAAAGCACAAAATACTTTCAGACGAAGCAAAAACATTATTAGTTTTACAAGATACTGTTGATGAAGATATGGATGTCGAGAATTTTGATTATGTAAATGTAGACTCACAATCAGATTTTGAGGTTGAACATTCCGTTTCCGAGCCTGAGCCAGAGTAATTTTAGTTTCAAACATTTCTTACTTTGTCACCTTTTCTAAATAACTGTTGACATCTTTCATAGATCGCAATAATCTCGAAGCTCGATTACTAGTTGAAATGCCACTAGTAATTGAGCATTCTCGAGATTATTATTTTTCAAACAATGTGGAATAGGCCTACTGGAGACACCACTAAAAAAAAGCGCACCTAGTTCTCTACTTCATGGGTGGTGTGGAATAGAGTTTAAGAAGAGTATGTCGTCTTAGATAAGTTGACAATTTATATTTTTCATTTAAAAAATATAACTGAAACAGCGTAGGTAGGTATGGATTTTTATAGTTTCGCACGTTTACTACATGAAACTACAAGTAACTTTTTGAGATATGGTGAGGTTTTGGCGTAAAACGACGTTTATCACCTTATCCTCTATACTAAAAATATTAATTTCATAAAAATCAATTTTCGGGCATTTCCGGGCCGAGAAGGTATATAGTATGTATACAGTTATGGTAGTTCAGCCATAGTACTATACGAATCTATATACGGCACCTTGACGAAATTATACGCCTTGCCGTAAAAGCCATATTTTACTTTTTCTCCATACAAAAAAATCTTCAAGTTGCTATATCTCTGAAAATACTCTGTTAATCGAAAATACTCAAAAGCTATTTTATGTTTGCACTTAAAAGTGAAACCCGATTCTGTAATAATATTTCAGAAAAAGTGATTTTCATGTTCATGTGAACCTAAGTCTATGAAGAACAGTTTACGTTCCACCGTGCGCCGTTTCGAACCAGTGCTTCAAAAGAGCTGTTTAATACTGTTTGTGGTCAATTATGTATTTTATCATCATACATATACATATAATTTACGTTTGTTATTCCGATACGAATTTTGAATTGATCTGACATATTTTGCTTTAATATTAAGGTTTATAAATTATATTAGGTACACGTTAAATATGCAGTTTTCAATAACTTTTTTAACGAACAATCGGAGCGTGCGTTAACGTCCTTAGATCCGAATGCATTCGAAAAACAAAACATTCCAAGTCTAAAATAATGATGGCCGTTGCGTGTGACTCGGCCATCTGGTGACCAAATTCAGCTATGTGTGTTGCAACGACGAGACGAGTCGACGACGTATCGTGTAAATTATTAATAATTTGTGATTATTTTATTAATATTAAGGTATAAAACTAGGAGAAATTAAAGTGAAGCATGAAATAATATAGTATTTATGCACATAGTTAAAGTATCAAAACGTTTGAAATCTACTAAATTCTGTGTACCTCCACTTTGAATATTTAATACAGCATAATTAATAATGTTTATGATACTATTGTTTATTCGCTGTACAGTTTCGAGATCTAAAGGCCAGAGGTTATTGAATATTAAATTAATTCAACAAAACGTCATTTCTAAGTTAATGTTAGTCTACTATCCAAATCGTTGAAATTCCTGCACCCACATAGTGTACGCAATTTAATGTCATCTCTTTCTTTTCTATGATATCCGAAAGAGATTCCTATGTAAAAACATTCAAAGTCATCAAAGGTCAAAGTACAGACAAATAAAATTATGATATATTAAAAAAATCAAATCAAAATTGAAACCGTTTACATCGCGTTATGAAAGATTAAATGGTGAAAGAATATCTATAAAAAGTACCTATAATATGGTAATTGATTGAAAAGTTTATATCATTGGTATTTTTAATATTAATTTTTTACTGCAGTAACTTATGCTTAAAAATTTGACAAATTCAAGATCAACATCAACAACATTTGAAGTACTCCAGTTGAGAGTGATTTGACACTTCTATGTCATTAATGCAAGTATCATTTCTATTCACTATTAGGTCTGTGGTGAAAACCATGTCAGTATGGGCCGTGACGTCATTTAGGTCACATCTGACCAGTTGAAATCAAATGTTTTGTTTAAAATCACATGCTTTTTGTTTACTTATACTACTTAAACTACACGTTAATACGAGTAGATTACACTTAAATTGTAATTTTCTTATTTTTATATCATGTACTTTAATGGTAAAAAGTCAAAGTCGCCATAGACATCAATAGCCTCAAAGGAATCAAAGGATGAGTTACTGTAAAAAGTAGATCATTTAAAAAGGTTCATTTAAAATTTCACTCAATTTTTGTAGTCGACGGATTTTCTTTGATTTTTTTATGCAACTAATATTAAATTAGTATTGCATTATAAGAGTATTGTGGTATAGTTTTGTGTTTCAAAGTTCTCAACGGAATGTGAAATTGACTTTTAATTTGGCATTGCTTTGATGGCAACCTGCTACGGTAACTGAAGTGCATATTAAGTTAGTTATTAATATTAAAGCAATATTATTACGCGTTGTGTTTTATCATGGCCACTAAATAGAAAAAGTTCCTGTTGAATGTAAATAAACTCATAAAATGTCCCATATTGTGCCTTCGCGTCTTTTAGATCAGCCGACAAAAACACAATGCAAGGTATGCGCGCGAGTTTTGAATGTTAATCCTATGTTAAGGGGAAGCTCTGGCTTTTTATGTGTTCCTGGTACTCTTTGAATATGAATCAAAGTGATATACGGACTGTCGGACGGAAGTGGGGTTCCATTACCCCTACGGAACCCTAAAAAGTAGCACATTTTTATTATATTATTTATTCAGTAGTTTTTGTGCACTGTTTATGCTGCTACAGAAAATAAATGAATAAAATATATTAAATATTCATTGAGTTAATTATTTTTATTTGTGGTTACTAAAAATCCATCATTTTTCATAAATTACATTATGATTATAATAATAATATACTGGCACACCTTAGTAAAATAAAAACATTAATATTGTACGAATTAATATTGTGCTAACTCGAAAACCAGAGACACTGAAATAACGAAAGCTTTTTAAATTTAATATCTTATTATACATAATAATAGTCATATTGCAAAAACTAGTAAAGTACGATACATACATTTACACAACCCACGTTACTGCGCCGTAATTTCCTTTCTGGATGCAAATCTCTTCAGGAACAACAAAGTACATCTTGGAATATGAAACTAAGCGTATTACTTGAACGTAGGAACACTACTTTATTATGTAACTTGTAAGGAGGCTAAGTATGTTATCACTAAACTATGTTTTATTACTAATCTTGCAACTGACATGTTACAAAGTTTGCTCGTTATGTGTGTGCTGTGTTGAAAAACATAGATTTATTTAATTTAATGTAAGTGTAATTGATTAAAAAGTGAAATTTTTGTTTTATTAATGTCCAAATTTTTATAATAAACTTGTTAAAAATATATATATATCGTCTCCTCTATGGAATGGCCGGCGATGGGCATAGTGGGTGATATGATGATCAGTATTGTAGATTCTTCTACCAGATATTCCTTTGGATATCTCCCAGTGGGCGTATGTCAGGATGCTAAATAAAACACAGGATTCCAGGCACACACACATTCTTGATTTATTGCCTGTAGGTTCTAGGTACTACTCGTTATTTAGTTTGGACTTGTAACTTCGCTTACACTTCGCGATATCGTATAACTTGAAACTTATTTTGTTCGCACGCCATTTTATTGTCGTTCTCTTCGCGTCCCCGGGGGAGCCCCGTCTCGACCGACTGTGACATCGTACTTCCACGTCATGTCAATTTGACAGATCAACGAAACTACCACAGATTAATGCAACGTTACTGAGACTACCACAGATTAATGCAACATTACTTTATTCTATGCTGACTTATACTTATTTAAATTCACGTGTAGCAGTAGTCATCCGACCATCCCGTTAGTTCTGTGGTGTTGACGATGTCTAATCCTTTGACAATATAATGGGACTTCTGGCACTAAAATCGGTCTCATAGGATTATTGAAACTAAACAGGGTCAGTTGTTTTACTATGGGACTACTCAGTGGGATAGACCCTAATATACTACGTAAAGTGCGCGTAGACTACGGAATGTTTTTAGCAAATCTATGTTTTTGCTCCTTTGCATATGTAAAATGGATGCATTTCTTTACAATAACTAACGTACTGTAACTTGTAACGTAACTCGTACATTAAAAATAGGACCTGTTGTATTACATCAAAAACTTCTTTTTTAACATCCCGAGGACATAAATTACAATTTACTTCAGGAAAGAAATGTTGCAGATGTAAAATGCGTTGCATATTATTCTGAAATATTTAATGCATGTGCCCTGTTCTGCGCTGTAAGTCCTTGTTCTCCCCACTTTACACCTGTTTTAATCCTACTCCTGCTAAACAATAAACACAGCGAAGTTATACTAATGTATTTGCGCAACTAGAAATGTTTGGTTTGCTGTTTGAACGAGACACTTGTGCATATTTTTACGCTGTTAGTCTAACGATGTATACATGTTTTGTGCCATTTCCATTGTTTATATAGATAATGTTATGAGTGTAAAACATACTAAATTACGAATAATTTTTTTGTATAGACTACAAATATTTCATACAAATGGAATTGAACCCAAAACCCTTCATTCAGCAGTCCGGTCACTACCTATTAAGTAACAGGGCATTAACGCTAAAATGAGCTATGATTAATGATGAGATCTTATTTATTGACAAAACCAATTACAAAAGTTATACAAAGGGAATACAGTTAGTTGATCTTTTTATTTTCTTGTTATTATTGTTACAAATAGTAACAAAACGAACATTGAAAGCAGCTTTATAGATAAGTGCAAATCAAAACTCTTTGTAAATATTTCAGACAGTAATATTCACACAAATCTAAAAGTAACGTCGCCTTAAAGGTCAATTGTCAATCACCCCCCGCGTTGACAGTTGACATACCGATGCTTCGGCGGTATTTGTGTGTATTTGTCTGTGCTATTTTTATTACCTTTTACGAAGTATTATCTATTCTGTGTATTTTAGCTTACCTTTTACACACACACGCTCATAGCCCTGCCGCTTGCGTCGATCATAAGTGATTGACAAAGTTAAGCAACAGCGGGCGCGGTCGGTAGTTGGATGGGTGACCGCTAGTGGCAAAAAAATCTTGAGCGTTTCCGTGCTTCGGAGGGCAAGTAAAGCCGTCGGTCCCGGTTGTTATCATATGATAACAGTCGTTAAGCCATGTCGGAGGCCCTCGGGCGGTTTGAAAACTTCCGACACTCGGGTTGGCCACTAACCCCTCCACCAATCCGCACTGGAGCAGCATGGTGGAGTATGCTCTAGGCCTCCTCAAGAGGAGAGTCTATTTATTTTGCCAAATTTGGCCCACACGAACAGGCTAAGCTTAAGCATTTAAAAATTGCTTACATAGTACCTAAGCTATGAATGAGCAGTTTAGAGATAACATAACCCGATCCGAAACAGTAGGGCAGCGTCGTATCAGTAAATATCGCACAGTCACCGATCAACAAAGAACATTTGTCCACAGACATTACATCAGCTCTTGATGTTTGCCGAACGATGTGTATCTCTTCGACTGGCCTCAACAAAGACGGTTATACTTATTGGGTGTGGGAGTTGCGTTTGTATGCGGATTTTTGCTACATGAACCAAGAACCATCCATGGATCCAAGCGCCAATGTGCTATAAAAGAACCCGTGTGGCGCATACTATGCCACCGTGCCAAGAGTCCTGAGTCCGAGCTCTCAGCAAAGCGGAAATGATGAGTTTGAATTTCTGTTCCTGGGAGCCTATTATGAAATTTTATAAAACCATTAATATGCCAGGCAATTCATTCTTCGAGCTTTGAATGGTATATGATTGGCTAAAAAGTGTCACGTGACCGCTTTGGCAATATGAATTTGACGTTTACACTGGAACATAGCTGGAATTAAGAGTTCATAATGGACCGCCTGGTCTGGGTGTGAGTATACTTGTCGAGTATTTAAATGACAAAGACGCATGGAAATGACCAGCTCTGCAACCAGTTCCGCTCAGAATAGTAAATACTTTTGTATTATTATCTTTTTTTGTAATATTTTTTTAAAAGATGTGCTGAGGAGTTTCTTTAGGCTTTTCTTCTCCTCCACGACAAAGCACCTTCCGAAAAGCCAAAAAATAACGTGCATAAGTGTATCAGTGATACCTATATGAATAAAATATTTTGAGTTTGAGTTTGAGTTTGTGTTTTGTTCATTGTACCCACGACCACGTGTGTTAGTTTTTGTTTTAATGATGTGGTGATTAGGGTTTTAAAATTGTCACTAATTTTTTCCTTCTTAACCTTTAACTAGTGACGTGTAGTCTCACAGGCGTCCCGTGTTTTGCAAATTCTTAGAATTGACCACTTCCCCCCGCTTGCCGCGACCCAGCGTCTTAGTAGCTTTCGTTTTAGTGCTAAAACGACCATCGAGGAAGGCAGACACGTCATCAGTTGTTTTACACGTAAGTAATACGAATTAAAAAATTGACCGTAGCCTATGAGGCTACATGTCCCTAGTTGTCATACAAATACTTTTACGATCTATTTTTTTATTTTTAGTGCAAAATGGCAGAAAACACTAGGAGACGTCAACCCCAGCCTAAAAATTCATCAAATAATAAGAAATTACGAACAGATGACCCATCCTTTGAAGAGGAATTCAATGCCCTCATGCTGGCTTCAGACCAATCTGACAGTGAATGTGATATTGACGAATTCTTGGTTTCCGATCGTGAACTTTTACAACTTCGTGAAAGTGATCAAGATGAAGACCTAGGGGAGAACATTCCAGAAGAGGATAACGGTAATGAGAGGAGACAGATCCCTGGAGAAGATGTTAGTAGTGATAGTTCTGATGATGACCAGCCTCTTTCGGAATTACAAAGATCGAATTATTATTACGGGAAAAATCTTTATAAATGGTCAAAGATACCTCCTAATGCTAGGGTTCGCACGCCTCGACACAATATAATTAGTCGCGCTTGTGCTTCGAAATTGACAGCCGAGGATGCTAAAGACCCCTTCAGCATTTGGCATAAATTATTTGATCAAGAAATGCTTCTACAAATTTTGACATGGACCAACAAAAAAATCTCCAGTTACAGGATAAAGTTTGCTCGTCAGAATAAACCTGAGCTGAAAGACGTAGATATGACTGAGTTGAAGGCTTTTGTGGGACTTCTACTGTATTCAGCTGTCTTGAAATCCAACCACCAACGCACAAGTTACTTATTTGCAAGGGATGGTACAGGGTGTGAAATATTTAGATGCATCATGTCTGAAAATAGATTTGTCATTTTGTTACTGTGTTTGCGATTTGATAATCCAGAGGATCGCGGTGAAAGGCGAAAAGATGATAAGTTGGCTGCTATATCTTTTATTTTTAACAAGTTTGTCAATAACTCTCAACAACTATACGAATTGAGTGAAAACGTCACCGTAGATGAGATGTTAGTAAAATTTCGAGGTAGAAGTCATATGATTTCTTATATGCCGAAGAAACCAGGTAAATACGGACTGGTCATACGAGCATTATGTGATGCAAAAAATGCTTATTTTTATAATGGATATGTCTATACCGGGAAAGGCTCTGATGGTATCGGCTTGACCACACAAGCACAAAAACTTCTCGTGCCCACTCAGTGTGTCCTACGGTTGACACAACCAATAGAAGGAAGCAATAGGAATGTGACTGGTGATAATTGGTTCTCTTCTATAGAACTAGTTGATCAGCTGGCAAAACAGAAGCTTACTTATGTGGGTACGATGAAAAAAAATAAACGTGAAATACCGAGCCAATTTCAGCCGCAAAGAAATCGAGATGTCCAGTCAACTTTGTTTGGTTTTACAAACCAAAAAACTATATGTTCATATGTGCCTAAGAAGAATAAAGCTACGATACTTGTGTCCTCTATGCATCACGATAACATTGTTGACGAGGTTACTAAAAAGCCTGATATTATTCTTTTTTACAACGCAACGAAAGGAGGCGTTGATGAAGCCGATAAAAAATGTTCTATTTATTCAAGCAGCCGCCGAACTAGAAGGTGGCCAATGGTAGTATTCTATCGCATTGTGGACTTGAGCGGCATGAATGCTTATATACTATATAATATGCATCAGCCCAAGATTACAGACAGAGGAGATTTTCTAAAGTCATTAGCCCGTTCGCTAGTGCTACCCCAAATGCAAAGACGTGCTGTGTGCAGTCAATTACCAAGGGAGTTACAGTTAGTTATAAAGCGAGTTCTGGGTGACGATATGGTTGAAGATGTCCAAACTCGGCAAAATCCTGAAACAAGTTAAGCCAAGCGAAGGGCATGCAGTATTTGTCCTCCTAAACTACACAGAATGACAGTGTACACGTGTGTCGGGTGTTGCAATCCCGTATGTTTGCAATGTTCTCGCCCTTTGTGCAAAAATTGCCAATGATTATATGGCAAATTGAGCAGGTGTCAAAATTTTTATTTTTAGTTTTCAGAAGTGGTTTTTATGTTTTTTTGTTGTCTTTATAATTCGATTTTAAGAAAAAAGTGTTAAATTTGGCATATCGTTTATATAAAGTCTATTAAAATGCTAAAAAAGGATCTCATGTCAATTAAGGCTGAAAATTACCACTAATTGTTAATTATAGTTTTTTTTCTAAGTAATCATAAAGAAATGATTGAATTCATTTACATTTGTTTTATTGTATACCAAGATTTAAATACAAACACAATTTTAAATCATCCACGTGCAATTTTGACAAATTTTTAATTTCGAAGTAGTAGCCTGTGAGACGACATGTCCCTTAAAGTGTTATAAATTTGTCATGTCCCTAGTTAAAGGTTAAATCAAGTGTTACATATTTTAACGTGCTTTTTGTTCTTATTTATTTACACTATTATGAAAATTCAAAATTGAATAAGGTATTTTAGGTAGCCTTAATGCCATTTGCTATTTTGTACCACTCATTTATTATTTTGTTCAAATTAACTTCCGAAACATAGGAACATAACATAACATAACATCACTAATTCAATTTCTTTCAATATATTTTTTTTGTCTATTAATTGATTTTCAAATACGTGGTTAGCAGTTCTTTATTTCTCCAATATTGAATTAAGCTCTGCATGGTACAATTAATCTCTTCAGTGATCTTCGTGGAATTCCACGACACTGAAAATATTTTAGCATCCCTTTCTATAAAGGTTAATGGCATGTAGATTAAAAATTAAGACAAAATAATATCAATGTTCAATCTGTACACAGTTTTGACTTACAATTTAAAAATTTACCTAATTAACTTTGGAGTGTTTTATGACAAAAAACATGGATCTAAAACTACAAGATACGAGTAGATAAGCTGTACACAATGTCATGTGCGTTCACAACCAGCATCGTAGAGCGCAGTTGACATCCATTTTTCTCGTGTAACTGTGCGTGTCAGTGTATTGTTACATCGCAGCTCTGTCCGAGTCGAGGTCACTAACGCCGCACAACACTACAATCGGTTCGCCGGCGCAAACGCAGCGTGCGTGATCTGGTGCGATATAATCACCTGTCTCTTTCTATCATAAAGAATAGAAGTGAGAGAGAGTGATTTTAATTTCACTCCTTCATTTGAAGTTTCCACCGCAAAAAAAAATCAAAATGGTTTACTAAAATTAAAACGTGAATTGAGAGTTATTTGAGAATTAAAACGTAAGGCGAGTGCAGATGGGCATATTGGAACTCGAATGAAAATAAAGTTATCATCGCTCATGGATATAACTACGTAATATTATCATAGTACATTTATTGTAATATCAAAGGCATAATCGATGCGTTGTCAAAAAACAAAGAAGAGAGAGAAAGAGAGAGCTAGCTCCCAGCCGGAACACGACGAATCGTTGGCAGCTGACTCAAATACACGCCTTACTACAAGCTGGCCGGCTTCTGTCACTTATTACGAGACCGGGCAAGCTGAAGTTATGAGTAATTATAAGAATAGTAAGATAATGATATTAAAAACAACTCATATTATGAAAGTTTGACACTGTTTCTTATGTTGGTAATCCAACACCCGCAAAAACTAGTAAACGGATTTTCAAGAAAAGCACAACGATAGAAAATGATGGATTAGGATATAGGGTATTAGCTCAGTAACGCGGGCAAAGCCGCAAGCAGAGCACTAGTCCAAATAATAAATAACAAAATCAATAATAGCAATCAATCTGAACAGCCTTAACCGCCATCGTAGCACCGGGCCGCGGTTCTAACGGTGTGTTGTTGCGTAACGCTGTTTTTGCTATCGGTACTGAATTTTTAATACAGCCTTTGTACGAAGGTCGGGACAAAGGCCTCTTGATAGAATCGCTCGGCAAACATCAATAGTTGATATATTGCTGATCTTGATGATAGCGAAGACTAATATTATGTTATTTGATAGTAGACTTGGATTTCATTTTTTGGTTTTGTCATGTTAATTTTAAGATAGGTTTGTTTTTTTAAAATCCATGTTTTATGAAGGTTTTGATTATGATTATGGTGTTCTATGGGCGATGGTGACCTTACTATCATATTTAAACATTGACTACTGAGTTTCTATGCGTCTGGTTTATAGAGAATAGAGGTAAAGCCGGTAAATGAGAACTGACGGAACATATAGAGGGAAAGTCGAAAAAGTGTCCAGGTAAAGGGTATGGTATGAATGCAGCAGTTGTTGACGGATTGAAGTTAGACAGTCCTGTATTAAACTTCAACTGTTTACGTGGTCCTTTACTCTGTAGCTACCGTGGCGCCACCAGTTTAACGCAGTTTGACGGACACTAAATTAAACTTAACTTCTTATCTAAATTCTAGAATAAAAATTATTGAGTACTTTCTGAGACTTATACCATGACACTTTCTGTAGGCATCTGAACTGAGGGCCCAAAACATTTGCCCATAATATCTTTTTTTTATGGAAATAGCCGGCAAACGAGCTAACAGTCTGTAGTGGCTATCGTCGCCCATGGACATCAGCAACACCAAAGGCATTACAGGCGTTGCCGGCCAGGAAAGAAAGAAGAAAAAGAAATAAGTTGAATCCTAAAAAATTTTTTTTTTTTAAACGCTTTTATTTCAATGTTTAGTTTATAAAATTAGCTACAAGTTGTGAAAATTTCAAGTCTCTACGTAAAATAGAACATAGAGAATTATGCGTCTAAAGTCTGAAAATCGTTTTTTTTAATTTAACAACAAATAAACAATGAAAATTAGTTTAAAATATGATTTTCGTGTATTGTCATCGGAAATACACATGTCTGCCAAATTTCATCAATTTTCATTAAAGGGAAGTCATTCAAATTAACGTTACAAGATTTGATCCACCGAAGTGAAGCTAAATAAAAGCGTTTAAAAAAGAACTGACTCTCAAGCCAAAGCAAGCCAAAGCCATCTTTAATTCACGTTTAAGAAAATGAGTGTTTGCATTAAGTTTTAACTAATAAACTAATTCTAACTAAATTCTAACTAAAAATTCTAACTAAAATTCTAACTAATTCTTACTAATTCTAAATAAATCCTCTATAAATTTCAATTCGCTACGCCAAAAATAAAGGAAGCCCTCAATGATGCATCCATCCACACTTTTGTACAATCGGGTCATCCTCTACCCTCTATATTGCATGAGCTCTCCTTTACCTACCTCTAACACAGCCTGATATTTCAGACGATACTTATAATTTGGGTATATCTTAGCACTACTTTTTGGTAAACAAAAATTTATTTGTTTATTTTTAAATTATAATTTTCATTTTGTGTCTGCCTTATTTAAAATTATGGATTACGGAAATTACGGATTAGGATAAAATTGTAGTAACTAAGTTTGTTTACTAAGTAAGAGTAGTGTAAAAAACTGAATATACACACATATTACAAAACCAAACAAACCTCTTCTACAAAGATAAGAGGATAAATTATGGATCTCTAACTTCTTCATATACGAGAGACCGATTTTTTTACTTCCTTTCAAAAGAAACCACATAATGAAAATCACTTCTTCAATTGGAAAATTTTCAAGATTTTTCCAGTATTTAGTGACAGGTGGAATAATTTTGTTATTTAAACTCTTGTCGTAATGTATGAGATAAGCTATATGAGAAAAAAAGTTTAAAATACTTTTAATTACGCTGGGTTCTTCACTTATTGTATATTTTTCGTTAATAATAATTATTTAACACATGCGAAAAGTAAGTAAAAAATTGTTATTTACCATTAACAACATAAAGCCATTTGAAATTTATCTGAACTTGCAACATACATTAATTTAATAGTTTAACAAAGTTAAACTTAATTAAAAAGTTAAAAACTTAAAAGTAAAACAGTACAATCGTAAATGAGTAACCAAATCAAACAAGATATTATGCAACAAGCGTAATAATGTGTATTTAATATGAAATAAATTATTTTTTCTCTCTTTTCTTGATCTGCAATGCATCAGTGACACTTGTGGTGTAGCTGTTAATTTAAGAAACTGGCGACTATTAATTTAAGAAAAATAATGTTTATCATATTATGTCTTTATTTCTTTCACACTTGTCTAGATGAACACTTATAACACTAAAATATTTTTTAATGAGGTGAATAAAGTTTACTAATACACCTCGGCAGTAGGCTCGTGTATCTAGGTGAACTTAAGTCTACCGATTTAGTATACTTAATTCACCTGCGGCCAGTAGATTTACATCACCTGGGTGCATAGGTGGATAAAGTACACTAAAAGTAGACTTAAGACACGTCGGTGAATTATCTCAGGTGAATAAAGTCGACGGCACCGTATTTCGCAGTATTTCGCTGTAGTCGTTGATATACAGTGCGAGCAAGGCGATTACAGCCAGATACTGCGATTTAAAGGACAAATACTGATCAGTCTTGTCCATAGAAACAAAATTATTATTAAATATATATCTTATCCTACTGTGGAGATTTAAAATTCCGTTCGCAATGCTTACTAATATAATAGTATGTCTTTTGGTATCGCTTATTACTAACGGTGTGATAAGTGTCTTATGAAGAGGAAAATTTTGCAAATTCAATTTAAATATCTCTGCGTTGATTATTTGAGTTCAGTAGGCGACCAAATACTTTTTCTAAATGGCACTCTGAATATTAAGAGATTCACATCTTATTCAGAATATTTTGTAATCCAAGGGCGTGAAATTGGTAATATAATTTGATGATTTACTTTTGTGTTTGCCCGTGATCGACTGCAGTCGGTAGGTGTTTAATATTTATAAAAAACATACTAAGTAAATTGAAATTACAGAAATAAAATTATCGTAGCATAATACATCTTCCTAAGTTTTGACGTAGGACGAACTCTAGTCGATCCCTCGGTTTTGGTTAAAGTTCTAAATATTATATTTGTTTCAAGCTATCGTGTTCTCATGCATTCATTGAGAAAAGAAGCATATTAAGTACCTGCTTGATGTTATAATAACCACTGCCGATAAACACCAGGAATAGGTAATTATCCAAAATATTAAGAAAGAAGCGATGTATAAAAATATCATTTATACATATAATACTTCCAGTTGTGATAAATCGCATTACCGTGACCAAAAGTAAAATTTAAATCCGTAATGATATTTTATCAGTAGCTCCAATGGAACCGAACATCTGTGTAAATGAATAAACATGCCTTTCTTTGCACAGCTGTCCCACAGAACCTTGTGACTTAATTCACCTCACAACCTTTTCCAAGGTAATGTTGTACCGCATATAATTAGATTACCACAAAATGAAGCAAAGATTAGAAACAGCATCCATACATAGAGTTTGAAGAGCATGCTTCTCAGTAATTATATCACTGTATAAGGCAGAAAGCTTTGCATGTCGAAATGTGGGTGGACATTGATAAAACACTGTATCTAGATGAGGTCAGACAGAAATTATGGGCATTTAACTTAGATGTCGCACTGTGAGAGGTAAACGACTATTTGCGATAGATTCCAAATTAGTAAAGTAGGATTTAAATTAAACAGAGAGCATTTTTTTTAAAGTTTTCACATCTATATAACGTTGCATTTAATCTATTTAAGGAAAGAAAATACCGACCTTGTGCGGGTTGGATTCACGCACCAAAGGTCCCGTGAAAACTTGCAGAGCCAAATATTATTCTAATACAAACTGTACTTTATAACAAACTTAACTTTTCCATTTAAAAACTGTCACATTTACTGACTCACGGAACCTCAATTAAACCTCAGTGGTTCACGGAACCGAAACTGTACCGAATCGATTGCAAACCGAACTGCAAATTTTCTCGTTCAATCGTCCCTCGCTGTTTGTGTAACAAATATCCTCGCACTTAGGTTTCAGTTGAGGTTGGTTGTATCAACAATAATCATTCGAGAGACATTTAGAAGGGTCACCTCCCACGGATCACTAAACGGTAATTGTACATTGTGCTTGGATATGGCGATTGTAGAAATACTCCAAGATAACTACGTAAGTAAGTGTGGGAATTTGTCTAAGTTAACTAAGGCGAAAGCGTGCTAACTAATAATAACTAACACAAACGTTCTTCAACGCATTCTTTCATTTGTTCGTTCGTTCGTTCGGTGAACGTAATTTTGGATTTCATTAATTAATATTGTGATATATACTCACTGCAATTTACTGGTAATTAAGATCCATGGTTCAAATTATTACGTTTCAACTTGACTGAAATATCGGCGTACAATATGCAAATATTGGGCATGTGAGGAGTAGAAAATCACTTGTGTCGAGAGAAATAGATATGAATATGGATGGACAAAAGGGGCGAGGACTGCCAAAAAAAGAGATGTTTTTATAACTGACGATATAGACGATAATAATAATAATAATTATTGTTATTATTAATTTGATTTTGGTTATTTGTAATTCATTGTATCGATTTTAATGATTTTATATTTATTTATGATTAAATTTTTAAGGTATTTATTTAATAATTTAATTTAAATTTTAATCCTGTTTATAATTTGATTTCTATAATAATATAATTGTGAGTAATGTAAAAATGAATTGTGTAATATGTAGTGATTTGTATTTTATATTAGTAATTTTAATGAATGATTGTAATGCGTATAATTTTTATTTTTTAGTTTTTTTACAATATAATTTACCAGTAATTATAGGAGAAATGAAATGTAAGGAAATGCTGTTTGTACCTATAATTAAAATGACACTTGGTTATTATGTTTTTGTGCATGGAAATATTCAAATGTAATAGTGTTGATTTTGTTGGTGCAACTTTTAAAATAAATAAATAAATAAATAAATAAATAAATAAATACAGTTGACTATGTTTACCATCTATACTACTCGTAATATAATAAAGCTGAAGAGTTTTTTTTTAACGCGCTAATCTCCGGAACTGGCAGTTCTGAGGTTAGGCTATAAGGCAAAAAGAAGTTGCTTCAAGGCTACGGGGTATACGAAGTGAGGGTTACTAGCATGAGATAGTTGTAGTACGTACTACGTAGTAATATTATATTATGGTACTAAGGTATTATAGAAGTTGATAGTGTAAGGAGTCAATGTACACATGAAGACTTATAGGGAAATGTGGAAGAAGAGAGCATATTACAACAAATGTAGGGGAATGATGAAGAGAATGAAAAATATACAAATAACATGGAAATCAATACCAATGTTACATATGCTAAAACATTGAAGCAAACTGGTGTTTCGTTAAAAGGGTGTTTGGATAGTGAAGAACCTTCGAAATTTTGAAGAACTTTCAGATTAGATTTTTTTTGCCGAAGCAAGTAATTAATTTCTTATTTATCTTTAAAATACAGGAGACAAGGTTCGGACCAAATCCCCGAGGCGGAGAGAAAATTTTAACCGTTCAATATTATGATAGTAACGAAATTCCTATAAAAATTAAGTTTGCTCGGGATACTTTTTACAGTTGATATTTTTCTTTTTCATTTTGGGATCCTAAAGTTATGTACCGTATAAATTTAGTCTGACGATTTCATCACATTGATTTTTAACTTCCTAGGTTAAGACAAAACGTTAGTCATAGGCGGAAATACACTATTGGTTTTGAACTTTTGACTTTGAAACTTTATTTCAAATCTGATGTTTGACAAATCTAATTTAGGAGCTTCAAGATTTGACTGTAAAATATACAAGAATTGCTCGATGCAAGAGTAAATGATAAAATATACAAAACTCGTAAATAGCTAGGATTATTCACAAGTTTATATGTTTCAGGATAAATCTACGAAGTAACCAGACTTAACATCGTGTTTTCTCCAAGTAGCCAAGTCACTGAAGCAATGCGCTGAGCGTCTTGCTGTCAGCGACGCTATTATGTAAAACTGGCCCGACCACCGTACACAGAACATATTACATTACGTGTGGGATTCAGAACGGCTTCTTTGAGCAACAGCTTCCAAATGTCCAAATTCATTCATTCGTTATTCAAGTGGGCGTTTTATCAACACCTTACATATACAAGTACCTATAGCTTATCGAAAAAAATTGAAGACGTAAAATTTTAATAAACTCTTACAAATCACATAGGGCAATACTCTTATTGAATAATAAGTTACGGGAAATAAAAAAACGACAATTTAATTTTCTAATACAAAATGTTCCTAGCTGTGAAACATTTGATGTCTTTTGTCTTTTTGATTTGTTGACGCGATTGACAGAATATGAGAGGCACAGGGACGGGGAGAGGGGGAGAGGGAGGTAGAGGGAGACGGAGAGATTGATAGGCGGCACAAAGTTTGCCGGTTCAGCTAGTCGGTAATAGATTAAAGTAGAGTACAATATGACATAATATAATACATGTATAATACATTTTCAGTAGTAGTATTTGTCTTACCTGTTATATATATTTTACCGCAACTTACCATAAGAGTCTTGCCCTGTCTGATTTTTATTAAAATTTTACATTATTCCGACGCACTATACTACAAGTAGGACTTATTATAGTACGATTAGTTTCACTGAACATTAAAGAGGTATAGAGGTATCTAAAAACTGGCAGTATCCACTGGCAGACATAACAAGTTATAGCCCCCGTAGAGCTGAGGCGATACGATAATTCCTACTGCTAAAGACAGTAAGTGATATCTCTCGCAAAGAAAAAGTACTTAATAAAAATAGCCTTTTATAGTATTTACGTACAAATAGCGATTATTAGAAAAGACGTGAACAAAAGCGATTACTGGAAAAGACGACCTAATATGTTTCTGAAACCTTCAAATGAGCATTTTACGAGTATTTCCCATTAGAGAAACCCCACGGTTAGGCTAAAAGCATTGCTAGACTCAACAGGGTATGGGAAACTTTTTGTTCTCTAATATTTTTATGTAGTTATACTCTCCATAGATAAAAACAAAGTACCTCAAGTCTAGCATGCCTATGCCAAACTATGAGTAATTCTTGTATCCTATTATTATACAATCCTATTGATATTATTTATAAATGCGAAAGTTTGTGAAGACGTTTGGATGTTTGGATGTCTGGATGTTTGTTCCTCAATCACGCCACAACAACTAAACCGATTTGGCTGTGGAATGACGATAACCTTATACCCTAGATTAACACATAGGCTACTTTTATCCCGGAAAAGTTCAGGGTCCCGCGGGATTTGTAATAAAATCAATATCCACGCGCGCGAAGCCATGGGCATATGAATTTAAATTAATTAATTAAAAATTTCGTTCCGAACCACTCTACCATGGGCGAAGCCGCGGGCAAAAGCTAGTAATATTATAAATGTGAAAGTTTTTTGTGAGAATGTCTGGATGTTTGCTACTCTTTCACGAAAAACTACTTAATGAAATTTCATGAAATTTAGCGCATAATTAGACCATGATCTGAAATCTGATTAATTAATTAGAATACAGGGTATCTACTTAAAATACTAAGAGTAGAATATAGGCAAAGCCGTGGATAGACCGCTAGTAGTCATATAAACAATAAAACCCCTTTCATTGAAAATATACCGTTTACCTACATGTTTACATCCTCAATACTCCACGTCAAAACTTTACTAAAGAAAATTTTCCTTAATGTCTGCGTTATCCATACTAATATTATAAAGAGGAAAGATTTGATTGTTTGTTTGCATTAAATAGGCTCCAAAACTACCGAACCGATTTGAAAAATTATTTCACTGTTAGGAAACTACACTATCCCTGTGTGACAATGGCTATATTATATTTTTTTTTTAATATTTTTCCCGAAGCGAAGCGAGGGCGATTTCCTAGTACTATTATAAATACATAATCATCTAAATTTTAAATTCTAAAACGTCAGCGATAATTTGTCTTGTAAATGCTTGTACGATAAAAGCCGGTTGCTAATCCTTTTGTAGTAGTACTCTTAAATTATTATAAAGTACAACAGACTGTGAATTGTGATGCTAAAGGCCTTTACTAAACGTTCGTCCTTTAAGACGAATGTTATACTATGCACGAATAAGCGATAAGCGAAAAGTTTTTTTAAATAGGTTATATTTTTGCAATATTCCTAAAATAACTAGGCCGATAGCAAAAAAGTGCTTTAGAAGTAACAAAGTTATCTGGTCATTTTCAATTGTCCTGAGATTTAAATGTGTAAGGAGGATTTTGTTAAAATAGTTTACTAAAATTTCATAAATAATCGCCTCACAGTGCGCTATAATTCATTACTATGCATCTCATTACTTATAAAAATACAAGAAGATTGGTAATACCTTATTATATCTGTTATTCCCCTACGCGTCCGATCCATCTTATGACATCTTATTATACACACTAACGCCCCAACTCTGAGTCACTAATTTCTTACTTAAAGAATGACTAATAAGCTACTAAGAAGCTCCTAACCTGTACTAAGGAGCAGTTTAAGTAACCATTAGTGACTCTGAGTTGGGGCGTAATCATTGTAGACCTCGTTTAATTCTTTAATATTTGTGTATCAAACCAGTGCCTTAGACAAGAATTAATGACCTACACCATGTAATATGCTGTGCTTAATGGTCTATAAAGATTAAAAATTGAACGTAGGGGTTTAAATGAAATAGTCATAAGTCTAGAGTAGGTATCTAATATTATCCTCATGTAGTTAATTCAAGACATTTAGATAATTCATAGCTTTATTAAGAGGTTTTGTTTGATATACATAAACTTTCATACATTTTCATAACAGTCATAAAATTTTATGTTATTTTTATTTTGTCCGTGTGTCTGTTTTACGGTATTACATAAAAACCACTAAACTTATTGGGTACGTTAGAACTTGAAATATTCTTATTTTAAACTATAATTAGGGGTCAATAGCTAATTAATTGTTTCTATGATATAAAATATATGTATACGGTACTGTAGACAACAACTTGCATATTGCTTTCAACAACAATTTTATAAATACGATATTATATTTTTTATTTACTTTAATATAAATGGCTATTATCAAAATCCGGAAACTATGTAATTCTGACTATTTACCTATGTATTGTGAATATCTAATAGTTGTGAATGTAAGAGAAAAAATTAGCAAAAGATTCCTTATTTCAGTGTTTTTAAAAAGTATAAAAATATGATAGCCTTCGAGTAGAAACTCGAATGGATCATGTCTAATAACAAAATTATTTCTCTCAGTAATCAAAACACAAAATTTCCTTTCGTTATTCTAACGATATATTTTCTAAACAAGAATCCCTTTCTTCATTTTGATCCTGAATAAACATAATCTGTGTTTCTTACTTTGTTTATTTGGTTAAAAAAGGGCATTTGAAACAATCTGGATTCTATTTCGTGTCTACCAAAATAGCCATGCACATTGCACATTAGTCACTACAGTATACTCGTAATATTGCTACATTCAAAATGGAATATGGTTTATTAGATAGTTAACTATTAACTGAAAAAGCCTACGTGGAATATAATATATTTATATCGTGCTAATTATTATAAATGTGTATATAACTTAAAAAAATATGAAGTTTCATACACATACATGCCTTATTGTAACCCCTTATGGAACTAATTTCTAAAAATCCCTTCTTAGTACTGCAAAATTTCATGCTTTTAGGCCCAGCGGTTTCGGTTGTACATAAATCGATCAGTCAGTCAGTTTTTTCTTTTATGTATATAGACAGATTCGTTATAATAACAGTATTATGATGTGTATGATGGTGCTAGGATAAATATTATATTCATAGTGTATTCCTCCATAAGCTGTGTAAGGTTGAAATAATATGGATTCCAATGATATCTCGTATTCGACGGTATCGCACAGAGTCGTCAGTATTTAAAACTTAGATTTAAGAACATGTACAACTGCAAGCTAGAAACGAAAAGCGAATAGTTAATAAAAAAGTTCTTACGCAATTTTTATTTATGAAGATTTTAAATCTAGAGGACTGTATCTTATCTGTGTGGATCAAAGGAGATCGTAGTTATCTATTTTATGTTACATTTTGTGTAAACTTATTTACATTCAAGTACAATGAAGGGAAACAAAACAATGGGCAGCTTTTGAAATAGCGCTTCAAAGCGATTTCTTCCAGGCAACTCTGAAAAAGGATAAAAAGGTATTTCGCTTTACTATTCTCTTAAGTAATTACTCTTTAGATAAATAAGTCCTCTTGATTCCCACTCAACTTCAGGTGAGATTTTAATCAAGCATTAAATGTTATCAATTCGAAATGACAGGTGTAAGTATAGAAGGGTTAGAATTGGCACTATGACCAGACAATTTTCACCAAAAATTTAGAGTAACAAGTGTGTCAATGACAATGACTAGCGCTGACAATGATATGCATGCGGACATAATAGATTCAACTTTAACATTTTACTGATCTCATAGATTTACCTACTCATATACATTATCATGCAAACGCTGATTAGGGAACATACCAAAACCACGTGCCTCATTTAGAGGGGGAGGGGGGTCTTCAAAACACCACGATTGGTCACAGAGGAGGGAGAGAGAGAGGGAGGGGGGGGGGTTTAGGTTTTTGTCACGTAGTCAATATTTTAGCAACCATTGCGCCACACAAGTCGTCAAATATAAGTCAATAATTATTATTTTTTAACTCTGTTTTTGCAAAAAAGTATTGAAAACCGTATTTATCAGTTACCACGTGAAAACTAGGGGGGAGGGGGGGTCTTCTCATATACTACGGATGGTCACGAAGGGGGGGGGGAGGGGGGGTAAAAAGTTGGATAAAATGGGTTACGTGGTTTTGGTATGTTCCCTTATCATGCAAACGCTGATTAACAATGTTGTGAAATAAAAAAAATCTATTTTAAAATTTTGAATACAAAGGTTCTTTTGTTGTCTACAAATGATATTATAGCCTTCAAACGTTTGCGTTAACTATTATCTAAAACCATCGAACAACAGGTTAAAATGGCCTTCGAGGCATGGTCATTAGCGGTCGCCGTGACCTTATCAAATATTGTGATCGCTAGTGCTAGATGTTAGTATCTTACGTAAGTTTAGTGTTAAGATAAAGATAGACACTCGACACGGATAAGGATACTACATAATGATGGGTAAGTCGTGTTATAATTTTAGTATTCATTTACGTACACACAAGTCACTTAACAGACATTATTATTATCATTAGTATTATGACAAATTATATAAATCAATTTCTTCTGTTTTTCATAATTTGCCAAAACAAGGGTCTATAAGTTTATAAGTATATTTTAAAACAAAATACAAATAACCCTCCGAAATTTTATTTATATTTTATTTTCTTTTTATTTTCACCAAACAGCTAAGAATCCTAGATGGCTTTGTCTGAAAACTCGAGAGACTCTCTCGATAAAAGCTTTTAGACAAAGGTAAACCACATCATCGTTTAGGTGCTACATTGCTACATATACACACACAGACAGACAGAGCGAGTGAGACGTCAAACTTATAAAGGTCGTAGCTCATCTACACGACACCGCTCCCACCCAACCAAAGTATGAGAATTCAAATATAGACTTAAAGTCGTGCTCTGTAGGTGCACTTTACAGTAACAACAAAAATTGGCAGCCCGCGCGCGGGAAGCAAGCTTACCGCAACCTTGCCACTCAATAGTTGCATCTACAGATCACGATTTAAAGTTTATATTTGAATTCTCATACTTTGGTTGGGTGGGAGCGGTGTCGTTTAGATGAGCTACGACCTTAACACCTCTTTTTTTACGTCGGGGGTAATAAGTAACTTACTAAACGCTTATCGTATAGAGGTGTGACAGTTGTAATACTGTCCCCATGTGTGGTCGAAGTGTTACCGATTTAGAAATCTTGTTTCCTACGGCGGTTATAATACAAATAAACTAACTCGTACGCTCTTTACAGTAACAGATGTTTTGTTTTACATTATAAATTGATTCTATGGCATCACTTTTATGAATAGGTAAATTATTTCTAAAGTCAACCTCAGAGATTTGGTTGGGGACGTGAAAATATTTCTGGAATTTTGAACAGGATAATGTAGAAACGAAGGTAAGGTACAATACGTACATTATATTACATTCTAATAAACGTGAAATAAAATATATATGACATACATTCTAAGTAAGGAAGGAAAACATTTGAAATGGTGTAATGAAATCCCACTTTTTGGTTCAAATTCCCTCTCGCATTGATAAATGTAATCTGTATAGATTAATGTAGCTAAATAAATCTCAAAATGAAATCACTAGACGATTACTAAGACCAGTAACAAAAACCTCGAAATAGAGCTTTATAGTTATGGAGAAAAAATGGCTAAGGAACTCCTCAGCACATTTTATTTAAATAAATTATACACATTACATATAAGAAAATAAAAACTAACGCAGCTTAATTATTACTTCTCTCGAAAGGAATAAAAGAACGGACATTATATTATAATGATTAGCGAGAGAACAAACCCTATAAGAAAAAACTTTTCTGTTCAATTTTTTAAAATATTTAAGAAATCAATAAAAAGTTTCGTGCGTCGGTATCCTAATGAGTGTTAAATACGATATTACACCGCATCGCGCGTCGTCTGCCTACGCTGCAGGAGGTTTACTACACTTCACCGTAATATAAAGTTACAAGTGTACTCACGTGTGCGTAGTTGTACGCGCTTGAGTCGGTTCTAAAATTGAAAGAGTGGGTAATTCAAAGTTTATATGTCGCGGGGAAATAATAAAAACCGAGGATTGGATCAAATCCTTGAGGATGATCCACAACGATAAAATAACAACTTCGTTAGGTCAAATCCCTAAAGGATTTGATCCGGTGTAGGCATTATCTCGCAATTTATGAATAAAAATAAACATCTTTTTGAGAGATATAATAATTCATGTTAGAAAAGATAACTCTAGAAGTAGTAAAGATAACTATGACACTCATGTCACTCTAATGTCGGTGCTCGTTTAATTTATTCAATATGCAATGGTTGTAAGATACTTAACCTTACTGAATAACAAGTATTACGAGTAGTAGTAGCAGAGTTAGGAATAGCGAAATTTTGTTAAGGCGTTTAGTGTCATTGACGACGAGATATAACAAGAGCTGGTTAGTGGTCACTACTGTATATAAAATCAACGACTTAACGTTACCTGCTTTGAAAAACCCACTCATCAGTATGTATCTTATTACCAACTTGTAATAATTCAATTATAATAATATAGGTATAACAGTTTCTTTCTTTTTGACTTTCAACGTGTCTGTAATACATTTGGTGTTACAGATTCCCAATGCTAACCATGACCACGTAAAAAATCTTAAAATATACCAAAGGTATGTAAAATATACAAGTACGTATTCATTTTGTTAGGCAATTAATAAAATAAATATTTTAGGTGGCTCACTGTTAGGCATTATATTGGTCCGTGGGTTACACTAGTTGGGACTTGTGAGTTATGTCCACATATTACACCGTCCTATAAGTAGTGGAGTTATTTGTTGCTACGTATAAAGATATGGCGTAATTAAAAAAACAATAATTCCATAGTATTATGACTTTCCAATAAAAATATAATTGTAACTTGTTACTGTTGTTAAATCGAAGTTTCTTTAAATTGCCATCGGTTACTTTTTTGTAAATATTTTATCGTATACATGTTACCATCGATTTAGATATTAGTCAAAATACTTTAAAATTTTCTGTCATAGATGACAACCCCGGCATGTTATCAATGAGTCCCGGTTTCGAATCCTAGCTTAGGCATTTACGTAAGAAACATTTTGTTTCTCGAATTTGACTATTGGTTATATCTTAAACGGTGTGTTTATGCTAATGATTGGAAGGAATTCTATATTACTAATTTTCCTCGATAATCCTCGTTTTCCATGAAGACATTAACATGGTCTAGAAAATAATAATACACATGGTCCAATTTAATAATACACTAATCAAATATGAATGTATTATAAAATGAAGTCCCCTGGCCGCGTCTATCTGTCTGTATGAACAAGAAAAACTCAAACTCAAAAACTACCGAACAGATATTTTGTCCGGTTTTCACAAATAAGTAGATAATGTGATTCCTGAGGAAGGTTTAGATATAATATACATATTATAATTCATAATAGTATAATCAGTTTTTTGTAAATTGACCTAAATCCACGCGGGCTTAAGAATATAAATAAGATAGATTTTCTTATAAAAATTAATTTAACAATAATCCGTTCCTAATTGAATGTCATTATTAAATATTAAACCGTTAATAATTCAACTAATGTGGTCATTTCTCTACACCGCCGCAATCAGTCTGTTCTCGACGGGGATTCGTTACTAATATATTATCCTAATTAGGACTAATTGTATAAAACATTCCTTTAGTTTATGTTACAAATTAGGAACATTATTTTTGAATGATGTATTCATATAGAAGACATTCTTTATATAAAGAGGAAGTCGTTTAATTTCCAACGCGATCGAAATTCAAAGCGAAATTTTTACTTTAATAAATCTACAATGTAAATTATGATATTTAAAAGAAGCCATTGGTTATTTGTTATAATTACAATCTCCGGTATATGTAAGTGATAAATTAATGAATTTGTATGTGTAATTTTTTAATTTATTATCTCACAAAATATAAAATACACGAATCAAACAAAAAACTTAATGTCATATTTTTAAAACATTGTTTTTTGATTCGTTGAAACATCTCTGTTAGAATTCAATAATTAATAATAGAGCTATTAACCATAAAACATATCCGCTAGTTTTAGATCTTAATATTTCAAAATTCAGACCTTTCGCAGAGTAGGTAGTCAGCAAGAATGAGTATAGATATTCAGTGTTAGAGGCATTCTTGCACTTCTAAATAATAAGGAAAAATATTTTCGCTATTATTTATTCACTGCATTTACTTTCTCATAAAGGGTTACCTAAAAAGCAAACCGACAAAGTTAAAAGAAACATAATCCTAAATAAAGAAACAGAAATAAAACCGGTCAAAACATCATTAGTAATAATTGATTGCGTGTCCAAATCGATTCAATTGATTAATATCAAGCGGCTAATTCGATACCGCTATTAAATTGATAACATGATTTGTCAACAGCATTACTACGTGAAAGTAAAATTACTATGAATGTAGAATTTATTATGTAACACCATTAAATTGGATCTTGTGTCAATCGTAATCGACCGTATTAAGCAACTTGTTGGATGTCAACAGGTTGGATGGATGACCGGTAGTAATATTTGTGTTAAGTTGCTAGTAACAGATGTTACAGTTACTGTCGAGAGGCGAAGTGGTACTGAAACATGTGATACTAGGTGTTAGCTCTTTCATCAAAGATGAGTAGCGAATTGACCATGTTGGCTCTTTTATCCATCAGTATTTCAACAGCGACATAAAGTACGCTAGTAGCTAGAGAAGAGACTCTTTCTCTGCAGTGATGATATATCATCTTTCTTTCACTAATGACAAGATCTCGCTTTACTTATAGTCTATAGGTAGGTAACCTACCTAACCACATAATATCATGTGGTTTTACACAAATTGTATCCTAAAATTTCAAAGAACAAGTGTGATTACCCCATTAAGTTGTTAAGAAGGAAATTCCTGTCCATGTTTTAAATTTAACAAGCTAAAAATCTCATCCTAAAAAGTGCTACAGACCTAAAAATTTCCTACGCATAGAGATATCGACAAACAAAACTTTTTGCTATTCTCTACCTGTTTTGAGGAGATTTTCCCAAAAGGTTTCTGATCTGTTATTTGGGTTCGAAATAGGTACACAATTGTACAAATTGTTCCGTAAAAATTTTACTTTGTAATGAGAGGTTTTCCATATACCAATCGAAGGTTTCGGGTGTTTAAAGAACATATAACTTTTGGGTTGGCCATTATCCCTTCAGGCCAAACCTTTCGATGGGTAACTGTAACTGTTTAATCAGGTTACAGGAGAATTACGCCTTTAGGAAATCCGTTTGAATCCACAATTTCCATGTTATCTTAATGAAAGTAAGTTCCAGTTCTCTGGCTATAAGTTCCAATCAGTCTACACGGTTGTGGCAATGGGTTATTTGGATAAATGATACATGACCGTATAGCGTGCGGGTATGATGCTAAAGTCTACGCGTTGACCCGTGTGGTGTAATGGTTGCCATTGCGGACCGCTGTGCCAAGGATTCTGGGTTCGATTCCCAACTAGGTGGAAAATATTCGACAAAATTATCGACTTTCTGTTCTCGGTCTGGGTATGTGAAATGAAATGAAATAATCTTTATTCATGTAGGTATCACTGATACTCTTATGCACGTCATTTTTTTAATCTACTAGCTTTTCGGAAAGGTGCTTTGTCATGGAGGAGAAGAAAAGCCGTAAAGAAACTCCTCAGCACATCTTTTAAAAATAAAACTTATATCTATTACAAAAATAGGTATTCTTTAACCTGTGCAGAACTGGTTGCCTAGCTAGTCATTTCCAAGCATCCTTGTCATTTAAATATTCATTTATGCTATAGTAGCCCTTGCCTAAGAGCTGAGCCTTTACACGTTTCTTAAAAGATTGCACCGGTAAGTCATGTATTTGTTTTGGGACTTTATTATAAAATTTTATACCTAGTCCCATAAAAGAACGTTGCACTTTAGAAAGACGGTACGAAGAGGTAGCCAATTGATGCATCCTTCTTGTTTGACGATTTGAAAAATCACAATTTTGTTTATATGCAGTTATGTTATTCCGTATAAACACTAAATTATTATAAATATATTGGGAAGCTACTGTAAGTATACCTATTTGTTTAAATTTGACACGCAAGGACTCCCTTGATTTTAGTTTATAAATAGCTCTAATGGCTCTTTTCTGTAATACAAAAATTTGTTCTATACCGGCTGCTTTGCCCCACAGTAAAATGCCATAAGACATAACACTATGGAAATATGCAAAATAAACAAGCCGAGCAGTGTCGACGTCAGTGAGCTGCCTTATTTTTCTAACAGCATAAGCAGCCCTAGCAAGTTTAGTTTACTGTCCAAGGTCACCCCTAAAAAAACCGTGGATTCCTCTATATTTAATGTTTCATTATTTAATTTAAGAGATTTATTTACTTTTTTTACATTTGGCAACACGAATTCTAAGCATTTGGTTTTCTTTGCATTTAAAAGTAAATTATTTATAGTGAACCAATGTGAGACATGTGTTTTCTTTGTCCATAGTCAGTGCCGGCGTTAGTGACGGAAGGCGCCAAATTTGGAGGGACACCACATTTGGGGGGAGGAAAATTCTTAATAAACGTTCGCATTGGTTCAGCAAAAAAGTTTGCCACAATATCCTTGCCCGGGGTGTCAAAGGCTCTAATGTCAGCACTCTCCACGGCGACCACGACACAGGGAATTCTAATTAAGGGCTGTGATGTGTAGCGTGCTTTTTTAATCTACACATAGGACAAACTCTATATCAGCTACTCTTCGATTCAACTTATAAAATATGAACTTTATATTGTTTTAATGCTGTTTTGTCTTGAGACACGTATTACTAAACCGATCTAAATATCTTTAAGCAATCACTAAATGATAGCTCAAGTATATTATTATACATACGCTTCAGTGAATCGCATCCAAATCCATTTAGCCTTTTCTGAGATGGGCGAGAACAAATGCACAGACAAATAAAAATTCTATCTGTCTATGGTGTCATTGTTATGGGATTAATTCATTCTATTACAATTATTTACTGTGATAAAGTTTGTAAGTACTAGTAATTAAATAAATCAACTCAACGTGTATAAAGCACCTGTTCCAATTTAGGTAAGTCTAGGTTAGTTTCCATATTGTCACTTGCCTACGCATACGCAACTCTTAAAACGTTTGGCATTTACGTAAAAAGAGGTCTTACGTATCCTTTGATGTACGGAAATGCGGTTTATAGGAAAAGACTCACCTACCAACCAGTTTTCAATATTACCATAATAATATTACGAAGTCAGAGCGACTTCCCTTTTCAATCACTTACTTTCCATCGTTCTGATAGTGGAATAATCGCTTCTTGGATAACCAATTTGTTTTTACGGAACTTTACACAATCGGTTTAGAAGAGGCTTATGTAACTTTTGTTTTGTTTATTGTCGTTTAAGCATCGTAATCCGTAAGTCATCGAACTCTGTTGTTGTCGTTAAATATCAAAGATAGATAAAGATACATAAATAGTTATCTGTTGATCAATAGGCACCACGAGTCGCAGAATTTTTTTTTCACATGAAATAAGTTAGTGCTTGTCGTTTATCCCACCTGATGGTAAGTGGTGATGAAGCCCTAGACGGAGAGCGCACTAACTCCTATTCGCTCTTCTCTTGACACTTTTAGAATACCCTTGGGAACACCCATGCCTGCAAACTATTCCAGTCTTTCGAGGTGCGGATAACGAATGACGAAGCAGATTGCGTCGTTCGTAGCAGTGGGATAGATTGACTCAAGATATATGTAGTTCTTAAACCCCTAAATGAATAATATGAACACGTTGGAATACCAGTTATTAAATAGAATTATAATATAATTATTTTATATACTGATAATCAGTAAACTTATAATTAGAATGAAAGAGTTAACTTATATGTTGGATTTGGTTTCCAATTTGGCAACTCAGGTTTACATATGAAGTTTGTGCCCGTACCAGCTGCTATTTAATTGAGTGAATTACGCGAACATTCGTAACCAATCGCTATATTCATCAACGTCATGCGGTTTCATTCTACTCGTTCTACGGCTTGATACGAAGGCTTTATACCTCTCGAAGTAAAGTTCAAAACAGGGGAGATAGCAGCAAATATATAAGAAAGAAGGAAAGAAATATTTTAACATAAAACATAAAATTTTAACAAAAAAATCTACTCGTTCTACGGCTTGATACGAAGGCTTTATACCTCTCGAAGTAAAGTTCAAAACAGGGGAGATAGCAGCAAATATATAAGAAAGAAGGAAAGAAATATTTTAACATAAAACATAAAATTTTAACAAAAAAATCTACTCGTTCTACGGCTTGATACGAAGGCTTTATACCTCTCGAAGTAAAGTTCAAAACAAGGGAGATAGCAGCAAATATATAAGAAAGAAGGAAAGAAATATTTTAACATAAAACATAAAATTTTAACAAAAAAATCTACTCGTTCTACGGCTTGATACGAAGGCTTTATACCTCTCGAACTAAAGTTCAAAATAGGGGAGCTAGCAGCAAATATATAAGAAAGAAGGAAAGAAATATTTTAACATAAAACATAAAATTTTAACAAAAAAATCTACTCGTTCTACGGCTTGATACGAAGGCTTTTATACCTCTCGAACTAAAGTTCAAAATAGGGGAGCTAGCAGCAAATATATAAGAAAGAAAGAAAGAAAGAAAGAAATATTTTAACATAAAACATAAAATTTTAACAAAAAACCGCCTTCAAGTGAAGTACATCCTTTCCAATAACAATAAAATAAGAATCATCAAAATCGGTTCACCCAGTCGAAAGTTCTGAAGTAACAAACATAAAAATTAAGAATTGAGAACCTCGTCTTTTTTTGAAATCGATTAAAAATGGAAGGTATCCGAGAATATAGTTAAGTCACTGGAGGCTTTAAAAACTATTTTTATTACTTTAATTATTAAAAATTGTACTTTGGGTATGAACACAGAAGTAAATGGTACCATAACCTTTAGGGGATTTTAATATATAATTAAAGAGGGTGTAGTTCATAGAGAGTTCTCTATTCTATAATCATATATGACTAATCAAAATATTAAAACAGGATATAAATTTAAAATCCTCAAAAGATACTTCATTTTTCGGGGGAAGTTTCGCTGGTTAAAAAGAATCTCGCCCAGTCGCAATTGGTTAGGTTATGGCCTATTTCTTTCATATCACAAGTCTTCAATGTCTTCAAGAAAGTTTTCAAATGTACAATCAGCATGTAGCGCAGGAAACAGAGAAAGGTGCATTGCGTCAAAGTATGGTGAAACAGGTTGAATGAAGGATTGGTCAATGACTGGTCTATATGGAAATACAGGGTGACATACTGGTTACACCGATCCAACCTTAGTCGTGACGTATGGCAATTGGCATGTCAGAGTTCTTTATAAAGAGAACTGCTATACATAGATTGTTATTATTAATCTATGTAGCAATTACTGAAAGTATTGATGTAACTGCGAGCAAAAATAAACCTGCTTCAGAATTATAATACATGCCGAATTTTTAGGGTTCCATAGTCGAAATGGAACCATTATAGTTTTTCTTGTAATGCTTCCGGGACATTCAATTCATAGTTTGACAAGTATTTATGAAATTATTTTTGTGTGTTCCAAACACTTTCTTTCAAATTTTTATTTGTACCATTAACACATTTTGACTAACACTATTAATACTATTTACACATTGTTAACCCATCTACGCCCCTAGTTGGAGCTTACTTTATGGGATTTACGTTGCTGCATAAATACTTACTTATCCTCTTTTTTTTTGTTTTAGGTAAGTGCGAAAGCCTCATCAAGTCAGCTGCCGGGCATCACCAACGAATTGACCCACATATGCGCCTTCTTCGAAGGACCCCATCTGAAATAGATACCCGATCGCTTATTCCTTTATCTTTTTGATCATACATTTTATGCATGTCTTTATCCAAACTTCTATTATTCGATATAGATCCGTATGCCACCAGATTAGCGTTCATTTTCGAATGTACTTACAATAGAATCAACAACACTGGAATTTGATCCAAATGCTGATGAAATAAGAGTCCATTTTTTATTCTGATGAGGTTATGGTCCCTTGTGCAGTAGTATCCAGGCGCCAAAGGCACGTGGTTTAAGGTACATCTGCCTCAATTAGAGGCTTTGTGGTTCCCCCGCTTTTTTCATACGATATTTGTTTTTCGCTTATTGTAAGGATGAATAGAATTCGTGTGGAATGTCCATTCAGATAAGGATCTACACGTGAACAAATTGTTTCCTGACTTTATGGGATAATAGATGGTGTTGCACATAGTTAGAGAGTATTTTGGCGTGTATGTTTCAACAAGGTAGTAAGTTTATTGTTGATTTTATGAAGAATAGTCGGCCTTAAGCGTTCATGGCCCTGCGGCTTGTATAAATCGATGGTGATCGGTTTAGTTGAGCAATGTGGGATGCAATCCGAGGAAAGATATTTGACTGTTAGTGGCAATTTTTCTAAGTGCTTTCTTGTACTAATAATATTTATTATTGAGACTATTATTTGAATCAAAAATCATGCATGTGACGGTATGATGAGCGGTGCATTAGGATAATACTAGCGATTTAAGAACGTAACAATTAATTTATAATTTAGAATAAAATAAAAGTGAGTAATATTGTATGTAATAGGGGTTTAAATATAAAATTACAGTTACATAAAATACGATCAAACGGCAGTTTCATACTTAAACCCCTAATATAATGTCTACTAATTGATAAGATCTACTTTAGTGATCTTAAAATTCAGCATCTGGTAGGTATTTATTTATACGGGATTGTATAATATAATTGAAGCATCTCGGAAACTCGCAAGTTAGTTGGAGAGCCCTATCAATACAATTTGAATTCTAACCGAGTTATTTGTGATTAGATAAACAAAGCGTAGGTACATATACATATTTCCAAAGGCCGTACACTTCGCTGCTTGCTTTAGTGTTGATTGATGATGTCCGACTCAAGCCTCCGTAGTGCTGTGGCTTATAAAATACTCAGGCCTCAGATAGGTAAATATACTACATTTTTTAAACGAATCTTATTTGGAAAACAATTTTGGCACAACATACACAAACACCTCAATGAGAGAATTTAATGTGAAAAATCGGCAACCATTGGACAAGAAATGCTTCTCTCTCTCTTCAGTCAGGCCTCATTACTGAGGATCGTGACTCTGACGCGAAGCTTTTTCAATTGCTTGTCTCCACTTATAGCGATCAGCAGCTTGGTGAAGTGCCGTGCTGACTGGTATCTCTAGATGTTTAGATACCTGATCCGACCATCTCTTAGGACTGCGGCCCCGAGGTCTTTTGCCCTCAATTTTTCCTGTCACCATCAATTTCTCTATATTGTCATGCGGTCTTCTTGCAATATGTCCAAAGTATTTGAGAATGCGGTGCAGGCAAATGCTGGAAAGTCTTGGGGATTGGTGTATCTTCAGTTCTTTGAGTACAGATACATTGGTGCGGTGAGCTGTCCAGGGGATTCTTAGTAAGCGGCGCCAGCACCACATTTCGAACGCATCCACTCTTTTTCTGTCTGTGGCTTTTAAGGTCCATGATTCTGCGCCATATGAAAATATGGAAAAGACGAGTGTACGAACTAAGTGGACTTTTGTACGGTTGGAGATGTTTCTGTCTTTCCATATTTTATCTAGCTGGGTCATGCCGGTTTTAGCCATTGCGATGCGTCGACGTATCTCTGGCTCACAACTGCCCTTATTGTTGATGACAGACCCAAGGTACTGGAATTCTTCCACGATTTCGTAGTCGTCAAGTAAATTGGTTTGTCGGAGACTGTTGAGGCGGTCAATTATCATTATTTTGGTCTTATTTTTATTTATTGTGAGACCTGCCTTTAAACTTGCCGTTTCCAGACGCTGTAGGAGTTCCTTCATTTCAGCCTCCGAAGAAGCGAAAAGAGTAGTGTCATCGGCATAACGCAAGTTGGACAGTTTAACTCCACCAATTTTTATGCCACCCTCCCATTCCTGTAAGGCTTCACGTATTATATATTCGTCATATATGTTAAATAGAATAGGGGAGATGACACAGCCTTGACGAACTCCTTTCTCAAAGTTAAAGGGATCAGATGTAATGGGCCCAAGGTTTACGGTACCAAACCCGGTCTTGTACAGTTCACGTATTAGCATTGTTAGATGACAAGGCACTCCTGCAATTGTTAGAACTTCCCACAGGTTCTGCCATCGTACGCAGTCAAAAGCCTTCTGGTAGTCTACAAAACACATTACGACAGGAGTGCAGTACTCATAGCATTTCTCTATAATTTGCCTTACGTTTACGATCTGTTCCCTGGTGCCTAAGGCACCAGGCTAAGGCTAAGGCTAAGAAATGCTTAAGGCACGGTAAATTCTCATTTCCCTTGAAACGTCTAATTTTTTGTCGCAAAATTAGCTGTATCTATACATATTACAAACTAGAAAAAAATACGGTATACAGTCAGTAGTGTAAACTAGAGATTTAGTTTTTTTTTTATAATTAAATAAAAACTGCGAAATTCCATTTTCAGCCTTATTTCTCCAAGACAACTATCGACTGACTGTTCTTACAGTGCCTTAAAAATTTCCGTTGTCTGACTCTGCCTAAACAAACACTTACACCAAAATAGAAGACCTTTATGTTCCGTATAAATAGACTCGCAAATTGTATTATTGTGTTCCCAAAATAAACTATTCCAATTTTAAGCTCCAGGTTTGAAGTAATCCATCAAAACAAATAGATAATTTATACACTTCGTCAGTATATCTGGATTCAATCAGGGCGTTCAATTTCGTTAAGGGCCTTTGTTGGTTCTTGATGAATTGGTATACATTATTCATCGTTTAACAAACTTCCGTGATTTGTTTTAAAATTAAGCGTCGGGTCGCCTACATTATTATAGTTGTACCTGCTTCAGATGCTACGAGATTTATGTACATTCTAACTTCTTGTGTTTTTCTCAGCTTTACTATGTGTATTATGAAGATTATAGTTGTTGTTTGCGATTATAGGTATTAGAAGCTTCTGCAACATGTTTTGGAGGGCAGTCCTCCACGTCCACAAGTTCTTATGTAAATAGAAGAATAAGTAAGGAAAAAATTGTCGCTAAGTCAAAAACCGGCTAATTGCTAAGGCCCCACGCAATGTAGGGTTCTGAAGTAGTAAGTTTATCGATTATTAACTACTTAAGCTAACATAGCCTTGATAGTTTTCCTTGTAAATTACAACCTATTTTTGAAATTTTTTCACTTGTCCAACTCCAAACGTTTAGCCGGCAGGGTTAGTGACACTGGACTTTAACTTAAATTAGAACTTTAAAGCCAAATATTTCCCAAATGGGCCCCTAATTTTAAAAATGGTCTGGAAAGACTCATAATAATTTTGAAAGACGTTTGCAACGATACTTTACACGTACGCGACGAATGAAAATTTCATGCTCATGACACCTGTAGGGGAGGTACCCTGAAAAAAAATGTTTTCTATTATTTTATTCTACGATTATGGAGTAGGTAAATATGTTATTCATGCCAAATTATAGCTTTCTAGCACTAAGCGTCTCGGCCTTCGATCGATGGTCTCGGCGCTTTGCTTCGGACAGACGGACGGACAGACGGACGGACAGACGGACAGACGGACAGACGGACGGATGGACGGACGGACGGACGGACAGACAGACAGACGGACAGACGGACGGACAGACGGACGGATGGACGGACGGACGGACGGACAGACGGACGGACAGACGGACGAACATGACGAAACTATAAGGGTTCCAATTTTACTTCGGAACCCTAAAATCGAATAGTTAGATACTTCATTATTGTTTTACAAATTCTTAACCTATTAGATACCTACACTTGTTCGTTAATAATTAAAAAAAAATTAATCAATCTCTTAATGAATCATTATGGTGATTATTATTAATGTTTAATGACTGCAATTATGTATTATATGAATCGATAGCAACATTGTATTCTTAAATCAGTAGAAGAGTGTTCACATTTTTTTCTATCAGTAAAATACTATTCCTTAAATATTAAGCCTTAAAACCTTTCTTAAAACTTAGAATCCATTTTAAAATGTTATCTACACAAGAAATGCAAATTAATAAGATTAATTAACCAAATAATTAGATTCGTCGTTTACGATAACCTTAAACCTTGAAAGTTGTTATTAATTCATTATTTTGCCACGAAAAAGAATTAAGTGAAAGTAAGTGTATTGGGTTTTGATTAAAATAAATAAATAGGCACTCAGTTTAAAATCTCAAGTGAAGCTTTCTAAACACTTGTAGTTTTTTGACCACTTCACTAGACAGAATTTCTCACAGAAACACGATTTATTTAAATATTTCGTGGAAACACGCGTGGGATATGTGAGCAATCGTTTAAGTATGTTATTGATATTTGCGTGGATAGCATGAGAATATGTGATGTTACTCTAAATAATGTTGCAAAAAGTTCTTAAAGTAACGATGAATATGCATGATACACACTTATTGTTAAGTATCGGATTAATATCACAATTCCTAGCTTTCTTCTTGACCAAAAGCGATGATGATGCCTTTTAGACCACAAAGACCACGAAACTTATACATACTTACAAATTCACTACGTTTGTTGACTATAATTACTTACATTACAATAATAAATGAACGATGTTAATGCGAGGGGTTTACGTAAGTTATAATATTACAACATTATTATTTTTGACAAAAGAATTTGCTAAGTTCAGACGAAACGACATATCTATGACTCGATTAATTAACCGATCCCAGAAGCCGATCCGATAAAGAACCGATCTCATAAGTGGAGATGATGCTTATTAAGATATTGAGTGTCATCGAAGTAAGTGATGATTAACTTCTAATACTCGCATAACTTGAAAATAAGAATTACGTGCCAGATTCGAAATCGTTCAGGAGAACAACTAAATCGCTAGGCTTTCACTAACTTCTAATGTAACAATCAAAATGGACCAGACAACAGATTTTTATTTACACCGTTCCATTGCAGTTTTGCGAGCATTTTATAAGCAATGCAACAGTGCGTAGGGTCCCTTTACAAATTGAAGTACCTACCTCCACATACATACTCGTAATATGTCTGTGCCTACCTCTATGTTTCCATTTAATGCAATAGAGGCGTTCGTTGACAGGATACATGCGCATCGGTTGATCGTGTTATGGCTGTATTGAACAAATTAGTGGCACAGAGTATTGAAGTCCAGTGAGGCATGTTCCTGTATTGAAAACTGAACTTAAAATACTTATTTTACGTTAGTTAAGTGTTCGCCTAGTAGAACAATTAACAAGGAAAATTGACAAGGAAAATATTGAAATGCGTTTTTAAATTTTGTTTTCTATTTTAGGGTTCCGTACGAAAAACCGAAAACCCTTATAGGATCACTCGTGCGTCTGAGCGAGCGCCGTTCACAGTCAATTTACTCCGAAACTACTGGACCAAATGAGTTGAAATTTTGTACTTATGTACTTTTTTGGTTTTAAGAGACGAAGGTATAAAATAAACAAATGAATTTTGAAAAAAAATTGACGAAACCAAAATTAAGCAAGAACTGTTTTGCAAAGCGTATCGTGTGGTATGTCAATCGTGTGGATCTGAAATATATTTTTGTCATAGCTCTACGATTGATAGTTTTAAAATTATTCAAGAAATAACGAAAATTAAAGCCAAAAATTGACAATTCTCCCCTCCCCCCTTATTTCCGAAACTACTGACGCTAGAATTTTGAAAAAAAAATACAGAGAATAGTTCTTTACTTAAAAACTTCAGGAAAATCTATGAGAAGTCTATGGTGTTAAAAAACGGCAAAAATAAATAAAATACAAAAATAATGGTAAATACTTAATCAAAGTACGGAACCCTCTCCTAGCGAGTTTAAATCTCACTTGTCAAGTTTTTAATGATACATACAACATCTCTTGGGACGTAAAGATAATGTTTAGTATAGTTACTAAACTAAAACGTAAAAAAGAAACACAGATGAAACATCACAAATATCTTACATTTATGTAACACACCACAAATCCATAGAACCCATTGGCACGTAACAAGCACCTAGGCTATAATGGCTAGACAAAGACTAGGTCGAAAAACAGAAAGTAGGTACCTAATGTACGAACTATGAACTGTCCCTTCTGTATGCATTATTATCTATGATGTGAGTGCTACAAATAAAGTATCTGTGGGGTCGGTCCGCGCGTGGGTAGACACAAAACCGATCGTTTATAGTTGTGTCTCCGAGATATCGATAAACGCCATTTCATAGAACGTGTTTACAACTGCTTCGTACGGTTTTGTCACACCTCATAATTCGTGCTAAGACTGCTAAGTAGTAAATTTCATTAAATGCTTATGGCTTTTCAATAATCTGTTTTGATAAATAATAAAATCTATGGCTATGAAAAACTATTGCCGAAGAAAAGGAATGGTAAGAATGTCCGAAGCTTATACTAACATTTTGAACACGCTCAATTTTATTACCTAGTTTACCTACTAACTAGTTGCATTATGCATATTAAAAGGTGAAATATCCACTCAATTTACTGATGTTTACCAAATAAATCACATAAAAAGTCTAGATGCATTCGAATGAGTAAAAAGTAATTCTCATTACTATCCCACAGAATTCATTACCTCATTGAATTTTATAATATTCAAATCTGCTTCCTTATCCCTAGAGCTTTAGATGTACAAATTATTCAAAAATTATTCATCAGCAAAATGCTTTTTAAGTCTCGATAAATCAATTATTTAGGGATTTGGAGCCTCATTTTTCTGCTTTAGTCAAAGTGTACGGCTAGTCTTTAACATTTCGACAAAACACTGTTGTAAAATATTCAACATTCATTTTAGTATTTACAATAAAAAATCTCTGAATTTTCTTGAATACGTAATTTTAGATCAAATCAATTTAGCACAGTGGGATATCTAATCTACACAACTACTATATAATACACATACTACAACAAAATCAACCAAATTATTTAGTCATAAAAATATATTTTTTAATCTTATATTTAACTATGTAGCTGACCCGTCGTATCGCTATCGTATCGTAACTTCGTATCGCCTAAAAATCAATGAATGTAGTAATACTATTATATTTATAACTTTTATAGATTTGGTTGGTTTAACAAATCAGAGATCATGAAAATCGGTACAGGCTTTCCCCTCTCCCTCTCCCTCTCCATCCTCTTCCCCGTATTAAAATTATGTTTTTTTCCTAACTATAAAAGACTTGACTTTTTGTAAAATTCCGGTACGTTTTATAGACATTAAATCAATCACGGCATGTCATAATTTTGGTGGGATTTACGTCTTTATCAATACAAAGTTATTATTACTGACAGTTTTATTTAATTTTCTTCTTTATTTTTCATAAGGGTTATTGAAATCTTATTATAATTGAAGATTAATGCAGTGGAAAACCAGGCAAGACCAGCACAAAAGATGTTACTTACAGAGAGTAGCAAAATATAAGTATCTATAACGGCTACCAATGGGTCATGGCCCACTATTGAAGGGGGGGCCCACTATTGAAGGGGGTTGCCCTTTATGTACATAATAGTAATACGGCAGTCAGTCTCTAGCTATTAAACAGTTACTAAGTCTTAAATAAATTGAGTGACACGCATTTAGAGCCTCGTTAATGGGTTTCATAAGATTATCAAAGTACATTAATTGTATTAGAATTCACCGCTACGCATGAGTTGGTATAATGTACTCACTCCTACACATCATTACACGCATAAATTTGACGTAGGTAACAAAAACCGTACATTTTGCGGGCTCGTGCGATGAATTATAAAATACGTTTCATTTTACGAACGTTATATTTTAATGATGTGAAGTACCTACTGTATTGTTATAGCGTGACGTAGGAATTTTTCCTCTTTTTTGTACAAGGAAATTAAGGCACTTTGTTACCCTCAGTAAAACCGTACATATTACAATGCAGTGAACATTTCAGTGTATAATTTTTGACGTGATAACGTTTGTTAAAACGATGCCGGGTGCACGCTCGAAAAAGCATGACTCATCTGTCGCGTTCCGCGAGCGAGCGAACAATGGAGAAAGCGCCATCTGTGAAAAAAACTATATACACAATTAAGTCAGAAAGGAACTTGCTGAAAAAATAGTTTAGTCAGGAGGTTTAGATGGCGTTGTAGTATAAAGATAAAAGTTTCTAATTATAAGTTAATTTCAAAATCGAGCTCCGTTATCTTTTCAAAATCGACTGAATCCACTGAAAACTGTAGCCAATTGGTAACAGTTCATTGTGCACACATCGGGTTCACGGTAATAATAGTTCATGATCTATGTTCCTGCCACATTTCAGTGCTGTGTCTTGTCAACCAATTTCTGTCACTCAAAGGAAATATATTTTGAAGGCATTGTTTCCGTCGTGCTATTATGTGATTGATGACGCACGATCTGCTATTTATTGACGTGTATATGTCGGCCTGTTTACACGATCAAACAAATACTGATCCATTGCCACACCTTCAGACTCATGATGAAAAGTTAAACAGTTATACTGTTATTAATTTATATTTCTTTATACATTTCTCTTCAAAATGAAAACAAGAGTTTGGTGTAGAGGCTGTATGTAACAGTCAACTAACTCATATTTTTCTTGGTCTTCCTTGAATTTATTGGTATCATAATATAGGTTCGATTTCTGGCTCAAGCAGGTGATTTATCAAAAATCTTTGAATACAGTTTTACTTATTTGTGAAAATAAAGGAATATATCGTTTCAGTAAAATTTGCCATCATTAATGTTCACGATACTTTTCCTCCAGCCACTATTTTTTCCGCCTGATTTATGATAGCCGGGAACATATTTTTAGGCAACCCATTAGCGATATATTTCTTAACATGAGATACATATCTATTTGATAGAAAAAACTTTTTATCCGGTAGCAGATGTGTGAAGGACGCCTCTAATTCGGATCTTACGCCCCAACTAAGAGTCAGTAACGGTTACTTAAATCGCTCCTTAGTGAAGAATCACCATACAAATTCTGTACTAAAGAGCGATTTAAGTAACCGTCAGTAACTCTGAGTTGGGGCGTCTGGGGGGGACTAATAGGAGTAAATGTGGAATAGCTCCTCGATGCGTTTACTTTTCTATTACGAGCTATATCGGTTACCCTCGACCGTCCATGAATCTCATCGTTTCTAATGCAATCACGTACGTCGTAGAGAAATACCGAGCAGAGCCCTCTCTTAGCCCGCTGCGCTACTTTGAGCTTGTGGATTAGGCCAATGTTAAAGCTACGTATCGGAGCCGTATGTGATCACTGGCATAGATCCTTAACCTGGCCATACACGATCAAGTATACTTGTCAAGTTTGCAGCGGACTTGACGCGGCATCCAGTAAACTTGATGATGTATGGGGGGCCAAGGTATGGCTATCTCATGCACACTGGACACATTCTTATCTGTAATAGAGTAAGATAGCGTACAAATGTTTTATGATATTTGCAGTACTATTTGTATTTATTTTATGTCATATTTGGCCCCGATATACCCTAATTCATAATATGAGTGTTGCCCTATTTTTTTATTGTTTATTAAAGACATGTATGCACTTTTATCCAACGCACTATTATATCTCTAAATAATATCAAAGTTATCAATACTAAATTGTTATACGGTACATATATTATTCAGGGTATTTATAAGCGCATACGCTCGAGTGATACAAGCTTACATGCGCGTAGAATCGCATTAATGAATTATGAATTAACAAGCTCGTCAACTCTAAACAACTAACTTTAGCTCGATACCTGTAGGGGTGTTACACTGAAAAAAATGTATTTCAATATTTTATTCTATGATTCTGGAGTTTTAGTAAATATGTATACCTATCCATGCCTAATTACAACCCTCTAATGGACAGACAGACGGACGGACAGACGGACGGACGGATGGACATGACGATACTATAAGCTTATTCGATTTTACTTCGGAAACCTAAAAATTTTAAGTCATATGAAACGGCTAATGTTGAGATTGATGTAGGAAATTATTTTTTTCTTGGACAATTTTAAGTCGGAACAAAACCTAAGCATGGTTTACAGATCTCACCATAGTTTATTGGCACGCATGTGTCAAGCTATGAATGCTTAGTACCGTGTGGCAATTTTTTAAAAAGTTGTCTTGAGTAAAGTTGTTTTTTTTTAATTTTTCTTCATGACTTTTACCCAATTTCTGTCAACTTATGAAAAACATCTTATTAGGGCTTATCGTAGAAAGATATCATTTTACTACAATTTTGTATAATATATTACGGTAAACAGTTTTACTTTAATCGATCCTATGGTTGTTTAATTACTTGTATTCTCATTGATATGAGATATTGATAGGCATGTCTGAAAAGATTTTGCGTATACCAAAAAAAGATACCAGGAGTACATAAAAGCAATGTATCCTTCCCGACAGAGCGAATGAACGCCAGATTGGATCTAATGGGGCACGAAGTAACATTTACCTGCCGAATTTTCACACGCGTCGAGCCTGTACGACCCGTAGTAATTTAATTTCCGACAATATAGAGCAATTGAGATTTGTGTAACGTCTTCCATTTCGTAAAGTGTAGACGTACGGAATGAATATTTAATAAACATTTACACGAGAGAGTGTCGTATTATTATTATTAATTTAATTATTATACTTAATAGTAGTGCGTAAGAAATTCTGAGATTCTTAGTTTGAACCTATAGGAGGCCCTTGTCATTCCAGCTTTAGTTGTAACACACCTTCTACCAAATCTTCAAAATTAGTTAACAGTTTTTAATGATTATTATCTGATTTTTAGTGTTAATAATCACAAAATTAAAAATTTCGAAAAAACCTACGCCGAATGTGAACAAAAAAAAAGAAAAAGGGTGAAATCCCTACCGTAGCTAATAATAATAAAATTATTATCAGACTACTGCAGCGCCCCCTGGTGGTTTACCGCCATGAAATAAATCTATGAACCTGTTCTATAATACCTTTTGAATGCCAAAAACCCAATGATATTATATATATTTATTTAAACATCATTGCAAAAACCGCAATGAAATCGGACCAATAGTTTTCATGTAAAACGGTAACAGACATAGATACAAACAAACAAATAACCTCTAACCCCAAACGCATATACCGCCTCCATTCCGTTCAATGAACTAATATACTAACGTTCCGTTCCATCCGTCGTGGGTAAAAATATTATACCTTAGGTATTTAAATACTATATTTATTTATTCTTATCTGCACATAAGCGAAGTTATATATTATTTACACAGTTAGTATGAAACTCTTGTCAAGAGTTACTTATCTAAACCTAAGTTACTTGTTTGATAAATCTATAACTTTAGAAATGATAGAGTGAATAAGGCACTATTTTGTAGTTTTAAATTTAATTTCTATACATTGTACTATACTATGATGTAGAATAATGTAATGTAAACATAGCTTAATTAGGTACCCTGAACTTTTGACCAAACTCCCCCACTCAGGTTAGAGTGGCAAATTATAGCGAAATTTATACAGAAAATATATTGCGGTAAATCCCCGGTGGAGTGTATGAAAACCCAACCTTGTAAAAAGTAATTGTTTGTTTGGCGACAGTCTGTTTATTCTGTGGAAATTTACTAAGACTTACGTTATATCTAAACTCATAAATTAATTACCGGAGCCACTTTTTGTATTATTGTTTTGCTTATTTCCCGTAAACATTATATTTATTATTATAATAACGCTTGACGCTTCAATTTTTACCATCCTTTATATACAGCATTCGCAATCAAGTTGAGTTTCAAAAAACAAAGTTGCACTCGTCATTCGTTATGAGTAGGTACTGCGAAGGACTTGCCTATGTCCGCGTTTCCACCTGCCTATGACGCGGACGTGAGTATTCAAGTAATGAGTTAATAGGCTATTACAAAGTTAGGAGTTAGTTACTAGTTAATAATCTTAAACTGCATTTCCACTTATTATGAAGTGTGACTGTGGTCAAGCAATAACTTATGTGAAGTAAAAAAAACTTAAAACACCAAAGAGTTACAAAAATTGCACAAAAATCCATCGACTCAAGGCGGTAACTCGGAACTACAAAACCGTTATTTACAATGTGACACCTATCTTGAATGAAGTATTGGAGTCACAATCATTATCAAATATAAAGTTTCTCAAAGAATCTGTGAAAATTGTATAGAAAACAAAGTGTGAAAATATGTCTATTGAAGTTGTTATTCGAAATCAATTTTATCCGAAATATTTCTATGAATGGAATCTAAATCGCTATTACAATGGATCGTTTGGACTTCCGTCATGCTTGGATATAAGGGAAAGACTTATAGCGATATTTTTAAGACGAATTTAATATCGTCATTTAATTGATAGACCGATTTTTTTATGGAAATAGCCGGCAAACGAGCTGACGATCCACCTGATGGTAAGTGGCTATCGTCGCCCATGGACATCAGCAACACCAAAGGTAGGTATCACCAATGCGTTGCCGGCCAAGAAAGAGAGAAGAAAAAGAAAGAAAGAAAAAATTTAACTGATCAACTGACTCTTATGGGGGGAAAGTCTAAAAAGTATAATCAGTAAATTGGCCTAGCGTAAGCAAAGAGTATGGTATGAATGTAGCAGTTGATGACAGATTGAAGTTAGACAATGAAAGTCCTGTATACCAAACTCCAAACTTCAACTGTTTACGTAGTCTTTACCCTGTTGCTTTTTTTTTAATGCTTTGAGCAGGCAAACGAGCAGACGGGTCACCTGATGGTAAGTGATCACCGCCGCTCATGGACATTAGCGACACCAGGGGCGTCATCAACGCGTTGCAGGCCAAGAAGGTGACGATAGACCCGCTTCTTGAAGGACCCCATGTCATAGCCTGGAGGGAACACCGATGCAGGTAGCTTGTTCCGCGTGCTACCGTGGTGCCACTAATTTAACGCAGCTTGACGAACACTTTTGCACAACAGAGTCATTACTCCTTTACCTCTATACTTCATGTGCACTAGATATACCGCACCCTCAGTGGAAAGAAATCATAAGTCGTCTTACGTTGAATTTTAGTTATTAATAATGACGTGCATAAGTGTATCAGTGATACCTATATGAAAAAAATATTTTGACTTTGACTTTGAAAAAATATGATTGGAAAGAGGGACAAAAGCTGCATAATTATGCTAAATTTTTTTCAAATTTTTATCATTAATCTTGGCGGTTTTGTGCAAGAAATCGTAATGTAAACTCCTTAGACGACTTATTGATATTTTAACAGTTTTTGTGCTCTCCTATAAAATTGCAATTTTAATCTTATGCCTTTTTCCACTGAAGGTGCGAACATTAACATTAATTTTCCCGCCCTCTCTTGTATTTTAACCATAAATAACTTAACATGTAAACCGCAGTGTGGTCGCGCTGGTTATTATAATGGACACCGAGTAATTACTTCCCGTGTGACGACAACTCCTGGCGTTGAACTGAGGTTGAATTCATTGGTCATGTGTCATTTGTGATATTCCTAGTGTATTGGTAATTTTCCTTAACACATTACCTAGTGATTTTATTGCTAAAAGCTATTGACGTGACAGTGACCCAAATAGGTCTGGGTTCCGGGTTCGATTTCCGGGTTAATTTTGCTACATAATTTTAAAATGACATGAAAATGTAAACTGTACAATGTATAATACATGTCTAACAATTTATTTATTATTGTCAAATAAATTGTGTAATAATTATAGATTACATACAGGTATTTCTAAATGTTGTACTTAAAGCAATAAAATAATATTCATTCACTGATTTAAAGGCATTCAAAATTAATATTATTTAATTTAGTATGAGAGGGCAAGATAAACATGCTTTCCTTGACCATAAAAATTGATCTAACAATTTGATCACGCAATTAGTTACATACGTAAAAGTAGATTCGTTGATCAATTTGTATGTAACGTGATCGGCACCATTGAATAATATTTATTACCCACACTTTTGACTACAAATCGGATTTCTCCGTGATAGAACCAATACTAATAAGTAAAGTATCGAAAGTTTATATTACGTAATGTATGACAGGTCATCCATACAATCACATATAGACATACTTACATTAATTGATAATGTGTCTTTAAATTCAGTTTACAAATTCGATAGACTATTTGGCTACAGTTGAAATAATAATATTATTCCGTAAATAATGTGTTTAAAAGTGTCCCCAATTCTTGTGTGAGGCCTCAATCGAGAGTTCAAGTAATTGTTCAAACAATAAACACATTTTATTTTCATAAAAATATATATAATACCCCACGTTACCTACTGAAATTCAACGACAATTAAAGACTTCAAATAATATGATGCGAAGCGAAATTGCAGACTCAGTTCGACGGGCTTATTTTTGTAACATTACAGAGGATTCAATAAAGAGTAATACTTTTCCTCGCTAAAAAAATATTGTGAGATAAAATCTACATTGTGTAATTTTTTCATAACATTATTTTAACAGAACATCTTTCAAAATGAGAAAGCCTTAAAATAACTGTCTTATACTACTAAACACAGCAGTGATAGCCTAACGTCCCTAGCGATTAAAACGTTGGTCTCCAGAACGCAGGGGCCCGAGTTCAAATCCTGGCACGCACCTCTAATTTTCAAATATTGTATGCGTGTTAGAAATTAATTATTACTTGCTTCGATGATGGAAAACATCGTGAGGAAACCTGCACACCTGAGAGTTCTCCATAAAGTTCTCAAAGGTGTGTGAAATTGTTCCGCACTTGTCCAGCGTGGTAGACTATGGCCTGTACCCCTCACATTGTGAGAGAAGACCCCGAGCCCAGCATTGGGACAATTATGGGTTGTTGCTTAGCTTACCTTAGCTAATTTCTAAAATTATGTCAAGATTCTAATTTAATGGTTACAGTAAACAGAAGACTGCTACAGTTTAAATCATAATCGTAATATACAGATAAATAGTTTCATACCTTTATAAGTACTAACCCTTTTAGCTCTTGCCATTGTTTCACAGATACGTGACTGACACAAAATAGGGTTACCGACAAAACCCTAGCAATAAACTGAGACACGTCATCATATTGATAACCATCAGCCATATGGACAATAGTACAGATTTACGGATTGCAGTACCATGTACAGACAGCAAAATAGTTCGGTATGCACGACAACATTTTAAAACTTTCTTTGTTTCTAATATTATAGAATTGTCGTGTTAATAGCTTACGAATATATGTAGCAATTAACATTGATAATCACGCCTATATTTTGTATAATTCAAACTTTACGGAATGTTTTTGTATTACGCACTGTATACCTATTTTGTTGGCTGTACTGTAGTGTCACATAAATATGGCAGAACCCTTTATCTCGAGTGTACGGTAAAGTCATTGCAACATGTCACTCTTGATATGGCGTCTAACAATGCAGCGTTTGAGTTGAAAGTGCGTTTAATTCTTTGCGTTTCTGGAAAGGAGAGAAATCTGTGCAGTATTACAGATTTATCCCCCTTTCTCTTGGCATGATACGTGTTAATAGTTGTTGAGGAGTAGAAACAGTTTCTTCACAGCAAAACTGTCCCACTGCTGGGCTTGGGTCTCTCATAATATACAGGAACAGATCTAATTCACTACTCTGTCCAAGTGTGGATTGGCAGACTTCAAACACTTTTGAAAACATTACGGAAAACTCTAGTGCAAGTTTTCCCACAATATTTTATTTTTTAGGTAAATTATATCTTTTAAAACGCACTTAACTTTTAAAACTTCGAGGTGCGATTAGAATTCGACTCAGGCTCCCGAATTTGTGAAACTAACTTATAATGCTGTTTCAAAAAATGTTTAACTACCCTGCGTAATAAACTAGTCAAATGCCTTGAGGAAAATCTTACGAAAGTAAAGAAATTTATTTATGTTTGTGACTTACAAAAAATCGTTATCGAGACCACCGCGGTGGAAAAATTTAATAATGCAAATATAAATTTACACAAATATTCTTCATAATTGTAATCTTACGTATTGGTAATTCATCTGTGAAACAAGTTGCTTCAAGAGAAAATATATCATCTTGTCAAGAAAAACACAATGAATGTCATAGAAAAAAGGACAATTTTTTAAGTTACTACCATAATTAATTATTGTAGAGTTTCTCTCTTTCTTGGCCGGCAACGCATCAGTGATACCTTTGGTGTTTCTGATGTCCATGAGCGAATATAGCCACCTGATGGTAAGTGGTACCATCAGAGGTACCTCAATTGTTATTCCAATTGTGTTATTTCCACAGTGTTATGTCTTATGCCATCTTGCTGTGGGGCAAAGCAGCCAATATAAAACAAATTTTCATACTCCAGAAACGGGCTGTTAGGGCTATTTATAAACTTAGGTCTCGGGAATCTTTGCGTGAAAAGTTCAAGGAAATAGGTATACTTACAGTAGCTTCCCAGTATATCTTCAACAATGTAGTTTTTATACGGAAGAATATAAACGAGTATAAACAAAATTTTGATATTAATAATCGCCATACGAAAAGAATGCATCAATTAGTTACGCCTTCGTTCCGCCTAAGTAAAGTGCAGCGATCTTTCATAGGGCTTGGTATAAATTTCTATAATAAAATCCCAAAATTAATACGTGACTTGCCAATAGAAACTTTCAAAAAACGCGTAAAGACACAATTGTTAGGCAAGGGATATTATAGTGTAGACGAGTATTTAAATGACAAAGACGCATGGAAATGACCAGCTCTGCAACCAGTTCCGCTCAGAATAGTAAATACTTTTGTATTATTATCTTTTTTTTTAATATTTTTTTAAAAGATGTGCTGAGGAGTTTCTTTAGGCTTTTCTTCTCCTCCACGACAAAGCACCTTCCGAAAAGCCAAAAAAAAAATGACGTGCATAAGTGTATCAGTGATACCTATATGAATAAAATATTTTGACTTTGACTTTGACTTTGACTTTGAGGTAGTAGGTAGGTACCTAAATGTTACAGTTTTTGAGTTTATAATTTAACTATCGATTAGAAAGTCTTGCAAAGAATCGATTTGTTGTTAAAATTGGTTTCTTTCGTGAACAGATTTTTTTGTACATGACTAAAAATCGGTTTATTTTACATTTGCATGCGAAAAAACACTTTCCTAATAGCATATTTCACTTTCCTAATAGCTATTTCGATTAGAATTACGTTTCTTTCGGTTATTTAAGATTGTGTAACTTAAATTGTCGGTGGCCATTCTGTTGATGTAACATTTATTTGTTATTAAAAGTTGAGATAAGAGTTTGTTTTTGCCGCTTTTAAAACTTATGAGAATCTGTAAACCACTTTTTAATTTATTCGATAAGAATACTTAAGTTGATGTTTTATGATGATATTTTAGACCTGTTACCTAGTCAGTAGTGACAATAAACTGAAGGTTTCTGAGTTCGTTTCCCGACCTGGGCAGGTATGTGACAGATAAATTCTTAAGGGTTTTGGTTGGTCATGGATACGCGAGGTCCAGGTCAAATAGGTAATTACTTAGTTTCTTGAAGCCAAAACTTACTATTTAGTTGTCATTCTACTGAATTTCATACGAGCGATACAAGCCGAATCACCTTCTATTCTCAGTAGTAACAATTTTCCAACCACATGTATATAATGAGTGAATCACTGTTTACAACTAGTAACA